>JAPMOR010054067.1:292967-400563 GCA_026543865.1 Argiope aurantia
TTCCTTAAAAACTGTTCTTCTGAAGATAATCTACCATTTAGTGAAACATTCTCTAAATTTTAAAAACCCTCATGTATGCTTATCTCTAAATAGTAGGATTCCGAAGAGACTCTATGTGGAACACAAATATAAGCATAATCCAGTGTGAAATATTTACAGATATTATGAATGGACTGCAAGACATTTATTTGGTTGGCATTTTTGAGTGGCTCTTCAATAACGAGGGGCGCAATCGCAGTGTTTAATAGGGCGCCGCATTATTCTGTCAAATGCGCAACGCCAATGAATAATTATTGTTAGGGAATAACGATGTTTGTGTGACGGCTCTCTCAATGAATGCCGCGAATGGTCGCTCCGCACCTTCCGCTCTCCTGGAAGAGATATTGAGGAGAGCGGAATCGTCAACGGAATTCCCGTTTCTACGGAGGTATTTGCTTGGTCAAAAAAATAAAAAACCTCATTAACATTGCATTGATTCGATTTTGTGAGCGGGTGGCTAGATTAGACTTCCATCTTAGCGTCCATTCTATTCCATATTTTATATGTTTGGGCCATGAAATAATGGCAGTGCAGCAATAAAAATGTGTTTTGGGGATTCCTTCCAAAACCTTCAACGCCTATACTCTAATAAAAGTAAATTTGTGTTGAAGGCGCAGTTCTTCCCAACTCATTGAAACCAAAATCCGCCACAGAACCTATAATAGCAATAATATGCCAAATTTGACGTATTCAAATTATTTCTTGTTTGAGTTATCGCACTTACGCACATCTTTCAATCTCTGTGTGGATGTGGGTCAAATGTAGATGTTAAATTTGCGTACTCAGTTTTATCCATTTACTTCTTTTCATTTTTAGTTATCGTGTTCATTTATATTCGAACAGCCGGACAGACAGACAACCTTTCATCGAGTAGTTCGTCCAAAATTTGATAGAAATCTACAAAATGGGTGTAAATACCATATGCCAGATGTCATCCGTCTGATTCAAATCGTTTTTGAGTTATCTTTGTCACAGACGGACGGACAGATAGACATTTTCCAAAAATATGTGTTTTCCAAATTCGGGGAGGTCTAAAATGTAGAGATTTAGAGAAGTTCAAATTTTTTGATGGATGATATTGAAATATTTTCTCCGTATGCCAGAAAGTAAAATTTTCTACTGAGCTGCAGTGAATGAATAACCGATTGAGATTTCATCAAATAAATATTTTAACAAAAATCTAATAGTCCTTCCTTATTCTGTTTCAAATGACCACTGATATCTTCAGAGAGGAATTTTGTTGGAGTATAATATTGAATTATAGAAGTTGTTGAAAAGGGACCAAAAATAATGATCTAAATTGGAATAATCAGGAAGGTCGTTATAATAATTAAAATGTATTCATAATAATAATTATATTACTACAGCAAGACAAAGCTCCTCCCTCCCATCTAAAGACTTTAAAGAGGACACTGAAGATATCAAATGATACATAATTGGTATTGTTAAAGTTATTTGATTTTGCTTGTATGTGAGAAAAGTATAGACGAAATAGTAAAGTGCATTGAAGTTATTTCGTATGTTGCGAATAGTCAAAAAATGCCCTTGCTCTAATTGTGCCAAAAGAAATCGGTAATCCGTTCGGAAAATAAATTTCTTTGATTGGAAAAAAAGTTATTTTTGTATTTCGTTAAAGTATGTTCCTCACGAATATGATCACAAAATAATTTTGACAAAGATGATAAAAATAAATAAACTGTAGAAAAATTTGCTATTTTTTTTTTCTTTTTTGCCTCAAATAGCTTCATTATAATTGTACATCAACATATTTCGATTTCAGAAACCTTCACTTTCAATTAAATTCATTGCTTTAAAATGTACGCTATCTGTTTTCATCGCTGTGTGACGTGGTGAAAGGATACAAAAATGTGCAGAAAACGCTCAAAGGAATAGGAAACGATGGAAAGAGCATTTAGTTGACGCAGCGTCTTCTTCAGATAGGAACTGGAAAAGTGCTTTTTCTATCTGTGACTCTCTCAGTGTTTTTTTGGAACATTTGGTTTGTTTCAAGGTTTAGGCAGGTGGTCCTGATAAACAAATTGCAGATCTTTGGGCAACACTTCTAGATGAAGACGGTACTGAAATTTCGTCAAAATAAAATGTACGCTTTGTACGAATTTTGTATCAAACTGGTCGAGAGACCAGTTTGATTCAAAATGCTATTCTTTTTATTAAACGCCCAAGTTCAACATTAAACTTCGTCATATCATGGAAGTATTAGTGTATCTCATGAGTTTTTTTCTTCTTTTTTTGATCCCAAATAAATGTCACAATATTTTTATGTTTGAGGTTGATTTATAGCTTTATAGGGAAATCATTCTGCTGTATCACCTTCTTCCATCTCTCGGGAAATCTCATTATTCTGTTTTTGAAAATTGTTTGGATTTACTTGCAAAATATTGTGCTTTTTGCGAAGTGTGTTTCTAGTTATTACTTTTGCGGATTGGAATCGTTTTTCAAATATATATATATATATATATATATATATATATATATATATATATATTAACGAAACGAACAAGTTTGGTAGATCTAGAGAGTATGGAGGAAAGTGTGGCAAGCACGTCCCCCCAAAAAATGCAACATTTTTTCCTCTTATTACCAAAGTAATATCCAGTTTTGCATTGTCGTGATGAAAAACGTTTAGTTGATTCGCCATTTCTGTCCATTTTTCTGCTATGGCGATTTTCGATTTATCAAGCTGTTGTAGTATTTTAGCAGAAACTTGTAATAGAGTACACTTTTAAAGTCTTCTAAACGGATAAAAGAATTTCCTTTGAGCAAAGAACAGATTTCGAGGCAGTTGAAGGTCAAATGTCCTTTGGCTAGAATTGCCCAAAATACGTTTTTCGTGCACATTTTAATTAAAAGATGCAAGTTGCGTCGTCAGCAACAAGCGCCTTTATGAAGAGATAGATTCATTCCAAACGTCACATTAATCCTATCCTGATTAGCATTACGTTTACCAAGGGTTCATTTTGATCCTCTGATAAAAGTTTTCGTTCAAGAAAATTATTACCGTACTTTATGAGAATATTTTAATTAATTTTTACTTACATTTATAAGACATAAAATCGCAGATATTATTATTATTATTTTCTTTAGTTTTGGAGGAATGTATATAAGATACCTACTTTTACCGAAGGGGTCATTTTGACCATTCGAATAAATATGATTGGGAATAGATATATTTATATTTAAATATGTAACAGCTTGTTAGGGACGCATACAGATATAGATATAAATATAGAAGTATGTGTTAGTAAAATGTGTGTATATACGATGCAAGAAGCCGAAAGCAAGAAGCCGAATCAGATAGAAGCTATTATAGGTTGTTAGTAAGAAGACATGCGAGTCATGAAGATGATTGTAGAAGAATAGACAGTCTTGAAGAGCTAGATTAGAAAGTAAGCACTTTTTTTAGTAAATAAACACAGAGGAACTGCTTTTTTATCACACCACACTTCAACAAATATATTGAAATATAAAAGTGTTTTCTACTTTAACTTCATAATAGATATTTCAATTTATTTCTAATTAAATACCGAAAGGATAATTTAGATATATTTCTTTGAAATACTTTAATGAAATTTACATCAAGATATATTTAGTTTTAATATATCTTTTAATTAATATTAAGCAAGTTGGAGGAAGTATCGTTGCCAATGCTTTTGCTACCTGAGTTTAGATCGGAAACATACCTTAAAAAAAAGTTGCTCTAGAATACATAATGTACAGGGGTTTTTTTATAATGCAAGTTCTTTGTAAAAGAATTCTTCGTCTTTTCTCTAATCACTTAAAAATAAACATTTATACTGTGTATTCACTTAACGGAGGAAAAAAGAATTGCGACTCAATTAGCACAGGTATTGGGTCTTCTCAAGCAGTTTTTATGTGGCTAAAGCATGAAGAGTGTCTTATATGCAATCCCCATAACCATCAAACACCCCACTCTCACTTCAAATGAACTCCTTTCCTTTATGTCGCATTTTACATTACCAAGGCATCCCTCCGTCTCTAACGATGGTCGGTCAACGTTTTATATACGGATTTCATATATTCGTGAATTGACTCATCTCATATCGCTTTTGTGTAAAGTTTTATGATCAACAATGTCAGAGCAGGGAAGAGTCCTTTTGTACAGAGTTTAATCTTAGTAAAAGCTTCTTCTTTTTTGCAGTCATCTCCGCTAGCTCAGAGTAAATTGCAATGTCCGCAAACAGAAAGAAAATTCCAAGTACGAATTGTATCAGTTCTTTTGCGCGTTAAAGACAAATAATTAAGGATGTAAAATAAATCAAATGCTTTTCTTGCATTACGCGACTGTGATGAAGTTAGGCGCCAACGTCTGGGTGAAAATTATTTTATTTAGTGATGTACAGTGTAGTTAGTGTTAGTGTACATTATCAAACAAAATGAAACGGGGAAGTTTGCAAAGTGCTTATCCATTACAATGTTTATATGCATTCAGAAATGAGTGATTATAATTCTTTGTGATATTTCTTAACAAAGATTTTTGTTTCTCGATAAATAAATATGAATCTCAACGCTGTCATACCATAATCATATAAATGCACAAAGTTGGCAATTCATGATGTTCCGTGTAACAAGTTTGAATTTTTTTAATGTGAAAATATAAAATTGTTTTGGAGGTGAGCTTTAAAGATACAGAAAAGCAAATAAATACTGTGATTTGTCAAATAATGCATCCATTTCAATAGAAGCAATGGAGTTCATTTAAAATCCTATTTCGCTTAGTTGAATAAAAGATTTCTTTTTTTTGGAAAAATAAGATAAATGGCGTGGTGGGACTTTTAATATTTCGTTGAATTAGCTTTAAGATCTAAGCATTCTGCACTCAAAGAAATATGAATAATTCTTCTTCATATTAATTCATTTGTAATTTATTCCAATCAAGTCTTAAGATCAATAAAAATCATTCAATTCTAAAT
This sequence comes from Argiope aurantia, assembly GCA_026543865.1. Taxonomy (NCBI): domain Eukaryota; kingdom Metazoa; phylum Arthropoda; class Arachnida; order Araneae; family Araneidae; genus Argiope; species Argiope aurantia. The sequence continues at coordinate 297,959 of JAPMOR010054067.1, forward strand.
TTGAATGAATTAAACGGATTTTGAATAAAATTTGTAAATTTAATATACTTAGAAATTTAATGTTAAGTTTTGACATATCACGAAATTGGATAAATGCTAAAAATGAGTTTACTATATTTAAATGAAAGAAGATTACTTTAAGTAAATGGAACTCATGAAGTTAACATTTCCCTTATCTCTACCGATGAACAGCGAAATATTTCGGCCTAACCACGGAATTTTTCTTAAGGCTCTAGACGGAACACTAAAAATAAAAGAACTCTAAATTTCTGTTCACTGTTTGAAAACAAGCTCATTGGCATTCAAGAAGGTTTAATAGCATGTCGTGCTCAAACCTTATCATAATATTTTACACAACATATAACTAATCATTATAGTGACAAAATGAAATGCTAAAGTGAATCGACAGCAAATCCTCTTTCATGCATATATCGAACCTGTCAGAAGTGGGCCCTTTATTTTATCTTTGAACTCGATTAGCAAATATTAACAAGTAGAAGCGAGTTTGAGTCAATATCCTAATATAATATCAATGTCTGATACCCGTTGCCAAATACCTTTTAGCAGACTCCTTGCTGTTTACTGAGGTCTTAGAATAATGCCTGCCTGTTTGAAATATCCATCTTTCTGTGCAAATTGTCCGAGATTTCTTCATGCTTACCTATTCTTTAAATCCTTAAAGCGTGAAGTGATAGATTGTACATTTCAAACAATTTTATCTGGTTCAGTTATAGCTCATTCAAAAACAAACATCTCGCGTTTAGTGCATTTCTTCAGAAGTTTCATAGTACCGTCTACTAGGAAGAGGATTTCAAGCTAATTTTCTATTAAAATGGGTGCATTCTTGATGATGGAAACATTGCGAAAATTAAAAATAAATGTTTACAGATTTTTGTATATGGCTACAATAATCTACATAATCATTTCAAACTATTTCCAATTTCTTAGACATCACAGAAGACTGAGTACAGGTGTGGTAAACGATATTATAAGAGCCACACTCCGTTTCTCAGCAGATTTTTCATTTTAATCCCTGCTTCCGAAAGAGCAAATACGATATATTTTAGCAGAAGATAATTTAAACAATTCTTCTCAGTTCTCAGGCATTTCGTTAGCCATAAATATCACTTACCAGATTTCATTGCATTTTAGTTCGAATTCGAGAAGAAAGGGAAGAAAAAGCAATTCAACTTTATTTTACTATTTTACATCAATTATTTTCAGAAAAGATGTACCATTTTTTTTATTATTTCTAATGAGATGATTCACAATATACAAATTGCACACACACACACGCACTCACACATACAGATTGAATTCCCCTTTTTTCTGAATTAGATTCTACTGGCCACAAGGACCAAAAAGGACTGCAGAAAATAAAAAAAAATATTAAGGCAGGAACTTCAGAAATCAGATTATCCTTAAAAAAGCATTATAAATACGTTTTAAGTAAAGGCTGAGAATATAACAGAAGAGGATATTTTTTTTTTTTGAAAATCTTATTTATGTTTTTAAGTAAATACAATGGATAGCAATTTAAAAAAAAATACTTTCATTCTTGTACTAATAAGAACATTTTTTACTGAATTAATTTTATACTTAATTTTTGATTAATATTTGATAATACATATTAATATATGAACATTTAATAATACATATTAATATATGAACATTTAATAATACAGATTAATATATGAATATTTAATAATAATGATTAATAAATAATAATTATTAACACGTATCATACTAATTTTTAAGATTATTATGGAATCTTAAAATAATTTTTTTCTCAAATTCCGAATGAGATGACATCGCTTTAGATGAATAAAGAAATTATTTAAATTTATATGTTAAGTATAGATACCTTCTCAAAATACTAAAATAATTTCATGCCTCAAATTGTTTTAAAACATTGAAAGCATGCAAGTGTACAAAACTAGCCCCCATGGAACCGAGTAAGAAATCGATTCTAATTAGCAAACACGAATGTTCAAAGCAGAAACGCCAAGTGTCGAATGAAACGTTTTAAAAAAATAGAGCTGATTACTTTTAATAAATGGCTTGCTTTTCCCAAAAATTTCAAAATACCCAAGATTGATAATCTGACTAGAAACGGTGTACGTTGACATCTTTCTTCAATTCATTTCAATTTAAAACCAGATGTTTTTCACAGAAAATTTCTCCTAAACTATTAATTGCTTATTTATAAGGAAATAGTTAAGCAGACATTAACAGCTATGAAGTAGGATTTAATGAAATATTTATTATTGTATCTCACTTGCCCACGTGTGACGAACTCGTAGTCCCAACAAATACACGGTCCAACTCAATACAAAGAGACTCAGTCTTTGATGGAGTATTTAACCTGAGCCAACTAGTTAATCCTAACGGTAGTTTTTCAGCATCTGACAGCTGCAGTTCGAATGGTTGACCCAAATGGCATGTCATCACTCTCTGGCATCCTTCCATTGAGACAGACGTTCTTATGAGCTGCAGAAGTACTCTAGCGTAGCAAGGGAGGGTGTTTTTTTACACCATCGGTATTATACACGAATGTGATATAGAGAAAAGATGGGTGATTTTTCACAGAATTGTCTCATATTGAAATGTTAAATAATACGATGCTGGTTTGCTTACAGCAATGATCCTAAAGTCTTTGTTTAAAGTAAGCTATGGGTGCAGATATCAAAATCAACAAACATAAAATACTAAAGCAAAATTTTCTTCCGTCATTTGTAATAGGGCAATGTTTATAGAAAAGGAATATCTGTGATTACCAGGAAATGACCACAAGACAAAATTCACCGCAACAAAAAATATTTTGGTTGTGTTACCATGTTCGGCACTTCATTACTTCTGGGATATTAGTCATTCACTAAGAAAATGTTTTTCAAAATATTATTATCTATGTCTTTAATTTAAAAAAAAATCAATGTTTTGAGGCTTTTCCACACTATTATCACGCTTTATCATTGCATATAAATATTTTTGAATCATTCAAGGAATCGAGTCTTAATTGATATCAGTGCTATATTTTTACCAATAATAATTTTTAGAAGTATTTTAAAGTAAATTTTAAAACATTGATTTTTTTAATGTTTGCATTTATACATTGTTGCAAACACATTCAATGCACTTATTTATTTTCGTGTTATCATTGCTATATAATGAAGAGCAACGCTATTAGAAAAATTGCTGAATCGAGCTCAAGGCAATAGCATACGAAAGTTCCGAAGCATAAATCTCTTATAAATGTATATTTATTAATGCTGATTAGTATAATGACCAGAAAATTCATGTCTGTCGTTCCGCTTTTTTTATTCTTCCCTTGTGTACGAAGCTCAGAGAAAGTATTGTAATCATCAAAAAACTGAAATTCGAAATGTAGACGAATCTCTCTCAGTTCGAAAACTACAGTTTTGGAAAATATCTTTGACAAAGATAGCTAAAAAAAATGTTAAGCTTGGTGGATGAAATTTGGTATAATCTTTATACCAAAAGTTTCGACTTTTATCAAATTTTGTGCAAAATTTGTTCGGAAGAAGTATGTCTGTCCGGTTGTTCGAATATAAATTAATACGATAGCTACAAAATGCAGAGCACTCAATAGATAAAACTCTTCATGCAGATTTAACATCTATATTGTATAATTTAACACGATAGAAACAAAATAAGGAAAAATAGATGGATAGAATTTCGTACGCAGATTGACAATTTATATGACAGACACCTATCGGATTTTGAGCCAAATCCGACTAAAGAGTGGCCGTTTGCCGATCTGCACTTTCAAAAGCACATAAGCGAGGCAACTCAAAAATGCATTGACTTAAATATATCAGATTTGGTATGTGGTTTAAAAACTGCCATTATAGTTCTGTGTCAAATGTTGGTTTCAGTTGGGTGGGAAAAACGTGTCTAAATTAGAAATTCGCCTTTATGAAATAACATGGGAGATGGTTTTGTGGGGAGGTTCTCATTTATAATCTTCCTTAGATGAAATACTGCAATGCTCAAAAAGTTGGACTTGAGATTTGAAAGAATTTCCATATCTCGAATCTTCTTTAATTACAGATAAAGTGATTTGTGGACACGTGTCAACAAGAAAAATCGATAGACAGCTCGATTCTCTGGGAATAACACCTCGTTGCACTACGTTTGAATGGCTCTCTCCGGCAATGCATGCGTAACGATTCTTCATAAATGCGGCCTGGATAGATACTCACATCTGTACTCATCGTTTCAAAATATTTTTTAATGCTTGCCAACACGTTTCGAATCTATTACTTTTAGTTTTATATGTTGTATTCTCTGAAAGCTATTGCCTCAAGGGAAAATATTTGTAAGATATATTTTTTATTTCATATATTTTATGTTTGTAAATATGTCATTTTATAATTGAGTTTTCCTGCCTTTCTGATGCTTTAGCATTTTGAAATTTATTGTGTTCCTGATAAGCAATGTATTATTTTAGCAATAGAATTACCTAATCGATGCATTTAAATTAGGATACCAAATAGGATAAGAATGAATAGTGAATTTGTCGAAAAATTTCCAAAATATTATGTTTATAAATGACGAATTTTATATTCAAATCTGAAAATAAAAAGGAAAGAATTTAAAAAATCTAATTTTTAGTAAAATTATTAAAATATTCTTAAGATTTGTTACATCTCATTTGCTTTCAGTTATAGTGAAGAATGTTGTAAAACTTTAAAAAGGAAGAATTGGAATCTAATCCATGTGACAGAGTAGATAATTATTTCTCGACTAATGGTTTTTGACACCGTTTACCGGTAATCATCAGAAGTTTAGAAATATATATATAAAAAAGAATTTTTGGGGGGAATATTTAAAAAAACTATTAATAATATTTCAAAACATTTGATTTCCTAACATCAAAGAAAAATATTTACGATCCTGTATTTTTTTCTACATCTATTAACAAAGAGAATTAGAAAATGGAAGAAAAAAAAATGATACTTATTTTTCTGTATTAGTGTGAAATTTTATTAACGATTTTATTTAGACGAAAACCAAATCTTATTATTTCTTGCCTTTTAAATTTTCTTTTTCTATTTCCCAATGGCATGGCTTTGAACTTTTTTTATATCTTTTAATTCTTTCATCACCTGTCACAAAGCATGCAATTTAAAAGAAAACACAATATAAAAATTAAAAATGAAACATAACAATTTTTACTCAAATAAAAAAAATATATATATTAAGTCTGAAAAATTATATACTTATTGTGAAATTGTATTTAAAATTTTATACATATTTATTTCAAATTATAGAAATTATACAAATTTCAGAAAATAATTTAATTCGTAGGATATAACAGAGAAAATTTAAACTGAATTAAGCTGATACATATTTATTTTACCCTCACTGGCATCACCTTTATACGCAAAATCTATGTATGGCAGTTTTTTGCGAAAATGTGGATTTCGGCGGTTTTGAAATTGAATTTTAACATTATTGAGATTGATGCAAATCTGTTTTGAAATTTTTGTTTAATACTTTTGGCGCTAAAAGACGAGAGCAGTGAGCAAAGAAAAACTTCGCTGTGTGTTCCGATTTTTAGTCCGACTGGTGAAAGAATTTATAATTTGTAGGATACTGCGTCATCCTGCCATGAGTCGCTCAGATGCATGGGAGGAAGAAGCCTCGTCGATCTCTGTTAGTGGTCAAATTTTAGCATCTGGTGGAAAGCGTTCTTTTCTTTCTCGCTTTTCATTTCGTCCAATCAGGAAATATGTGAAATGAAGAGAAGCAATTGCTTGCACTTTTCAGCGTGAGAGAAAAAGACTCTCCATGAAAATATTTATATATTTTATAAATATTTTTATATGTACTTAAGATATATTTGATTTTCGCGATCTGTTTACAGACTATCATTTTTGTTACTTATTTCTATTTCATTTCTGTGAGTTTTTGTTTCCTATCGGACTGTCGCTTCTGACAGTTCGAAATTACAGATGTGAAGATAAAAAATTGTAGAGAAACTGTCATTTTAACTGCAATTTCGCAATATAAGCATAAAAATTTGCATAAACCCGTATTTGGCTATTATTGTTCTGAGCATAAAACGGGATATAGCTGGAGAAAGGTCATTCTTATCAGCGATAGCTTCGCATTTTGCTTATGAAGTTGTTCTATGAAAACAAAGGAAATGCTGCAGCGCCATTTGAGAATTTACGCAAAGCACCAGGAAGTACCAAAACATGCTCCAAAACATATTTTTTTTGTACCCCAAGTGCAACGACGCCAATGTCTTAATTCAATTACCTTTATGCAAGATGGAGCGACACCACACATAGGACTCTATGCACAGCAGTTTCTTCGGCAACATTTGAGTAATGATAGAGCAATCAGTCGCGCATTTCCGGCAACCTAACCATCTTAATCCCTGTGATTATTGGTTTTGGGAATATTAAAAAAGTCTTGTTTGTCGATGACGTCTGGTAAGCTTGGCAGATTTGAAAGACAGTATCACTATGCACGTGAGAAGCATTTCGATCGGCCCATTACGATCCGCAGTAGATCAAGCTGTCTACAGAATGCAGATTTTACTGAAGAAGGGAACCATATTGAGCAGTTTCCTCTGCATTGATAAGGTCCTTGTAAATGGATGTTTGATACGTCCGAATAAAATGTGTTACAAATGTGTATTTTGTGTCTTTTCAGCCTACTTGCTGTTGTACAGCGCCATCTGTCGGTGCTTCCGGAATGAATTTTTTTTCTTGTAATCCGTTTCCCCATGTCTTGAATAGTATGTTCCACAATTTTGGAGCCTTTACACTGAGTATTTCGCTATATAGAGAACTCAGAGTTGGGGTGTTTTAATTTTGACCACCTTGTATAAGAGTATTTTCAACATTGGCGGGATATTTTCGCCATTTTGTAAATAGAACTGTGGCGGAATATCTTGTTCCTTTCATTTTTTAAATATTCTAAACCCTAAAAAAACTTTAAATTTTTTTAAAGGAATGAGATTTTCTAGGAAAACTCTTGTATGTTTTAATGCATTCTTGCAGAAATATAGCAGGGCAAATAGTGACATTGAAATAAAATTGTGGATATTGATGATGATTTATGTAAAATCATTGGCAATAACTTATGATGTTTTGATTACTTTTTGCTGTATTGTTGGCAAAAGATCTTAAAGAGAAATGTTATGATGCAATGAGCATACTATATCTGAGATAATTATTGTTTTGTACTATGCACTCCTCAGTCATCATGACATTATTAGTGTATTAAAATTAATATTAGTATTAAATTAGTATTAAAATTAGTAGTGTATAATTCTACAATATGGTCTATTTATAAGCATAGAAATGTTGATTCAGGTGATATGACTCAGATGGTGGTAATACTGAACCAGTATCATAAAAAAAAAAAAATATGACTGAAGATGTAAAAATGAGAAACGATAGAATATTAAAGAAGTTTTACTGCAGGAAGAATACTCTCATGAATCTTATCTTTACTTTATCCGTATAGAGAAAATGTAATAATCACCGAAAAATTCGAACTCGAGATTTTGACGAATCTTCACATTCCAGACTTCCCCTGAGTTCGAAAAGCACATTTTTGGAACATGTTCGTCTATTTGATGTGACGTAGATAACCCAAAAGCGCTTTGAGCTAGACGATAAAATTGGATATATGGTCCTTACACCAAATTTGTTGATTTCTATCAAATTTTCAGCAAAATCCATTCAGAATATGTCCATCTGTTCAGTTGCTCAAATATAAATTAAAACGATAACTACAAATAAGGATAAAATTCGATACACAGATTGAGAATCCATAGTGTAGACATCTGTCAAATTCTGTGACAAATCCAGAAAAGCCTTGGTCGTCTGTCAGTCTGTATTTTCAGAAATGCGATAACTCAAAAATACGATGAATTATATATATATTATACTTGATATGAGATTCCGTGACTACAAATGTAGTTTTTTTTTAAATCAAATATTTGTTTCAATCGGTTGAGAAGATGGCATCTAAAAGCCAAATTCTATTTTTGGTTATTTTGAATCATATTCCAAGGATTAGTAATCAAAATACTTCCCACAAATCACTTGATAGATTCAGTAAAAATAAGAAATTCATGCCAAATGTTTATGTTTCGTAACTATTGTACTCCAATGCCATGCAAGGCGTTCTCTGGGATAACACCTTTATTAGAGAGTATGCGATGAAGTTGGGTAGATCACACACCCTAGTTTGTGTTGTAGCTTTACATCTATTAAAGAAATATAAGTGCATGTTTCGTTCGAAACGAACGCTTATTCATTAGCTGTGAAAACAAAGACATATTCGTTATGTTTTTTTATCTTAGTTTATGAAGCAGGAATTTTTCCAAGGTAAAAACTCAAAACAGCTTTTAAACACCAGTGTACTATATGATGGAAATCATATAAATTGGAGCAAAATGTTATGTTCACGCATTGAAATTCAGTCTCTCTTGTAAATAATTCTAATGATCGTAAAATTGAATAATTTATTTATAACATAAAATAAAGCAAACTACGTTGATTACTTGCAAAAGAAATTCCTTCTAGCAAATCTTTATCCTTAATGCATTTCCTCGATTGATCCAGCTGCTTGAGGGAAACACGGTGCACTCGAGAGGCCGCGAAAGCTGCAATTTTTGTAACGCATTTTCTGGCAAGCACTGAGGATGTTCTTAAAATTCATAAGCATCAAATGGATAGAAAATTGCCGTCTTCTGAGGATCATTCGGGTCAGCTTATTTTCATACACATTGGGTGGCATGAAGGATTCTTTGTGAAAAGTTTCGGTAAGATGGTAAAAGCTATCATTGTTTCCGTGATCCTTAAGTTGAAGAAACATTCCACATGACTTAATAAATTAAAAATAGGGAGGAATGAATATTGAAATATATTCTTTAATTCGGATGTACAATACAAAATGATGCGCAAGTACTGAACTTATTATGGGGGAAATAAATAAACGCCCTCCATCAAAGCATGAAAATGATAAAATATTTTTGAAAATGAAGGATGGCAGTACGAAAGAAAGCATCGAAGAAAGTGGTCATCGTTTCTCAAAACATGAAAAGGCACAAGAATGAAATGAATGTATAACTGTACAGAACTTTTATATGACCCGAGTGAGATGTATTTTATATTTATCGTTTTTACCACCCTTTCTATTTCAACAAAACTCTTATTATAAGTCACTTTTTAAAATAATAATTCTACTATTTAAAAAAGTTATTTTTAATATCTCAGGCACTTTTGCTTATCAGTCAATGTGATTGCAAAAGAACAGGTTTCTTTGCTCTATTTCCTATTCTTTCTTCGTATGTTTTTAAGTATTTTTTTTTTTTTTTGTACTTCATTCCGGTTTGTCTTCGTTTTTTGCTTTATTTGGTATTTTTGTTGATATATTTTTTTTCTTTTATCTTTTGCTTGTTTAATCACCCTTTCTCTCTATAAATATAAATATAGATTAAATGTACAAGCTCGATAAACACAGTTTTTAAATTGTGGTAAATCGATACTGAAACATTAAAAATGGCTACTTTATTAAATAGGAATAAGAGGTGGAAAAAAATTGAGAAGACAGATGAAATAAGCGAAATTCAGCTGTCACCGTAAAACGCCTAAACATTTTTTGAACGCGCGTTGTTAATGATTTTCATCCTATGATGATCGTCGTATTATGTTTCATTGGAAATATCTATTTTTTTTTTCTTTTTAGAGGAACATGCATTATTAAGAACACCGTTATTTGCTGGTCGTTTTATTTAGTTTGCTTAGAAGAAACATGTCTCATGGCAGGGTTCATAAGAAAGATTTAGGACTCATAAAAAAGGCTGATATTGATAAGGCCGTTCAATTCTATATTTTTTCTCCGCTTTCAAAATGAAATCTGAAGAAGCCAAAAAGGTAAAATGTGCGGCCAATTTTAATGGCGTGGATTTTTGCCTGCTAAAAAAATACGTTTTCTTGAAACGGGAGACTTAGAAAATGAGGAGACTGGTTTATCTTTGAGAAAAATTCTTTGAAAGGCTTCTTCTTCTTCTTTTTTTTTTCATTTCTTTTTTTTTTAGGATGACAATTTTTAACAGCTGAATACATTTTACCCACTGCTAATGAATGATTGGAAATTTCAAATGGTGTGGGAGCTGCTGGAAGTTCTCATCTACTGTATGGCGCCCTGTTGAGTCATTGGTCACATAATTGCTAGACGGTGGCTAGCCGAAAGTTTGACGGTGAGACGTAAGACGCACCGCTCACGCTCATGTCACTTTTTATGTGTTATATGTTAGTTTAGTAATGATTTGTCCTTGTCATCTTAATAAATACATCTTTTGCATATGAATGCTGGCCGTAGCCTTTCCCCACAATTGAAATGATATTTTTGTTTTTTATAGGTTCTTTGTGTGCGAACGGTGCTAATGATACACAAGGATAGAATAAAGATCATTAAATATTTCAACAGCTTAATAAATTTGATTTGCATTTACATTTTCACGATACTTAGAGACATAAAACAGATATAAACGAAAAAAGAAGCCGAAAAGTAATTATTATATCATACAGAGATATCATTTCTTTCTGCTACAAAATAGCTTTCTAGTATTTTTTAGTAAAATATATATAGAAAGTTACATAAAAATGATCAATTAAAATTTAATACTAGAGAACGAAGTGAATAAATAAAGTTTAAGCTACAGAGGATATAAAATAGCTTGACATGAGATTTATTTGCATTTTTGTTTCGTATGTGAATCAAGCAGTCAATGATCCAGGTTGGGTAGCGGATATGAAAATGAGAATAAGCTCTCGGACTTCGGCTTTCACGCAGAAAATACTTGCCGATCACTCAGTGTAAAATAAGTTTCATCTCTTAGTAACCTAGAAAATAATTTGTGTTGCATTAAAAAGCGCTACTTTTCTAAAAATCGGGAAATTGAAATGGTACTTCAAACGTGATTTGACGGAGAAAACAGCATACTCCCTAGACGATTTTGCTTTTAAAAGAACGAGATTATTTTACCCCCCCCCCCCAAACAAAAAGTGTGTAGAAAGTCACTGATGGCTCTTTTGATAAATTTGCTATGAGTAAAACTTCCTGTGGCAGGTTGTGCATGAAGGAACTGCATATTATAAAAAAACTGAGCTGAAGGTTCGAAAGAAAGATTTTTAATAAAGTAAAACGATGTTTTTGATATTTTGAGTAAAAGCCTTTCAGAAACTTTCTCAACGACTGATTCAAAATATATTCTGATGAGATTTCCGAATCATTTTGGCTTCCAGATGAATCGGACTTCATTTCCTTATACTTGTGCTATTCATGTAGTTAAATAATGTAGATTTTTTAAATGCAGATTTCGTATTTTACGATTCAACTTATAAAAAAATTCAATACTCAAAACAAAATATATGTATGATTTCGATTCTAAGATAAAAGATTTTAATTTTTAGATGAATTGAACTTTTTTGATTCATTTTGTTTTTATATAAGAAAAAAAAATATTTTAAGATTCATTTTATTGCTAAAATTCAACGCTAGGGTAACGTATTCAAGATGTTATTATAAAAAAATAGTAACATTGTTACAGGCAAGTTAACATTGTTTTTCATATAGTTTTATGTTATTGATTTCATATCATTATAAAAGAGTTGAATATTTAAAGTGAAAAAGAATTATCAAAAGTAATAAGAAATTAAAAACACTCTTTTGAAGACCCTTCTTACCGTTACATCTTTTTTTCATACAATCTTGCAAAGCTCATTTTCATCAGAGTAGAAAAACCTTTTTTTTTTTACTTTTTTACTCTGCCAAGTCCTGAGCCCTCACTAAGCCATTAACGTGTTGTTCTCGGGAAAATTGTTTATTTAATCTCGTAACTTCTGTAACGTGTTGAAGAAAAGCAAGAATACTGATTTCAGCCCTGGGATGAGTCATTTCGACCCTTCTTTTCACTCGAACTGAAATCTTGCCGCTTCTCGAAGATAGACGAACCCTTTTCTCCAATGATGCTACATACAGACCATTGAGAAAAGACACTGCCCATCTATTGTCTTAGAATATATCTAACAAGAGAATTTCTGAGCGTTGTAACTCCATTGACTGTGCTTTGCAAAAGAGGACAGTTCATACGATTTAAAAATTCCCATCTAGTCAGTTTAACAGCCTTATCTCCCTTGATATCGTTATGATTAAATATCTCTATTTCGAGGTGGCAACCTTCTGTAAAATCGAAATAAATAAAATAGAAAGTTTGAATTCTCTCGCTGAGAAAATATTGAAAAAGTAATATAAAGTCTTTTCCTTTGACTAAACAAGATGGCAGATTCATGAAGGACGAATGACTTATCATTTTTTGAGTCTGCAACATTGAAGCAGATTGTCTTTTCATAAATGCACGCATAATTCTCTATTTCGCTACTAACAGCACATTAAAAAAACGAATACTTTGAAATCGTTTTCTTAACATTTTTTTTTTCTTATTAAGTTTTAGAGAAATATCTTATTTATTTGTTATTTATTTCGCCTTAGTACTTATTTAATAGATTAGTGCTTTTGCATACTTGCCAATTTTTCAAAGTCATGTTCCTTTTCTAAGTAATATGGTTACGAAGTTTAATTTTATGAACGAAAGTAGAAAATCAATTTTTGAATTTAAAACACTTGAAGAATTGCAGTATGGTGAGTAGTTATTCTTATTGTAAACTCGTTTTTGTTTTAATACACTTGGCTACTGCACTGACTGGATATATTTAATTAATTCATTTTTAATGTACTTGATCTATCGTTTTGTAACTAAAAATGACATTCTTTTAAACTTTTATCTTAAACAATGGCAACACTTAATATGTACAAAAAATTCGGTATGAAAATACGGTTCATACAATCAATGTTTGTTTTTAATAAATGAAAATCTTATTTCATTAAATGACTCCAACATTTCAAAAAGAAGTCATCTGGGAGTAGGAGCCAAACGGACACAGTGAATAACTCTTCCCTCATAACTGGAACATTTTATGTATCGAGTCAATTATTTTTTCTTTTGTGTTTATAAAGTGTTGATCAATAAAAATAAATTATTTCGAAACATAAACAAATATTGACATAACCTGAATAAATATCATTTCAATGCATTAAATGTTAGTGAGCTGTTATTTTCGTGTAAGACTGAAAAGGCGTGTGAATACTTGGTATCGATTTTCTCAATGTGTTGCCGTGACGATTTTGTAACAGAAGAATCCATTTTCTTTTTAAAAAGTGTTGCCATTTGTCTCAAGCGAAATTCCTTATCAATCATTATTGAAACATCTTTCTTTAAATCTCGTTTTGAAACTTCTAAATTCTAAAGGGTGTGCTTAATTTTTAAAAAAATCTAGGTTTTGATATTGTAAACTAAACTTTCACTCAGACATTAAGATGCAGGGGAAAAAAGTAGCTTAAGTCAATTCATATAAACTATTTCCAATTCAATAAAACGAATTCTAATAATGCTTTTATTGCATTTTGTATTTTTTAATATTTGTTTTCGTTTACCAAAATGTTGGCCCTTATTCTCCGTTTTGAAGATCTTGAGTCAGGAGAATCAAAATCAGATACAATTAAATCGCATTTTTTGCTTTAAAGCGATTACGGAAATACGTATAAAACAGTTTTTAATATTAAGCATGACTTAAATAAATGTTAAATATTCGGAAGGCCCATTCTAGATATTTTTTCAAAAGTCTTTCCAAACTATTTTGCATTCTAGAAAAATCGAAGATATTTTCCATGTATTTTATTCCCTGAAAATAGAAAGTAAAAAGAAAATATATACATATTTTTCCCAGTAGAGTATTTCTTTTGAATAATACATCTTTCCGCGTCGTTTTGCATTCAGCGAAATATGATTTATCATATTACCTCTCTAAACCTGTTTGAAAAAAGGATAAAAAAAGATTTAAATCGTTGAGAAGTGGAGACGTATTGACATTTTCCAGAAGAAAGCAATCACTTGTGAATGGTGTTGAAGAAGAGCCGATGTTGTCAGAGAATTTTCAATGTCATACTCTCTGAAGGTTTGAATATTTAGTTTTGGCACTTGAACTTAAATCCGTGCGTCTGTTATTCAGGATGTGCATGATTTATTTCGAGATTATTTCAAACCAATTTAAAAACATTCATTTTCATCATTTCCCAATGCGAAGAAATTACTTATAATTTTAGTTATCAGCTGGAATTATCAGAACGTTATTGTGGGAAAACATTCTTTGTTTTCACTTTTAAATTTTATTTGAAATAGTTTAAAATTGTTTGCTTGATGAATATTGATTGCTAGATTTACCTTTGTAAAATTGCCTTATAATTGTTTTTGTAATCATTGACAAATGAATAAACAATCTAGATTTAGACCATCGCAAGATTACAAGCTCATTATAGTTTTCCAGTTTTGTTACTAGACAGTCCAATTTCTAAGTTTTGAATACAATGCAATTAATGGTATAAACAGTTTTCTTGATAAAGATCGACAGCATTTTTATTGTCGAATTTTGATTCCAAACGAATCAAACAGTGCAAAATATAATTTTTAAATATTGACATACGCATTTATTAATCTATTTAGTTATTGTTACTTAGCTTAATATGTTTATTTATTTATTGTTCCCCCATCATCACGTAAGAATTTATTATAAAATATAAAAATTTCCCTCTTTTTTTTTTATTTTGTGAGTTGAATTCAATTTTTTTTTCTAACTGCAAACCCGAAATAGCTTCGGAGTAATTGTTACGAGTCCTCCCACTTTATTCATATTCATTTTAACCATTCACTCTTTTTTTTAAAGCATATGGTGTACAAATAATAGGCATATAAGACGAAATAATTGATTGTTGCAGAGATGTATTTTAAGTAAAATGTTAATTTTGAAAGGTATAATATAGTAAAATGGAATTTTATTTTCTGAATTCGTTTCTATTTGGAATGTGTTGGTTTTTACTTTCTCGTATACGAAGTATAGAGAAAGGATTGTAAAACATCTGAGCTCGATATTTTAACATTTTAGATCTCCGTAAGATCGAAAATCACCTTTTTGGAAAACAGTCCGTCTATCTACCTGTTTGTGACAAACAAAACTCAAAAACACTTTGAGCTAAACAGATAAAATTTGGTATATAATCTTAATACTAATTTTTTTTTATTTCACTCACATTTTTGACACAATCTATTCAAAGGAAGTCCGACTGTTCGAATAATAGTTAACACGATAACAGCAAAATGAAGAGAGCTAGACGGATAAGATATTACATCTGTATTGTAAACACCTAGCAACATTCAATCGAAATCTAACTACGGGTGGGGACGTCTGTCAATCTGTACATTCAGAACGGAAAGACTTTAATATAATATATTATTTTAATACTAAAAAAAAGACTTAAATATATTAACTTTATTATGTTATTTTGTGACTGCAATTGTAGTTCTATGCCATATTTTGCTTCCGGAAAAATCGTCTAATACACAAATTCACCTCTTTTAGAGAGTATGCCGGAAAGTTTTGAGAAGACCACTTCCGCTGATTTGTTATACTTTTATCCTATTTTTTATAACTCTCTTTAGTCAATTAGCGATAAGACATCAAACATTTTTACGCCACACATTAAGATCAAATGATCAAATTTACCTGACCGAAGAGCAAGCCAAACATTTTGATTGAGTCGGTCACACCAAATCATAAAATGGTTAAAAGTGCTTCATACAAAATAGATCCCGGTAACAACATATTTTGCATTCTACAGCCATATGTTTCTTTCCAAAGTGCAAAGACAAACAGTCCGAGGATTTATGCTTTTTAATATTTTTTTATTGTTGATATCAAATTAAAATAACGTACGATTTGGTCGAACAATCTTTCAGATTGCTGAGATAGCACAAAGAAGAACCACAGAAATCAGATGAGGATCGAATTTTCCAATGACTCGGATGATAGCTAAATATTCTTTCTCAATAGTCGAATAATTCTTACCAAAAATGGCAGAAACAGCCTGCGCACAAACTATGGGTTTCTTATTGAAATTGGACTAAAGCGACATCGATACCATATTCACTTGCATTTGTAAGATTTCTAATTTCTAAATTGGTTGGAAAATTTCAGGAATAAGAAGAAACAATTTGGGCTGATTAAATGAAATTTTTGAAACTTCTTGAATAGGCTAAATTTTTGGACTGTAAAACCCTTATAACGGTCACAGTTCTATCTTTTTCGGAATCTATTTTAATTTGCTAGATAGCTTAATATTTTCAGTTCATTCATTCCGAAGTGACATTCTTGATGAATGAGTTCATTCATTTAGCATATTGTAAGGAATGCACCATATTTCTAGGCCTGGTGAGAATGCTCTTGAAAAGCAACTCCATATAAAATGGCATTATATGTAAATGTTCCCTTTTCATCCCTTCTGAAGATTATTCATCATCTTTTGGAAGTGCGTAGGATAAATCGAGTGGTGTTATTAAAAAACTGACGCATTCAGTCTGGAGAGACGTCTTCTATCTGCCTTGCTTACCCACATCAGTTTCCGAAAATCGTTATTTTAAACTCTGGATTGAGAAACATTTTGCTCCTGAGATGCATCACTCCTTCTTAATAGTAGAAATGCACCCTTTTTTGCCATTTCGTCGAGTCATCGATAGTCCGCACAGAGGTGGTCACTTTGTATCTTGGGGCCAATTGCCTCGAAGAGAATATCAGTTTGAGGAATCAGTCAATGTAAGGATGGACAATGCTAAAGATAGCAGCCGACGTCAACAAATCCTGTCGATACTGCTACGTTCAGTGGTGGCGGGGTGGTCGGCTGTACACAAGAAAAAGTCCGCACAGAAATGCCATGTGTCAACCTCCATTTTGACGAGCATCCAGTTGACTAGGTGTACATTCATTTTTCAATGACCTCAGATTGCAAAATCTTTATTTCTGTTATATGAAGATAAAGAAAAAAGAAGTCAAGTATACACCTTATTGCATTAAATGTACAATATGTCTTAAAATGGTAGGACGAGGGTCACTAATATTAATGTTGAATCTAGTTTATATTCTTCATTGGATTGCTCTTAAAATCAAAAGCCCTTCTATTATACTAAGGTGTGAAATATCGACTTCGTGTCGTGATTGTCCTTGGAATCAATGACGATGTTAAGATAGCAATGACAGTCAAAACAATTTTCACGAGAGTTTCCTTGAATAGGGTGGAGATACCTTGAATCCACAACTGCTCATGAATTCTGCAAGTGCACATCGTCACTTTTTTAAAACGATTTTGGGCTGTCTCATTTGTCCTGTGAGCTTTTTTGAAAGTAGTAGTTTCGTGTTATTATTTTCATTATCCGATAACCTAATGAATTACCATCGCATTTTATGGCAAAATATCTGGCACGCTTTATTCCTTCTATGTTTTAAGTTTTATCTTCTATTAGGTAATTTGTTAATAAATTATAAAAATGTGAATGGAGAAACAGTATTTTTAAAATATATTGATTTTTTTTATTACTTGCTAGACAATGAAGGGTAGAACTTAATAAAATACCAGTTTCCTTTTAATGAATGAAATGACAATTCTTTCTTAAACTTTCTTAAATTCTAATTCTTATTTTTAAATGAAATTTTTCTCAGCAGTCTTTAACAATTTCCAAATAATTTGTTTTAAGATTTCTTAAATTCTGAGAAGCATATTTATAAAGATTATTGTTTGTAATCTAAATACTTATTTATCCTCTGTTTACTTTATGACATTCAATATTCAAACCCAATTTGGTTATTAATACGATGACAATATATTTTAAATTTTCTTAACATCTGAGAAAAGTATTGAAAGAAACAATAAGTTGCGAAAAAGAAAGGAGATATTTACTTATTTAGATTAAGGAAAACTTGAAACAAATGATATATGTGATGCCAAAAATCCTACAATCACTTTTCATCCAGTTCAGAAAACTGAAATTTCTCATCTTAAACCTGTCACTCCTGCCCCCCAGAGTCAAATAGTATAAATTGAAATTTAAGAAAAAGTTGGCAAAAATGAAACTAGATCCCTGCCTATATCGAATTTTCGAGCTAATATTAATGGAGGCTTCTGAGCGATATTACTTTTCTCCCATGACCATTGAAGCAATAAGCTTTATTTGATTAATCCGTTACCATTATTGAGAGTTGCTGCAGTGGGGAAATAATTTCCCATTATATTTCTCTCTGGAATTTCTTAATAATAAAGTTATCTAGAAAAATGAACGTGGAAGAAAGGATTTAATTTTATTCTTTTCTTTTCTATTTTTTGTAAAAATCTATTGGCGGTTCCGTTTGCTTTTGTGATTTATATTTTGCCTTTAAATTGGATTTCGAAATAAAAATTGAAGGAAAAAAAATCAAATATAAAACTATTTATTTTATAAATTTGTTTATTATGTATTATTATTTTATATATTACGTATCATTACTTATGATATACTTTATATATTATGCTATTTATATTATTACATTAATACCATTTATTAGCCTAAGATTTAATATGATTACCATTAATCGAAAAAATTTAATTTCTTAGCAAAAGATAAGAAACAGCCATCACTTTCATCTGACAGATATGAAACAATGTACTCATTTCGCTTATTTGATGTATTGCTTTCAAGTAGCATAGAGCATTTTCATTCATTCATAGATTCAAAAGCAGCGGTCTTCCCAAACCTTTCTCGTATACTGTGTAATATAGGTATTATTCTCAATAACTCACAGACCTTGGGTAAGATAGAGAACATTTGGCACGATAAATAGTGATATGATATCAGCCTTTGGAGTGAGTTGAGCATTTTTACCAAATCTGTCTTGTGATTCTTGGCGAAATATTTAACGATGACATGCGATGAATGATGTGATCAAAATCGAATTTTGGTTTTAGAAGTATTTTTCAAAAACACACGTACAAAATTTGATATGCTTCTGTTTTTTAAACATCATCATCAAACTTACTTCTTGATGATAAGTGTAAAACATTTGTCGACTTTAAGTAGTTTCTGCAAAATTAAATGTTTAATCCTCGAAACATTATCTTCTTGGTAATTAAATGAACCAAAGTATTTTTTTTTCTTATCTGTTGCAACTCCCAATTTTCATTAATCATCTGGTTTCTTCACGGTCTGTTGCGTAACTTAGAAAATAATCTAATTTTGTAACCCATCGTTGAAGAAATGAGTCAACTCACCGAATTGTCACAAATGAATAGAGATACTCATGGCAGATCGAAAAGATACGCATATCTCAATATCTGGGCATTTAATATATTTTAATACTGGAGATATCGATGATTTTTAGGAATAACTAATCGTCTCTTGAGATCGGTTGATTTGCCGTGGTTATTGATTGCATTTAGTTATTGTTAAATCACTTCGATATAAATTCATCTTCTTGATTCTATCTATTTCTAAAATTTAGGATAAATCTGCGCAATATTTCATTGGTATTTTAAAAAGTCATTAATTATTATTATTATTATTATTTTGAAATAGTGTAAAATTTATTTTTGTGAAATAAGATTTCCGGAAATTAATGCCCCCCCCCAAAAAAAGCCAAAATTCACTTTAATTTGTAATTAATAAAAATTCTGTTTTAAAGAATTGTGGCATATTTCTTTACTGTAAGGTATAGATGTGTCAAATTCGAATCAAACAATATGGCTTGCAGTTAGTCAGCGCATACACACAACTTTATTATTGTATTCTAGATAAACGATTTTTATTTTTTTTTAAATAATTACATAATAACTCTGAGTAAAAGGTTTGAATTGTGATCCACGATGAACTTCCGATGATAAGTGCTTATACTAATTGAGTTCTTATACTGCTTTATTTTTGCTCCTTTATTTTTGGAGCTGATTCGAGATGAGACAGTAGACGACACAAGAGTGGCAGCTGTTCCTTCCAGACTTCCTTGAGAAACCAAGTAGAGGTAGTTACGTTCATTCTCAACGTCTCCTCTTGGAGAGGGGGTGGGGTGGGGTGGGGGTACTTTAGACATGAGAATGAGAAGCTCTCAGAATTGTAGTGTGTTTTCGCAGCCTTGTTGGAGACAGAAATGATGTGGGGTCAGCTACCCCCCCCCCCCTTCAGATGAAAGGACATGCCAGTACTGGGAATGGTTGTTAGAACACAGTTCTCACTAAAGCTTTCGCGGCGTCCAATCATTCAAGTATTTCCTGTGCCCAAGGCGGACCGGAACATCTGTTTCTGGTCATTCTCTACATCAGCCGTTTTCCAAATCTTTGCTAGAACAATGAACCCTTTGCTGTCAAATCCGAGACATTACCACCAGATATATCTATTCATGGTTATATGAAACAACAAATGAGTTTCAGTAATTTTATTTTAGATCTCTTGCACATTTAATGTCACATAAATCGACAAAAGATGTCTTTTACAGTTGCTTTTATCATACGAATTGAACTATTTTAGGAATGCTGTCGAGTCTCTCTGCAATCCTTTGACCTACGAGATTTTCTATACTTCTTAATTAGGCGAGATATGCAGTATGAAAAATGAGTATTTGCACACCACTTTTTTTAAAAGTTTTAGAAACATATAAGCAGCTATGTTAGTCATTGCGACGTGTGAGCGAGAGTTTGTTGTTTATTTCTAAGTAAACGAAAAAAAAAATATTTTGAAATAATTGAAAATAAAATCTAAATCTTACTACTTGGAAAATTTCTTGCAAAAAGTATATTTGTACACCTTTATCTCCGGTAAGTATTACTATCATTTCATGTATTTTTTTACATTATAATTAATTTTTTGGATAGTTTGTATTTTTTAAACATTGAAGGTTATCTTTTTTAACAGTGAAGGTCACTCGCAGAGAAAAGTTGAGAAATGGCCACGAAATCAAAAGAAGTCTCTTTAGACATGAGAACTCATATTGTTAACCTTAATAAAAGTGGAAAATTTTATCGCGAAATTCAAAAGATGGTTAAGTTACCCTTTACAACTATTGGTTACACCGTAAGAAAATATAAAAATACTGGACGCGTCGAAAATGAACACAGGCCAGGTGGCCCGAGTAAATTAGCTTCAAGAAATAAACGAAGTATTGTTAAAGCAGCTATTAGAAAACCACAAATTTCTGGCAGATGACCTTCTCGCATCTTCTAACATTAGAGTGACCGCTCTTCTTGTATTAGAGTGACCGCTCAAACAATAAGAAATGTGTTACATAGTGCAGGTTTAAAAGGCAGAACTCCGAGAAAAAAACCAATGATCTCTGAAGTAAATAGAAAGAAGCTTCTAGAATTTGCTATGAAATACAAAGACAAACCGATGGACTTATGGAAAAAGGTTATTTTTTCAGATGAGAGTAAGTTTGAAATTTTTCCACCTCCTAGTAATCTGGCGAAAAAATAAGACAGCCCTTGATAGTAAAAATGTACCTGAAACATGGTGGTGGAAATGTGATGGTTTGGGGCTGTGTAGCTCATGGCGGTGTTGGAAAATTACACTTTATTGACACAAAAATGACAGCTTTAGGTTACATTGATGTGTTGGGGCATAACTTATTAGACAGTGGTAGAAAATTGGGTATCGGTGACACTTTCTTATTCCAACAAGATAACGATCCAAAACACACTGCGATAGTTACTAAAACATGGTTGCTTCATAATGCGCCAAGACGCCTTGAAACTCCACCACAATCCCCGGTTATAAATCCAATTGAAAATGTGTAGATGCTATTGGATGCTCAAGTAAAAATAGTTTGAAAGAAGCACTCATGGAAGCTTGGGAAGAAATAGATCAAGAAACCACCAAAAAGTTAATAGAATCAATGCCAAGACGTGTTGAAGCAATTGTAAAAGCCAATGAAATGCATACAAAGTATTAAATTTCTATAAAATAATTATAATTATGTTTAAAATTTGTCCCTAAGTAAGTGTACAAATACTCTTTTTGTATAGATTTTATAAAGTTTTATTCATTAATTAACTAAAGTTTATGTGATTGTTTTTTGTTGATATTTTATTATTATTTTACCTCACTAGAATATGTTTCTGTAATTTTAAATTAGTTACCTTATTTTATTTTGCTATAATATTCCAAAATTGAAGTGTACAAATAAACATTTTGTCAACTGTATATTTAAAATGCATCTAATTAAAATAATAATAATGTTCTATTTGGGACATTTATTATCATTTTAATTTAAACTTACTTAATTCTATTTTAAATTGCTTAATACTTTTACTTTATTGCTGGTGTAAAATTAAAAATTCAATAAATGGATGTGCTAATCAGACTAGTCCTTGTATGCGAAGGGGTTAAAAATGTCTCCTCATTTTATTTAAGAAATTTGTTAATTAAATTATTCAAACGGAAATGTAAATAAAAGATTGCAACTTGTTTACCTATTTCGTTAATTTTCACATATATTCTAAAACGTAAAATTTGTCTTTAATTATACTTTGTAGTGACTGATTATAACGAACTTATCTTTCATAAACATTTTCACACTTATGTTAAGATTGAAATGCATTATTTGAAATATTGTCTTTAAAATATAATATGATTCTTATTGTATCCAATGATGTTAGAATTTCCTCTTCTGGACGTTCTTTCTCAATCATAAGTCATGTCTTCATCGTCATCCTCCAGAGCAATTATTTTTCTGTACATTTCTTAATGCAATGCAATACCGGGTTCACCATACATCTTTTAGCAATCTAATATCTTGAGTCGAAATCTATCCTCGGCAACGTATAGAAAAATAGCTTTTATCTTCTTCAGTAGATCCTATGTCTTTTTAATATTGCCATTTTTCACGGCAGCCGATTTAGTGGATTCTACTTGAATTTTTGACAAGTGTATGGTCGGAGGAAACTGATGAAAAATCAGAAAAAATTCTTTATATAGATATTATACTAATTATCTAACGTAATAATATATAAAACGTAATATCGTTTAAAAGCAAGATTCAGTAGAAATTACCATTAACCCCATTGACGAGCATTACTGGTCATTGGCTTTTCATGCCATACAACAGAATGACTCGTCATGCAACTAAAGTTATTGTTGAATATGATAGTAAATTTGGTTTAAAATAACTGGTATACTGAATCCTGCAGCACTTTTATTACTAACGCTAATATCATATAATACTATCATATTGTCGCGCACATACGCCGTGTGCTAGCTAAAGTCAAAAATAACATTCACTAATCTCAATTTGAGACTTTATTCAAGGAACTAAACCTTACATCTTTTTTTATCCGCAAGACGAATGATTCGAATCTTCCAGATTTAGAAAGATACCGAAATTATAAAATAATTCTTTAAAAAAAATGAGAAATAACATAAAATAAATCAATAACAAAGCACTTTTTAGGCAATTTGCCTGCAGTCAGGAACGAGCATAGGAACTGTATCTTTCAGTTAATAGCATTCTAGCACTGAGCTATTCAGTCCGTACCAAATTAGAACAAGTTTCGTTAAAAAAAAATTTTTTATCATTTACCGTTTCAATTAATAATATAATTTACTTTTTAAATATTATTTCTAAACATTCTGGATTTCTAAAGCAGTATATAAATACGAAATAAAGCCTCAAAACTTTTTTGTTATTAATTAGAACAGATAAATAATTCGCCCACTTTTCTTCTGTATTTTGGATAATAATGCTCGTGGCTCAGCTGGTCTTGATACCTTGAGGTTCTGTCCTCAAGTGTTTTTCTTTACTTGCACACATCCGGAATTTAATCAGTTTCGGGCAAAGAGTAGATGTTTCCATTTCCTGGCAGTCTCGGTATTTTCCTGCCTTTTCTCCAATAAGGAAGGAGAAAGGGGTCAAATTATCCGGGAGAATTCCGTGAAGAAAACAGGAGAGTGTCCTTGAGATTTCGATCAGGAGATTCCTTCTTGAAAACGAAGACATCCGATATATACTTAATGTTTGTGCTGAAGTGAGTCAGTATTTCGAAATTTAAGTTGAGCTGTTACCGAGGGAAATCCGATAGATTGATTATTGTCTGTCCGGCAGAAAGACGATTCTTTGGAATTAACAGGTTAAAAGCGCCTGCAATTCTGTTGGAGAGGCAGGAATTCTAATCATTAGATTTGAATTGCACTTTCTATTTCTTGATTTGTTTTCATGTCTTTTTACATTCTAATACAGGAATAATATTTAAAGGATGTATTGCAATCGTTTGGAAGTCCAGCATATATTGGCTTGATCAGAGTTCGTTTGTGGTGATGATTTCAGAAGAAATATCTGTTTATCAGCTGGTGTATTGTGTTAACTCAAATTCGTGACAAGCTGCTGGAATGAAATATGGCATGAAGCTGTTTCTTAATAGAGGTGTACATGCATTCAATTTTTCAATGAGATGAGGGCCCCTCAGGGGCTCACCTTCTTTAGGTGGGTACGAGTGTCCCAATCCCGTGGTACTGAGGGATCTTTTAATCCTTTTCTTTCCCCTTCCCTCTTTTCTCTCTTCCTACTCTCCCCTGCCTCTTCATCCTTCCATCCCTCGACGGCATGCGAGGGACTCTCCATGAGAAGCTGTCGCCGCTCTGTTTACTTCTTGCTTCTCATGGGCAGCCAAAAACCCCACGTGTTGGCCGTGTGTGGTGACCCATTATACGGGTGGTACATTTCGGTTCCCGGTGTATCAATCGGCCGGTATCGTAGACACATGACTGGGCTGCTTAAGGGGATCAAGCGAAGGGGTCACTCCTTGGGATTGGCGTTAAGGGTGGTCACTGTCCCCGGGAGTGACTCTCAGCGTATAAGTTCTGGCTAGCATCATGGCAAGTGCCGAGGTTGGCAATCACCAAAGCCGGTAACTACTATCCCTTGTAGGGCTCCGTGGTGGGCGGTGCTGTCGGGCCTGAATCTTCTCAAATGTCGCATGGCTCTTAATGTTAATACTGATTGTAATGCTTATTATAAATTTTTTGTTATTGCATCTGAACAAAGTTCATTGAAAAAAGTATCGCCACTCTTGATACATAAAGCAATTATTGGAATTGTAAATGAAGTAAAAATTATCAAAAAATTAAACAATGGGAATATGTTAATTGAAATAAAAAACAAACAGCAATCTCAAAACGTAATGAAATTGAAACAAATTGGAGAAATACCCGTCACTGTTACTGCACACCATTCACTTAACTAAACTAAGGGAGTAATCTCGGAGAAAGAGTTCCAGAGAGACCTTTTAGAAAATAGAGCAGACATTTTAGAAAACTTAAGAGAACAGAAAGTAATTGACGTTCAAAGGATAAGTATCAAGAAAAATAACCAAAATATTCCTACCAAACATCCGATTTTAACTTTTAATACACCATTCTTACCAAAATCTGTGCAAATAGCCTTCATAATCTGTCTAGTTAAGCCATATATTCCCAAATCCACTCCGTTGCTTCAAATGCCAGAAATTCGGACACACAATAACAGTTTGCAAAGGGACCAAGGAAATTTGTGCCCGATGCTCTCTCCCAGATCATAAAAGTGACAACTGCTCTGTTCCAACGCCGAAGTACTCAAACTGCAACGGCGAACATCCATCTTATTTTAGATCATGTCCGAAATTTAAAATAGAAAAAGAAATACAAACAATAAAATTTACAAAAAACATATCTTTTCCCGAAGCTAGAAAAATTGTAATGGACAGAATGCCCAAACCAGGTTTCTCCTTCTCGGAAGCCTTAACAACCAATATTATACCTTCAGCACAAACAAATCGGCAAAATCCTCAAACAAATGCAACTGCTACAGACCGTCCCCAACAACCAAAACCGCTAATAACGATTTGATAATCATAAAACGAAGTGACGGGTTAGCTCTTCTCGAAATAAAAAAAAAGCATCTGAGAAAGCTTCATCATCTGTTCCCTCTTGTCAGACCATTTCGAACCAGCCTGTTACGCCAATGCATCAACGACCTTCTACCTCTACCTCAATTAGCAATAGTGACCCTCAAAATTCTGCAATAGTATCTCCTGAAACAAATTCATCAAATATGGAAATAACGCCACTACAAATTTCATCTACTTCGAAAACATCTTCATTCTCGGAGAATGATTCAACCTTAAAATCTCGTGTGAAAAACGCTCGTGATTCTAGAAAACATGATAAAGATAGTGATCTGGCTCCAAAACGTAAAGAAAAACACTCAGCTAAACGTGCGCCAGCACTTGCAGAAAAGAGATATATTTCTAGCCCTTCTCGTAGCGGGCCTCTGACAAAAGAAGAATTTTTAAAAATTTCTCTTGATAAAACAGACGGAAAGGCTAACAGTGTCAACGATGATACTGACGCCCTGCTCCATCTCATGATGATATGTCCATTAGCGACGCTGAAGATAAATCTTTATCTTCCTAGTTTTTTCCCCTCTTTTGGAGGTTTTTTTTTTTCTTTTCCTTCAGTGCTTGTTTTCATGGTCACTCTTATTTCCTGGAACTGTCGGGGTTTCCTAAATAAATCATCAGAACTTAAAGATCTCATCAACAAACATAATCCCGCCTGTATTACATTCCAAGAAACATACCTCAAGACGGATAAACACAATATTCGATATTATAAAATTTTCTCCAAACATGATATTTATAATTGAGTTTCAGGTGGCGTTGCTATCTTTGCAGCTGACCACATTCCTTCAATGCCCATTAACCCGAACACAAATCTGCAAGCTGTTGCTATTCAAATCCAGATGCATTCTTTGATTACTGTCTGCAGCCTTTATTTGCCTCCAAATGAACATGTTATTCAATCTGAACTCAATAATTTTACTCCACAACTTCCGTCACCATTCATAATTTTGGGCGACCTCAATGGCCATAGTCCTTTTCGGGTAGTTCCAATTCCCGTGGTTTGCAAATCGAGCAACTCCTTACAGACCACAATTTATGCCTATTAAATTCAGATGAAAAGACTCATTTTCATCTCCCTACAAGAACTTTTCATTCAGTTGATTTAGCAGTTTCTTCTCCCTCTCTTTTAACATTCTTTAATTTAACAGCTGATAATGACTTGTATAACAGTGATCATTTCCCTCTCATCGTCTCAGACAATAGATGCAACCCAAACAATCATTCCATTCCATCCAAATACATCCTAAATGCAGCAAATTGGCAAAATTCCCCATTTTAGCTAATATTCAACCCGATATAATCCAATCCTCCACCATAGAGGATGCACTAAATTACATAGTTGATGTTATAATTGAGGCAGCAAATAATTCAATCCCGAAATCATCCGGTAAACGAAAAAAGCAAAACAAACCTTGGTGGGACGACGAATGCAAACACGCATACAAAGAACAACGGAAAGCATGGGGTATCTTCCGAAGATATCCAACAGCGTCGAAATTTGTTTATTTTAAAAAGACTAGAGCAGTTTCGAGGAGAATACAACGTCGAAAACGAAGGCTTTCATGGCAAAAATTTGTATCCAGTATCAGCTCTAAGATTTCAAGCCATGAGCTATGGAAAAAAGTAAAGAGAGCATCAAGTGTTCCTACATCAAGCTACACTTCTGTTTTAATTCATAATGGAGTAACATTATCATTATCATGGCAAATTCTATTGCTTCGACCTGGCACTTACATCTAACAGCCAAAATGACCCTTTTTCAATTTTAAAGTATAAAAGAAAAGCAGAAGAACAAAAACTAAAATTTTATTCTCGAGCTGATTTCCCCTATAATTGTAAATTTACTTTCTTCGAATTTCAGTCATGTCTCGTCAGTGCCCGCGACTCTTCACCGGGACCCGACAAGATTAACTATTCCATGATTAAAAATTTGACAGTCGAATCCCAAAAAACTTTACTGTTATTGTACAACCGTATTTAGAATGAGCAGTATTTCCCTATTCTCTGGCAGCAGGCTATAGTAATCCCGATATTAAAACCTGGAAAAGATCCTAAAAACCCAGAAAATGACCGTCCAATTGCTTTAACATGTTGTATATGCAAGCTCTTACAAAAAATGATTAATCGAAGACTCATTTACCATTTGGAGACTAATCATTTCCTTTATCCTCATCAAAGTGGTTTTAGGAAATCTCGATGTACTCTTGATTACCTACTAGCATTAGAAACTGATATTCGTCTGGCTTTTTTACAAAGGAAACATCTGGTTGCGATATTTTTTGACATTGAAAAAACTTATGGGACGTATTAAAGGATTTACATGACCTCGGATTAAGGGGCAACTTACCCATTTTTATTTAAAAATTTTTAAAATTGGGGAAGTTCTGTCTTAAAGTAGAAGCTGAATACTCTGGCTATTTTATTCAGGAAGAGGGAGTTCCTCAAGGTAGTATTTTAAGTGTGACTCTTTTTATTTTAAAAATTAATAATATTTTAAAATAACTTTCCGCTTCTGTTAAAAATTACTTATAGGTTGACGACCTGTACATCTCCTGTACAGGGATACACATGAATTTTATAAAGAGACAGTTGCAGATTGCTGTAAATAATATAACGCAATGGTGAAATGCCAATATTTTTTACCATTTCGGCCTCAATAACTACTGGTATCCACTTTTGTTGAAAAAGAAATCTGACCTTGATCCTGAAATAAAACTAAATGAAGTAATTATACCATTCAAAAATGAAGTTACATTTCTAGGCATTACCTTTGATAAGAAGCTTACTTTTCTCCCTCACATAAAAATATTGCGTAAGAAAGGTGAAAAAGCATTAAATATAATAAGCGTTTTGTCAACCACGGCTTGGGGAGCAGATCGACCATCCATACTTAAAATATACAAAGCTCTCGTTCTATCCAAGTTCGATTATGGTTGTGTTATTTACGGGTCATCCAGAATAACATTTTTACAGAAATTAGACCCTGTTCACCATAATGCTCTCAGACTGTGTTCAGGAGTCTTTAGAACCTCTCCAGTTCAGAGTCTATATATTAATTGCTTTGAGACTTCTCTTGAATTTAGGCGAGAAATGCTATCTCTGCACAATTATTTTAGAACTAAATCAAATGCCCAACATCCTTTTCATAATTTTAAACCTCACCCATTCTTAAGAAGCACGAAAATTTTTTATACCTGTATATTTTACTAGAATTCATAACATTCTCATGGACCTAATTCTACTTCACCTTCATGCAACATCCCAACTGGACAATATTTTTCCTCCATGGACAATTCCCAATATACAATACTTAAATCCATTTGAAGGGTTTGCCAAATCTGACACTTCAGATTCTATTTATAGACAAATTTTTTATGAACATAGGCATCACTATAATGATTATATTGCAATATAAGATGGATCAAAAACATCTGATAGTGTCTCATTTGCTGTGGTTTTCCAAAACGCAGTCTTTTCGTTTAAAATCAATCCTTCATGTTCAGTTTTCACAGCGAAGATAACTGCTGTTCCATTTGCCCTAGAAAAAATATCCGACAGTCTACAAGATAAATATATAATTTACACCGATTCATTAAGTGTTTTACAGTCTCTAAAATCATCCCATCTTCATTCTAAAAATCATCCTTTGATCTTAAAGATTTTAAACCTATTTAATAGACTTTCCTCTAGTGGATTTACTGTTTTATTATGTTGGGTGCCTTCTCATGTAGGTATTGGGGGCAACGAGAAGGCGGACAGTGCCGCCAAATCGGCTACTTCTACAGCAAATATTAATATCCCTGTGAGTGATTAAAAAAACACATAACTTTGCTCTACCTCTCAAAATGGCAGACTCAATAGCACCTGTTAACAGAAAACAAACTTCATAGTGTTAAACCTCGTGTTGAACCTTGGCCATGTCTTCCAAATAGAAAAGCAGACACTATCTTAACCCGTTTGCGGTTAGGTCATACTAGATTCCCCTATCACCATTTACTTTTTGGAGAAGAGGTACCAATGTGCTCTCAATGCAATTGCATCATTTCTGTTTACCATATTCTAAGTGAATGTCCAAATTTTAGTACTCAACGTTTATATCATTTTAACAACTCCACATTTGCTTGATAGAATACCGCATGCTAATCTTTTTGCTTTTTTGAAATCAGTAGGATTTCATCCCCATATTTAAGTAATCTTCATCTTTTTAATATTTTTTACATTGTTTTTTAAAGCTGAAATTATATTTTTAATCCTAAAATAAATACAGTTTGACGCAACTTAGTCAATACCATGGCTCTTGTGCCAATAAAATCCAAAAAATCCAAATCAATGAGATGAGGAGAATTTTGTAATCATGGACCTGAGTTTCCTTACTAAGACATTTTTAAATATAGTTTGCTCTCAAGTTGACTGAAAGTATTATTTTCATTTTTGATTATTGCATTAATTTTCCCAAATGATGGGACTTTCACTTATTAAAAAATTATTATATTCAAGTATTTGAGTATTATTGTTACTGATTTTGTTTAAATGTTTACTATTTGCTTTACTAGTTCACATAATAAATTCATTTGTTTTTTGCATGAATAATTAATTAAAAAAATTTAAATACTAATGAATAACACTGCAATTATATCAGTTTCATTGGAATACTAAGCAAATAAGATCGTTTAGAAACTTTCTCATTTGATAGTAGTTATGAAATATTTCTAGAAACATTATAAAACTAAATTAAACTAAATTTTTAAAACATTGAGAAACTATTTCTGGGAAAAGTGGTTTGTCATAAATTCGTAGTTTCTGTAATAGGAATTTTACTGTATAACAGTTTGGTGGAATCATTTTTATCCTGTAATATGACATCATTGTAAAAAATCACAAGGGCATTTGAGGAAGAACACTCCAACCAGAAAACGTTCAATATCTTTTGCCTAATAAATTAAAATGTAAAATTTCACCTTTGGGAATGAATATTCTGAACTTTTAATTATTTAAATATTCGAAATGCTTTGAGAACGAACGCAATACAAAACAAGAAAAGAACGACCATGAGAATATTTGTATACTTAAGACCGATTGTCAGCATTCATTTTTTATTGGCTTCAGTTTGAAAGTTTACTAAAGTGTGACTAAAGTTGACCACCTTAGTTTTGCATTCATTATATATTTTAGAAAATAAAAATGTTTAATCTTAACATTTCGAATCATTTCTTTAAAAAGATTACATGGTAACGTTGGTACAACAATATGTTGCACCTCTGACTGGGGGGTATTGTACTTTTGATCTGGACTTATTATGAAAGCAAACGCAGATGAGAAAAAAAATCTTTTTCAATCACGTAAAACTATAACATGGTTATATTTGATACAAACTAAAATTTTATGCATTAGACCAAGTTATTTACAATATCTCATACTTTTTAAAAGGTTCAATGGTTAAAAGCTATTCATCATGCTACTATTTAATAAATGAAAAAAAATAATTACTCTGCATTATATTTTTTTATCTGTGTGTCAATTTATATTTTTACACTGAAATTTATTCCACATATTTACTTTTTCATTTATATAACAAGAACTTCAGATGGTTCCCTGTCCTAAGAGCAATTCCTTATATCATAAAATAGGAATGCGTGATGTGGAGAATCATTTTAAAATTCCAAATGCTGCTTCTTCTTATTCGTTATTGTAAGCCGTGACTCGCGCTAAAATCTTGGCCTTCTCAGGGAGATTGCACTTTTTCCTCAAGTTTGCCAATCATCCTTTCCTTGCACATTCCGGGATTGATTACTTTATGACACACAGCACAGAGAAAGTCTCGGGGTCGTTAAAAGAATGCAAAATCGAGATTTTAATGAATTTCCACGTTTCAGACTTCCCCTTGCTGGAAAAACACATTTATGGAAAATGTCTGTCTGTAAATGTGAGGATAACTTTTGGTACATGATCGGTGCATCAAATTTTGAGAGAAATTCGTTTAGAGGAAGTATATTTGTCTGGCTGCTCGAAGATAACGTTACAAACATTACAAAACAAAGAGAGTGAAATGCGCTACACAGATTTAACTTTTATAGTGTAGGCATCTGTCAAAATTTGGGTCAAATCCAATGAGAAGTTGACCGTCTATCGGTTGGTACTTTCAGAAACATGTCAAAGCGATAATTCGGAAACGCAATGGTAAATATATCAAATAATTTGGTATATGATTTTGTGACTGCAACCGTACTTTTGTGTCAAAATTTATTTTCAATCGGTTGGGGAAAAATGCGTCTAAACTTCACTTTTATGCGAAAGTATGGCGAAAGTTCAGGAGAGACCAATTCCTCTATTTTTAAATGTTTTATGTATATTTTTTACAAGATATTTATACTAAAATTTCGTTTCTTCATGGTAAATGTGTTACGGCCAATTTTTAAACTTTTCTAACATTAGTATTGCAAAAAAAAAAAAAAAAAAAAGGCTGCAGCTAGTCACTATTTTAAATAGCTGCTCAGTACAATAAGTAATGGCACGTGGACGTAGCTTCCCTGCCTCATTTTCCATTATTAGAAAAATGGCAAGCTTAACTGAAATATTTTTTAGTTAAACATTAAACCACTTTGCTTATATTCTTAGAGGTGACTCTTCTATGCTTATATTTAACGTGATAAATAATTATTAACTATTTATAAAAACTGTCATTTCGATTTTAAAAAAATTTTCGGTGGGTTTAGAGATTAAATCGTGAGCATATTAAGAAATTTTAAATATGGAGTGACATATTTCTCAGAAAATCGTGCAATAGAATGAAGGGTTTGAAATGAAATGAGATTTTATTTTTATATACGATTTTCAACATGTATTTGCAATGCTTTTTCGAAACCAATTTATTATGAAGTTCATGTTTTGGAGCAGAATGAGCTTTTTTTAATAAACACACGTGTAGAAAAGTCAGTACCTTTCAAATGTAAAATAAAGGGATTAACATAAAAAGACATACTTTTTCTTTAAAAAAGATTTCTAAAAGTTCATTAATAGCCAATGGATACCAATTTGAATATTTTAAAATCACATTTTTCTTGTCTTCACACATGCGTCTTCTGAACTATGAGGCAATAAATGATACCCTTACTTGTCTGAGATCTCAGCAAGCTGCGTCACCAACAACCCTTCAACAGAGGGCCATAAAAGATTTTAGTTGTCGGGCTTTCATAAATGGTATCTGTGCACCAGTGACGGTACTTTTGGACCCATCTTTTGACTGTGAAAGAGTGTATTATTTCATTTGAAGAGTTCTGTATTATTACTTTTTCGTATACGTAGAAAAAGCATTGTCATCATCAAAAACTTCGACATTTTGATTTTTACGAATATCCACTTTTAGATATTCTTGAGTTCAAAAAACCTTTCTTGGTATTATGTGATAAAGATAACTCAAAAACGCTTTGCGTTAGACGGATACAATTTGATACAGTTATCTACACCAAATGTGTAGATTTCTATAAAATTTTGAGTAAAACCCTTTTTTAGGAAGTCCGTCTGTCTGGCTGTGCGAAGATCATTGAACACACTATTAACGGAACAAAGAGAACTAGATGGATAGAATTTGGTACACAGATTTACCATTTATATTGTAGATACCTATCGAATTTTGAACCAAATCCAACAAGAGTTTGGCCGTCTGTCGATCTGTACTTATAGAAACATGTAAACACGATAAGTCAAAAATGAAGTGACTTGAATATCAAATTTGGTATAGGATTTTGTGACTTCAAGGTCATTCTATGCCACATTTTAATTTCAATCCGTTGGGGGGGGGGAAAAAAGCGAATTTTGGATACTATAAACGCATGCCAGCGAATAATCGCCAAAAATTTGCCTGGGATTCCTAATGGATTCAATAAAGGTTCCATTCATTTCAAAAGTTAATATTTTGTAATTATTGTATGCCAATGCCAATGCGTGATTATTGTACGCTAGGTGTTCTCTAATGAACTCCGTTATTAGAGAGCATGGGGGTGGGTTTTGGGGAGACAGCTCATTGTAGTTGGAGAGCGAGAAGCGGCCTCCAGTGCTTTTGATGATGTTCAGAGGGACGCAGTAACAATTTCTAATAATTTGAATAACGAATAGTAATACGAATTACACACAAAAAAAAGGGGAATATCTTTCATGACTAGTAGAATTTCACCTAGCCCAGTTTATAATATGTTCCTCCGTGTTTATTGATAAAACTGCCATTCTTAATATGAAATAAATGGAATGAAGATAATTTTTAGAAAGACTCTTTTATTATGGTATTCAATAAAGGAAACTATTTCATCCTCGTTATTTACCACTTTTTAATGCTTTGATTTACAATTCACTTTTATAAGCACCGAGGAATCTTGAAATCCATTTGACCTCACAGATTCCATAGTGTATTTATATAGAAACAACTTTTGATGAAATGAATGATATGAACTGTTTTTCATATATAATGAGAGAATGTTGGAATGTGCAAACATCAGTACACTAAAAATGAATTAAAATGCTATCATAAATGACTGTAAATCGAAACTAGTTTGATAGAAATGCATAAAAAATGCCCCTAAAATCTATTATTCGTCTCTGATGAATAGCTGAAATAGAGTGATCAAAACGATAATGCGGATGGAGGTATTTTGTGAAAGGATCTTTATACAAAAATATTATATCATTCAAATGTTGGATTCAATTCTTTAATGGAAATGGATTTTTAACCACATAGTACGAGACAAAAACAAACAAAAAAATAATTAACTCTATTGGCTTTGCGCAAAAATACTATTATGTAATTTATATAAGAGCTATTATACAATTGAATTAAGTAAATGAGAAATTCGGAGATTCTGTGGTGTGATCATCTAAATCTGCGAGGTTGCTAAACCATCCAAATGGCTGCTGTTCCTAGGACCACCAATCCTTCTATCGGTATCAGCTGTCATTTGGTAGCAAACGGTTAAATTGTCTCCATTATTAGAGCTTAAAAGAGACCCTTTGTGGTTTACCATTCAGGTCCTTTTTATACGTGAAATGTGAAATAGTTTATTCAGTGTAAAGGTAAAATTTTTAAAGAATTATATTTCTCCCTATTTAAATTTTAAGAATGAATGGTCTAAGAGTATCCAAGACTTTAATCAGAACGATGGAAGATTTTAAAATGATTGCCACAAGCGAGAAAGAAATAACAAAACCTGCTTCATAACTGCCGTGTAAAAGTGGCAGACAGTCCACAAAATGAGACTATTGCGTGACAAAACATATGCGTGATGGGCCCGTTCAGTGAGCACTTAAGGAACTTTTCAAAACAGTCTTAGCTTTCGGGATAAATATTGAAAGACGAATAACCGTATACATTTAGCATTAGAAAGCATTTCCAATTGCGGTCCATCAGTCGGATATTTCAAGCCAATCTGAGATGCATGCAAATGGATAGTTATGGATGATGTTAGAGATTGAGCAGTATCTAGTAACAAATAATGGCGACACTTGCAAGAGTCTT
Source organism: Argiope aurantia (assembly GCA_026543865.1). NCBI lineage: Eukaryota > Metazoa > Arthropoda > Arachnida > Araneae > Araneidae > Argiope > Argiope aurantia. The sequence continues at coordinate 333,345 of JAPMOR010054067.1, forward strand.
TTGTATAAAAGGCATATTTCTTTTGGAGAAAAATGTTTTTTTGCTGTATGAGAAAAAGTGAGAAGTTAATAAAAGTAAACTTTTCATGTGGTGCTAATTCTTATGTCACTTGTTCCAGTTGTCTAAGTCCTTCGATCAAGAACTCACGGTAAAAGAAAGTATGTTATCTTCTTTTGATTATTGAGACCTGAAGGGGCACATGAGTTGGAAAACAGATTTCGCTCCTATACATTGGAATAGGTTGTATTCTTGGAGTTTTTTCTCGAGGAAACTTGCTCATACTTTTGATTCACTTGAAGAAAGCTCTCCAGAAAGTAACAGCGACCAACTTGCAGCTAAAGTACAGGACAGATGACAGCTTTTGAATGACATTGTTCAGAGCAAACTCAAGTTATAGAATACTTCCTAGTTTCCTTCCATCCATGTTCTTAGCTATTTCACACTTTAAACTACTTGGGGTCTGGCGGACAAAAATTAGATTATTGCTAAACGAAAAACTAAATTAGATATGAAATACTCAGTGGATAAGTAGAATCTATCATCTATTTTAAAATAGTTAGAACATAAGATGAGTAACTCATTTTGATAACATTTTGAAATATCTATTTGATTATTTTAATTCTTGCTATACATAATATGCAATATTCGTGATATTCAGTCCCTTAAGAGAAATTAAAAAAAATATTATCTACAAGGAGATTAGAGACCACCCTTCATAATTTCGCCCTGATGGAATAGAAATTTCAAAAGATTTCTCGTACAAAGATTTCTTGCACAACAACCTTCAAAAGGATTCTACTGGTGCAGCATGTGTGGCGCAGTTAAAGAAAAGAAGTGTTAGATATACTTTGTATCCAGTACATCAAACATTTAGAGAATGGTGCAGATGCTGTATCATCAGACTTTTTTCCGCCTCACATAGCTAGAATTGTGGCCCCCAATATTATTAGAGTTCCGTTTCCTTTACACGAAAGATTAAATCAATCAGAAACAATCTCATTCCTGATAGTTGTATTATATCAAAACATCTTGACGGCTACATTAACTGTTAGAGAATAAAATCAAAAATATAAATCTTAAAGAGAGTTTAAATGCAATAAAATTTTTTTATTTTCCAATGATTTGAAAAATAAGAAAGCCATTTTCTTATTTCTTCTTCTAAATTTCCTTATTTAAAGGGCATTTAAATTTTTGTTTAGCCGAAATCTAAAAACTAATATAAATACCACGTTTTTTTTTAAAATTTTGACTACATAGCACATATTAGTTCTTATTTTGGAAGTGTTTCTTTATGTGAATATTAATTCATAGAGCGATGAAACAGCAAACTCTTACTCCTCTCTGCCACTATAGGCCATAGTGAGATAAGGATGGGTAACCGCAAAGCAACGCCATGTAGCCCGGAGGAGCAAGATGACTTGACACCGGAAGCAGGGAACCAACTCTTTCACATCAAGATCTTCCAGATGCGCTACCTACATTCAAATATCGCTTGAAGCATAGCCTAGAACCACAAATAAATCCTCCGAAATTCAGTCCCCCCCCGCAACTCATTGTTTATTTTCCAAAAGTACAAAAATGCAACAACATTACAAAATAAATGACACAATTCACATAACTGAATAAATAAATATCGCCATTAAAAAAAATGTCCATTTCAGCGAAAGTTCAAAAATCACCAAAGCAAGATCCTATTCATTATCTAACTCTAACATCAATCCATAAACGGTTTAAAATTGTCTTCAAGAAAGGGTAAACCTAGGGAATTCGAATCAAATCATGTGGGTAAAATTAGTCTTATTCCAATGCCTGACCAGAACTCACAGTTTAACACCAAGTGAATCGCAGTTCTCACGCTCTTTTGACATCGACCTATGGATGCTTTACCGAAAACCCTAGCTTGGTACTTCATGACTTCAGAATTCTTTGTGCAGAAACCCTGTTGTGATTCATTCCACCGCATTTGTCAAGACTCCATCCTTCACTAATCCAAGCCTGTTCTAATGTGTCCGGTTTCAATTCAAAATCAATGTATTTCTTTTATGTTTGCCACCTTTGCTTAACAATGAGCTCTCTCGTTCCTCAAAATATCTCTGTGTGCTATTAGGAGAGGCGAGACTATTTCAAAATGGGAAGAGAGGGCCTTGATATATGTATCGCTTTCGCTTATAGAAAGAGTATTGTAATCATCGAAAAATCAGAACGTGAGGTTTTGATGAATCTCTGCGTTTGTGACCTCCCCGAGTTCGAAAATTGCGTTTAAAAAACACCTGCCTACTTGTGATTAAGATAGCCTTTGAGTGAGATGGATGAAAGTTGGTATATCTGTGAGCCCTGCAGGTGTTAAAATTTCAGTGCCTCAAAGTTCTGAGTTGCTTTTCATGGACGAGGATCGAATCGAATCGTCCACGCATTTCAATTTGGGGGACAATAGGGGTCACCTACTACTATAGAAATGTGTGATCACTTTTTAGCTCCTAGTGGCTATCGTTTGTGGTTTGAGGGAAAGGTTTGCTTCATTTGTGATGGCTGATTTTACATTTACATCCGTTTCGACGATTTTAGATACATTCTTTTGTTTGCATTTTATGGGTGCTATAGAATGAGTTGCTATAGAAAAGGTTTTAAAAAATGCATCATTAAAATTTATTATTTCACCACAATAATGCAAAATTATTTTGTCAATATAAAATAATAATTTAATTTCTAAATATCAGCAAAAATATAGAAGGTTATTTTAAAAAATATCTTCCTTTCTGCATTGTGTATTAAATGGCTTAAAAAATGAACTCAGAAAAGAGGATTGTGTAGAGTATATTAACACACTTTTCTTTTCTTTTACTTCTTAAAAAATCTGTTTTTATATTATCGGTTGAAGCACATAATTATGAAAAAAAAAATATCTTTATTAAAAAAATGATTGCCATCGATTGCTCAAAATGATGATTTTATTCATTCTCATGAAAAAATTCTATTACATAATCATGTGGAATGAGAGCAACTCAAATGAGTCTCTGAATGATAGTTAATATTCTGTATTTAATTTTATAATAAAAACATAATTCATTTTATTCCAAACCGCAATACTTTGTATAAAATTGGAAAGTTTTTGACGAATAAGGAAATAAATATGACACGATTATCTGCACTTTTCGAACCCCCATAGCGAACATGCGGTGCGCTCCTCCCGAATTACCCTTTCAATTCATCTAACCATCCCAAAGAGCCCGAGTCAGGTCCCTGTCAGAAGGGGCGATCTCGAGCTCATAGGGTTATACAAAATTTGTAGATTTCTATCAATCCGTTCAGAGGAAGTCAACTATTTGAATATAAATAAACACAATAATGACAAAATGTAGAGATGGTTTGATTATTAATAACTTAAGTGCAACATTTTCAAATGGTCAGTTGCATGTAACGTTTTCCAGTGCGAAATCTACATCTTGAATTAGGGTAAGCAAATGTAGGCAACATTAAAATTATTGTTTTTAAAGATACTCTTTATAAATAAGAATTAAGCAATATGAAATATTATATTAATAAGCATCTTTTAAAGGTTTTAAGAAAGGATGTTGGATATCAACTATGGATTATATAAAAATTCGAGGGAAATTTGTTTTAAAATGGAACTAATTTCATAAGTCGACGGTCCGTAGAAAGTTACGAACAATAGTTTCACCAATGATGCTTGTTTCCACCCTATCAGCTCGGTCAAATTAAATTTATTGCACAGCTTATTGGTAATCTGCATTAAAAACGAAATTTAACAATTATTTATAATTACACTAAGATCATATTGTGAAACTGGTTGAAAAGTATGGTATAACTTTCACAATTGAGTAAATATGAATTTTTATGGAACATGTATTAAATCTTCTAGCTATAATTTGCAACCCCAATAAGATTTCAAGTGATATGTTTATCGAAAAATTAAGAATTGATATATGTGTGTAAGGAAGTTTCTTGAGATGGAGGCTTCCGTTTAAATATAGATAGAGCTACAATCTTTTGATTACTAATTAATTTGGCGCAACATTGGAATTTGAGATACTTACTATTTAACTTGGTAAAAGGACCCATTAAATTTGCTTGCTCCCTTTCGCACTTTTTTGTCTACAGGAGGGGGAAAAAGGGGCACCTACTTTTTTTTTTCTAAAGAAAATGCCAAAAGGAAAATTTTCCTCCGAAATCCATCCTGCGTGCGGTGAAAGAAGTGACATCGATTGAGTGGAACGACAAAGCGATCTTGGAACTAAATTTGCTCTGCTAGTTTCGATCATCTTCCTCTCCCTCTGCATGGCACTTATCCAAAAACGGCTGCTCGTAGTGGTTATTTCAAAGATTGGATGTTGAGTAACTGATAAACGACGGCTATTATCAGGTGTTCCGACTTGGGAAAAAGATAACTGAGAATAGGGATTTCGCTCTTACAGCATACATACATAAATGGCATCAGAAATAGAGTGGTTAAGACATAAGGAAGCATGGATCTTGTTTTCAGGGAAGAAAATTTGATAGAAATAAAAATTTAAATTAAATCATTTTGATTGATCATATTTGAATTTAATTCCATAATGTTGAATATTTTTACCCTTCGAAACATTCTGTTTAGGAAAGTAGATATTTTATCTCATGATCGAATTTAACTAGAAACAAGGACAATATAGAAAGTAAAGAAAGAAACTTGCCTGATTAATCATTTCAATAAAATGCGATATTATTTGAAAAATATCAATGCTGTATAAAATTGTTGTGTGTGCGTGTCGTGACTTATGGCCCTTTACAAGCCCACTGACAGTTATCTGTCAGCGATTTAAGCCGAGTGAGCGTCTCTTATTTTTTTCAGCTATATAGAATTGGAAATATGAAATGTGACTTATAAATTTGCAATTTCCATATTAAATATCGTTTTACAACACTATGGAAACGGTTGCCATAAAATTCTACTTTATGAACACAATAAACGTGTTTGTGTGAATTTGGTCATCACACGAATTGGAAAAATCTCCCCATTAAATACAGTAATGTGAGGTTACAGCAACATGCTTCACTTAACTGCGCATGTCGTACAAAACCTTATCTTAAGCTATGCAGTGACGTAATGCTCTTCCTGCAAAATGCACAACCCATTTAGAAATTCGACAGAATCGTCATTTTTGAAGACCATCACGTGAACAAGAGCGTTATAAATTTCGGAATCCTTCGTTCTCTCTGATATGCCATATCAAAAAAAAAAAAAAAAATCATTTGGAAATGTCATGTAATTTAATGGTGCTTATATATTTTTTTTTCGCCTACTACAGGCAGAAGCCCGAGTTTTAGCTTTCTTTTCCGATACCGACAAAACTTGTATGTAGTATGTATGTAGTATGCTGTTGGATTTGTTGCCCATGTTATCGGGCTTTAATTTAACCAAACAACTTTTATATTAGAATTTATATGGAATATAATATTTTAAATATAATGCGTTTCAAAATGCATTAGCGTTTTAAATAGTATTGCTTTAGCATCTGATAACGTACTTCTAAGTCTTCAATTGATTTCAAAACTCACAAAGTGATTAGAATTTTCCTTCAGGTTAATTAACAAAATTATTTGTCAGTTTTTACAATTATGCAATATATTCCATAAATCAAACGGCTCAATTACTGAATAATTGCAATGTAGGGAAAATGTTGATCTTGTTTGTCAGCATATATATTTGAAATTATCAATTTTGTATTGCCGCTTGTCCGCATCATGATGAATTCGGGCATTCATTTTTTAAAATATTGTGATCAGTGGTGTCTACTTTATCATACGGCAAAATCCCTCCAGTGACTTCATTGAAAAGATAGAGAGCTTACCTTCATAGACAAAGAAAGTGCATTAAGATACCCTGTCCGTTTTTCTCAAAGGAGTTTACTGCAAACGAATCTCTTTTTTACAGAAATAACTGAAAGCAGACATTAAAAGGAAATCAGCTAATTTGTAATTTTCTCTATTAGCACAAAATATTCAGAAATATTGTTCTGATGTCTTCACGATACTGGCCAGTATTCAGAATATGATGCAACCTCCTTCCAGTATGTTCTGTTAATATGGTTAGTATAACAATTTTCAAAAAAGCATTGATTTACAATACAATTAGCATGGTTTACGTTACAATTGGCCTAAACAATAAAGGCGGGTAATAACGAAAGAAATTCTACAGTAGTAGTAATTAATATCAAAATTTTGATAATTATTAATCTTTATTTATTAATTACTAGCCGCCTTTGGCGACCAGCCGGTTCACCAGTATTACCGCTCGCTACAATTTTCAATTAATTATTTTAAGTAACTTGTCTCTTAATAGATTCTCAAGCAAAACATTTTTAATCTTCAAATTTTGATAGTCATACCAAACTTATACTGTTCTTTAGATCGTTTCGTTCAATTTACTATCTATATTTTGCTAATTTGTTGTCATTTCCGGTAAAACTTCAAATTTAATTTAAAGTGGAAATGATGAAATTGCAATTAATATAAAGATATTTTTTAATAAAACCAAGCGTTTTATTTTATTTATCATCTTTATTGTTATTTATTTATTATTATTATCATTGGATATGTGTATTGCAAACAGAATTGCTTGGTATTTAAGTCTTATGTCAACTACAAAATATTTTTCATAATTTATGTAATATCTCAAAGAATAATTCAACAAAAACTTCTCAGATTCAGCATAAAATTCAGTTTTTAGTTTTGCTTTCAAAAGGATTGAAATGAAATCAATAATAATATTTTGTTCTGGCCTATAAATATATTTCAAAAATTAGGAAGTCTAAATTTAATGCAGTAAGGTATCATATTCTGAGAAATATTCTGGACACACCAAATTTTAAATAAATGAATGAATGTTTCTATTTTCCACGATCAACTAAGACTTATTTATGAAGTTTTGAATGTTAAACATTTAGAAAAACTCAACATTTTCATAATCTTAGGCCAATTAATCTTGAGAAACCTGCGCGCTTATTGGCGTATTTTCTTTGAAACGATCGATGGAAAATCTAAAATTATCCTTTTTTTATTGAATAGTAATATTCAAATTTTCATAAATCAGTCAGTTTAAGTGATTGATTTAGTTGATTGGAAATTAACAACGTTTCTTATCTGCGATACTTCCAATTTCTAGAAAATTCTTTTTCCACCGCAAGATGCTGTTTTTGGATGGAGGATCTTTTTGGTAAATTCTTCAGAAATTTCTCTGTGCTTGCACTATCGATTTCGTTTCTATGAACCACCATAAAATCTGTGCTTTCTCTTGTGGTATATGCATTCTTATTAATATCCGCTCGAATAAAACATCACATACAAAAATACTACATAGAACAAACACATCAGAAGTAAACATAACATTTCAATAGTTGCCAAAAACAAAAGAGAGAAAAATGCAATTAATAAGCAGACGATATTTAGAAAAGTACAGATATTTAGACTGGAAAATGAAATTATCCGAAATTAACCACACGCGCAGACGATATTTACAAAATTAAAAATATTCAAACCTGAAAAGGAAAATATATGAGTTATTTCATCAATAAATGCCATAAATTTGTTTATATCTTCATTATTTTATGAGTCATTAAACATCAAAATGGGCCCAGGACTAAATAAACACCCTGTATAGAGAGTGTAAAAGATCATAAAATAATTTTTCTTGAATTTATTTTTAAGAAAAAATAATATTTCATATTTGTTTCATTTCCTACAGACACGTGCCGAAAATTATATTCTTGCAGATTTCATTTCCAAAAAGATTTAATTTATTTTTAATTGGAGCTTTAATCAATGTGATGGCAACACTTTGAAAAAAGCTGATTTTTTTCCATGAATGCGAAACGTGCTTAATTTTAATTTTTATTTTTGACGAAAAAAATTATTGAAAAACATAGTTAAAATATTTATTTAAAAATTCATTAAAAATAGAAATTTAATTTTAAGATTAAAACATTAGTATCATTTGAAAGATAAATTTCTGATCTTTAACTTCATGTAAAAATCTTTTTTGTGTGGTAATATTTTCGGAAGTTATAGCAGAAACACGTCAAAATTTCGCTTAATTTTTAAATAAATAAAATTCTAGTTAAAAATTTGAAAAAATAACCCCCAGGTGCACATTACCGGCCTCCAAGGTATACACGTGTCAAATTTGGTAGCTGTAGGTTGAATGGTCTGGCCTGTGGAGCGCCAACATATACACACACACATTGAGATTTATTATAAGTATAGATATAGATTAAAAAATGTGTATCCATGTATTGAGTCATCTTACAACTGTTTATAACTGACTTTGTGCATTATTTTCTTTCCAGTGAAGAATGGAATATGATACTGAAATAAACCGTTTAATTCCAAATTTAAAAAAGAAATACATGCATTTCCATTTTTTTTTGTAAATAGATAAATAATAATAATAATAAAGCAAATGGACATAAAGAATGCAATAAAAATCTAACAGGAAATCTTTTTGAGAAATCCTAACAACTCACTCTGCGTTAATATTTAATGATGTCAATATTTCTTTCAGAAAGCTATGAGGATCAATAACTAATTTAATAACCGATATTTTGTGTTTAGGAAACAATTCATGTTTCAGTGTTAAATGATTTTTTTTTACAATTATGTTTGCACTGTTCATTTATAATGCATTAGATATTAATAGAAAGAATTCTCGCTTAAATCCTGACGTAGAGTTTCGAACTAACTAAGAAAACTTTTTGTTAATAGGATACATTTCTGTAATTTAAAAAAAAAATGTTTTAAAGAAATAAGAAAAGGGAAAAAGTAGAATTTCTGCCAAATAATCATATTTTTCAAGTAATATAATTGAGTAGAGAAAAGTAGTTCTTATTTTTGGAAATGTTTGTTTCTTCAAAAAAATATCGAAAAGACGTCTTTCATGAATTCTTCGGATCTTCATAAGAAATTCACAACTTTTTATCGAACAAGGCTGTGAACTATGTAATCGACGCTGAAAGTAAAGGAAGGTTCGAAGATATAATAAAAAATTAAAGAAGGGAAAAAAACCTGTCACTTTCGTTCTGAAATGGCGACATGGCGTGATATTTCCGAAGGATATATCTACCAATTATCTCACAATGGTCGAGATTTCAATTGAATAGTCTTCATTTTGTTTGAAGTAACAGTACCGGAGGATATCAACAAGACTTTGATAAATGTGGAAATTTTCTGAAATCTGTTGTAGGCACTCATTTCAAAGAGATCTGAACAGAAGGAACTCTATTACAGCTTGTATGTATTCGAAGAGATTAAAAAAAAGACACTCTTTTTTTAATCAGTTCCAAATGGCAGTTGCTATGATTCATGTAAAAATGTATGGTTAATGTTTGGAAATTTTAGAGAATCAGAAAGAAAATATGTCTGTGAATTTTATCAAAAGTTTATAAAAAGAATGCAAAAAGGATACTAATACCATATTCTATGCTTTTCCAAAAATAAGAGTTAACACAGACTTTTCTTTATTTTAAAAGTTCATGGTATAATTTAACCATGCGTGTAAAATCCTCTATAAATTGAAATTTTTGATCAAATGGTAGCCATAAAAATCAGCAATCTGAAAATATTATCAGTAAACCATTCATCAGCAATCTAATACTGAGTTTTGAAAAAAAAAACTTTCATTTTTCACAACTAACATAAATGAATCTTCATTGCACAGAAATATCGGATTAAAGCAGCTAAAAGCAGCTGAAAACCATTTCTTTATTTGATTTTTTCGCAAACGTGTACTTGACAAATATTCCGCTGTGCGATTATCTTAAAATCTTACAGCGTTTATTTTGTGTCTTTTGCTTAGTAAGATTTTATTGCCTTTCGACTTGGCTAAATTTCTTTAATTATTGTGGGTTTTTTTGTTTATTTTTATTTTTTATCTTATTTCTTCAAGTGTAGTGAAACGAGCGCAAACAATGGGGCAGTCTCTTTATGTCAACTTCCAGTTTATCATATTTCATTACCCTTTTGTTCCCTATAAATTTCTTATTTTATACTCGGCTTCCGTATTACAGATACTTTTAATGTTTAAAAAAATTTCCATCACTAGAACATTAAAACCCTATTGATCCTACATCCAGCTGAACCCATACGATAGCACATGCGATGTCTCTCGCATGCCTTTGTCTCATTTAGCATATGAAAATCCAAGCGTCCAATTCCTCGGAAAGCTTGATTGACTAAATGCATTATGCATATGAAGAAAAAAAGGCATCTTCCTATCCCATTGCAAGGAATAGATTTGAAAGTATTTCTTCCAGGGCGATAAGAAGGCCAGACACTCGAAAAGATATCACGGGATTTTGAGCCATTCCAAAAATCTAGCCTAATTAGCATTCAAATGCATGCAGGAGTTTCCTCGGCTCAGTTCGTGTGCTTTTGTTTCCGCCATTAATATGTCGAAGACTCAAAAGGGGACAAGACTCGGCTTCGATTTTCTCTCGAAACTTAAAATGCGGAAGTTTCGCATCTTAATTGGATATTTCACTCAATAACAGGCAAATGGAATCCTGACATTATTTCTTGTAGTATTCAAAGAATCGAATGCACAAAAGAGGGAGAATTATTGCTTCGTCTCTTGGTGCCTGGTCTATATTTTTCATCCGCAGTTTTCTTTGATTGCAAATATTCGGAAATTTTTGCCATGCGTTGTTGCTGTGGAAATTGCGAGGGTAGCTCGAAAAGATCAACTTTTATAAAATACCATTAGAGTGTAAAACGTTATTGCATTTTAATAATATAAACTAGTAATCACACTGAGGAAATTATTATTAACTTCATTTCTAATTCTTTATTCACAGTTATTTAAGTTTATTAAGTGGGTGCTCCGTGGATCCAATTTGCTGCAACTCGGTTGATAGGGATTTCTACAAAGCAACAAGTTTTAAAAAGAATGGTGTCCCCTAAGAGTTAAACACTTATATTTAACTTGATTTGTTTCACATTTGTAAACAGAGAATTTTGTATTGGAGAAAGATTGACATTTCTTTCATTTTTGTATTCCGAATGACAATATACTTTTTAATATTTTGAGAATTTAGCTTATTAATCCAATTATTTATTTTGAGTTTGTGGCGTCTCTTGTAGTTATTTCAGAAAAATAGACATTAAAATTTTTAAAAAATATAAAGCAATAAAAATAAAACAACGTTCTTCAGCAATATAAGGGGTTTTTAAAAATTTTTTTTAATGAAATAAAATTTTAGAACTTTGAGGAGCGATTTTTAATGTTTTTTTTTTTTTAATTTTTAAGTTAAAATAATTTCTTTGTTATTTTGAGGCTTTTAGCGATATTTTGTGATATAATAAATGCACGAAAGCGATTGATAGACTACTTTTATATTAAAAAAACTTTACCTTCAATTTATAATTGAATGTAGCTATCTTGTAAGTTTTTTTTCCTTCCTAATTTTATCAATTTTTAAGCATACGAGTTAGTATATACGGTAAAGGAAATGATTTTATTTAATTAATTAGAAACCAACATGACTCACTCCAGAGATTTGCTCTTGGGTATGTTCAAACACCTGACATCCATTTGACTCGGGGAGTCTGCTACTACAATAATTTTGTTCGAGGCATGAGAAGCCGAACTCACTGCGCCGCTCAAGATAACTAAATACATTTGGTGTTCGGGAACAATATGTTTCTGATGTCTCGCTTGATAAGTGAGATAAACAGAACGGCTACTAAAATAGCGCTGCTTACATTTATGTCAATTTGAATTGAAAAATGTTTTGTAAGTGGATCCAAGAATATGATGTGCATAGAAATAGAATTGAAATAAAGTGCTAGTATTTCCAAATTCTAGTATTTCCAAAGATTCTGGGTTTAAATTAGCGGTGACGAAATAAATAAAGAAAGAAAAAATATTAACGTTAAGAATGTTACGTCATATTTATTTAATTTATAATGTATAACAGACAAAACTCAGTTCAAAAACTTCTTGAAGATAATTTATTCATTTTTTGTTACATTGTTTCATAGTTTGTTTTTACAACGTCCTTTTTTTTAATATTATAAATTCCTTTGATACTTCAATCACATGATTAACTTAATGGACTCTGACATCTCAGTGTAGGCTTTCAATCTATGTTAAGTTCAGTACTCTAAAATCTATTAGGGCATAGTTTCTAGATTTGTTCTCTTGTAACAGGCATTCCAAGATTAGATAATTCCGGTGTATTCAATGGGTTATCACGTGACTATAAATTAATTCAATAAAAATACAAAGATGTAAAATTTTAGAAAGTCAACCATCTAATAAAAATACTCATTTCTCAAATAAGAGCTACAAAACCTTTTTATATTTCTTTTAGAACTTCGTCGTCTTTGCTTCGGCTAATTGATAAACTTTGTTTAATATTTTTATCCCAAAGGAATTCTGCTGACATGCCTGTTTTTTTTAAAACATTTTTGCGCCTCGAGTTCACAAAAAGTATCGCATTTGTTCGATATCCTGCTTATTAGCCTTATTTTTTCTTTCCGCAAGGGGCATCTTCTTGGGAGGGTTCAACTGAAAGAACGTTCCTGAGTCAACAAATTCTTCTGATGCAAAATTAAATTGAGACGATAAGTTTGCCAGCTTAATGTGTTTGACTTTCAAAACGAGTATAGAATATCTTCCGCGCAAACTAACAAATGTTCCATTTTAAGCCTCACCGAAAAATTCGCCTGGAAAAAATTATCGATTATGGCACTTGAAGGTCATTAGCAAAGTGTCGAGCACTTTCCTTCAAAATCGAATGAAACCGAGGCGTGAAATTTTTAGAATAGTAAAATGTTTCCTCTTGATTCTTGACTAGATATCTGCGATTTATTTTTTGATTCAAAAACAGATGAAAAGTATCTTTAGAATAGTGTGGAAATTCACAGCAAACTGCTTTACATTTAATGATGCCCTTCTCCATTTTGAAATGAAGTAGTAAAATATGAAGCATTTATTCTTGCCTTTTTCAATGTAGGTTTCTTTCCGCATTCAAATATGACAACGGAGAGTAAAAAGAAATTTGATCCTTTTATAGAAATTGTAATATTCTGTCTCTGAATCAAAGAAACCTAAATAAGCGTCCAACACCATTTTAAACCTCTGTTGGATATGCACGTTGCTGCATCTATTGTCAACTCTGAGACTAGTGAGGAGGCCTGACAGTAAATATTCCAAAACTGGAAAAAAATATTTGTAATCTCCAGGTTTAATTTAAAATTATAATAAACAAGAGAATACTTTTTTGACATGGAATCCTTATAACACAATCACAGCATACTTCATTTTCCTATTGTGCTTTCATTTTATTATTAAGGTCTCTAAATGTAAGAATGCCATTTTTTTATTTGTCGAAAGCTATCAAAACACCTGGTATTTTTTTGTTTTTAAGATGGGTTAAATAAAATGATCAGATCTTTTGGACTGCAATTCAGATATTCTCTGTGGGAGGGAGAGAGGGATAATACGCAAACCGTATATAAATTAGCAATTAAAATAAAAATTGAAAATGAAGAAATGATTAAGTATATTTAAAAACGTCTTTAAAGACTGAAAAAAAAAGCGCAATTAATCTAATATGCTTTTACACGTTTTTTACACTTTAGGGTGGTTATTCAATGCAACTCATATTCATATTTTATATCCATACAGCCGTGTATTTAAAAGACGTTTCCTGTTTAAATAATAGTAATAATAAAGCTATTGATCTCAGAAAAAAATGTTTAAAACGCACATTCGATTTTTGGATACTATTAGCCGCATACCGAGAATTGATCGCCATAAAATCTCACCAAGGAATGCTCGATAGATTCTGTAAAAATGCTAAATTCAAACCAAAGATCAATATTTCGCAACTATTGTACCCTATGCTATACATGACGCTCTCTGGGACCTTTATAGAGATTATGCGAGAAAGTTTGGGGGGATTGAGGGGATATGATTTGAGGGGAAGTTATAATGATTTCTCTTTGTGCACTTCGTGTACGAGAAAGTAAAAAAATTAACTTATTATTATCATTTATACTGTTGACTACACTTTCAACAGTTTCGTATTTCATGAAAAATAATTCTTTCTATTTATTGCATTCGAAATATTGTAAAAAGCACGAAGAGGATTCTAATGAACAAAGTCGGATGAAATATCAACACAGGAGTTTATGCACTTTGCCAATCCAGTGCTCAAAGGGCGAGTGGAGGAGCGAAACAATTGACAGTTGATTTGCGTTTGTTTTAGCTCATTATTTAGAAATAATTAACAGTGGAACTGCACTTATTCGCTTCCGGATCTTACTCGGAATGCGGAACACCCGTTAAACAAAACTATTTTTCCAGTAGGAATCCATGTAAAATAGGAAAATGTATTCCATTCGAAGGGAAAAAAAACTTCAAGCAAATTTATAACTATCCACTTTTGCATCCTTTTTTTTTTTTTTTGTATATGAAAATTTTTAAAAGACATTTGCCTTTACTTGCGTAACAAAATTGGACAAAGATTAGACTTGGCATTGTCGTAAAATGAATTTGTATCTCACATAGCTTTATAAGGCTGATGTTTCTGAACGTTAAATGCGGTATCTCCCTTATTTCGCTGAGAGTCATCGCGATCCACCTCTAACCCCAAAATATCGGCAAATTCTCGTCGATTAATGCTCCACGAATTCTTGTTCATACGTCTCGGAGTCGGGTTCGACAATGCCATCAGACCGAAACTCCTCCCATTTAGATGCAAGAGTTATCTTCAAGCATGCTATCAGACACAGACTGGCATCGGCCAATCCAGCATGTGACGACGCAGTGATTCCACGCCATTCGTTCTGGGTAACATCCCCAGTTAAACGAGTCCCTTTTTGCGTTTAGTTTTGCTCGTCATGCCAACCGCTCGTTATGCAAAATGTTTGTTAAGCGCGGTTTGATCGTACTTAAAATTCAGAATCCCACCTTAGTTTAACATTTTATCAATAAAATACAAACACAACTTTGTTTTCGTAAGAAGTTTCTCACAAAGGAAAAAAGGGAGAGCGATAGACAATTGTCACATAATATTGACCAGTTGGTTTTAACGAAAGTTTTCAAACATAAGGAAGGATTAAATTTTTCCTAAGGAGTTTACGATGAACAAAGAACGTAGTGTTTTTCAAACCAGTCTGTCCATTTCAGAATCTTTTGCCTAATGATCATCAAGGTGTAACGAAACATTCCTCGTCTGAATATTCAAACTCGTTGGTTGCTGCTTCATGAACAAATGAAAAAAACCTTATTTAAAGTAGCACAAGCAGGTGAATTTCTTTCAGTGTCCAACTATTTGACC
This sequence comes from Argiope aurantia, assembly GCA_026543865.1. Lineage (NCBI taxonomy): Eukaryota > Metazoa > Arthropoda > Arachnida > Araneae > Araneidae > Argiope > Argiope aurantia. The sequence goes on from JAPMOR010054067.1 coordinate 348,680, forward strand.
TCTGTCTCCTTGCAACCTTCTGCAATCCTTCATATATTTGTTCATTCTCACTAACCCATGATATTTCAGATAATCAAACCCGATTAGCATATCTGATTGGCTAAGGAGAAGATGTCAGCAGGACTTCTATTAAAAGCGTGAAATTTCAGAAAAGGGACCAAATAATTGATAATTTTGAAATTTCGATATTAATCAGGTGCATTTCTTTCAGTGTCCAACTATTTGACCTCTGTCTCCTTGCAACCTTCTGCAATCCTTCATATATTTGTTCATTCTCACTAACCCATGATATTTCAGATAATCAAAACCGATTAGCATATCTGATTGGCCAAGGAGGAGATGTCAGCAGGACTTCTATTAAAAGCGTAAAATTTCAGAAAAGGGACCAAATAATTGATAATTTTGAAAATTTCGATATTAATATCATTTTACCACTGTCTCACAAATTCCGGAATATTGCAGAATAATTTTTTTCTTTTATCCAAATAAACATCTACAATTCAAATCTTCTTACAACTCAGCCGATATCAATAACCTAGTGATTACATGAACAAGAAATGCTGCTCATCTTTAGTAATATTTGTCTAATGTTGAATATTTTTCTGCATAATAATGTATATCTTGCAATGTTTTATGAAGTAAATATAAAAAAAATGCTTTGTAGTAACAAAACCTAAGCCAATCTCCAATCACCCTTGCTATCCGTTATCTATCTTACTATTGAGAGCGTAATGCATTCATTTTCTTCTTAACACTTTCATTCCTAATCCGGCCCAACCTAGCCACAAAAGTTCTATACTATACTAATTAGCCGGTTTCGGCTTCAAACGAAGACTGCAAGATGTAAATCAAATGATCACTGAAGATGCCCTCATTTTAAAACCTGAATTCCTCGCGCGAATAACAAACTGGCCCATGACTGTAGAGTTTGCCCTAGACTTGGGCTTGTCAGCAGTCAGAGGGTTTTAAGCGTTGGTTAGCTGTGTTTGGGCTATTTGCAGTTGTTCTAGGTCGAAATTGGAAGCGGTGGTCAATCGAAACCTATGCGTATGGCCAGTAGTAAATCTCAAGGGGAAGGCTTCTTGTCAATAAATCATTGCCAAACGTTCTACATAAATTTAATTCGTTTCATTTATCAATTTTTGATTTTTTCACGGGGATGTGTTTCAATAACGATAAATGAAACTTAGGAGCTTGAGAAGGGCAAGGACGCAGTGTGTTTTACTACGGGTTAGGTATTAATGAGGAGGTTCAGAGTGTTATTCGTAAAGAAAAAAAATATTGAAATTAATAAAAAAAAATTGTTTTTCTGTACGCTAGATTTTATGCATAATTTTCTCATTTCGAAAATTATAATAATATATTATTGATAGATTGGCAGGACATTTTATGGATTATTTTTTTTCATTGTTTTTTAGAAAATGTGCATGATTCAAAAATTTCCATTGTTGCTCATTTCAAAATAAACTACAAGTAGATGTTAAAAAAATGATGATTTGGAAAAAGCGCAGCTTATTTCACCACCAAATTCTATGATATTTTGGGGCAAATTGAGCCTTCACCGAAATTCGATGCAGATCGTCCCAAGACTAATGACCGAATTTCATCCATGTTGTTCATTATGTAGAGTCGCAAAAATTTTCTTCAATACTTAAATTGCTCTGAAGCGTTTCATTCTTGCGTTTCAACTTTTTTACACTAGTGATTCCCCTTTTAGTTATATTTCGTAATGAAGAAATTAAAATGTCAAAAGTTTCTGTATAACTGAAAACTCTTTTTAGAAAGTCGAATTTCCAAATATATATTAAATTTAAAAGAAAATAGGCAAAATGTCCCCCGTCTGATTTCCATCATATAAAGAAAGCATAAAATCGAAGAATTGAAATTCTCTTATTTTTTTCTGTTCTACACCATAATAATGTCAATATCCCTCACCATTTTCATATTAACACTTTCCAAAATTCGAAATAAGAATAGGTGGAAGCGGGAAAAGAAAAATGATGCGTGCAATGGGATACGGTGAGGCGAAGACATGAGATTCAGGGGATATTTTCCACGTCCTCCCACTTTTACTTCGGAAAGACAAATGGGATTTTCTTTCAGCATCCCAAAAATCTATTAATTCTAAAACCCCGGGCGTAGACATAAATCATTCCCGGCTAGTCGAAATACATTTTCTTCTAACATGCCAAAGAAAAAATGTGTCGGTAGGCCAAACACTTCGTCGCCCGTCGCCAGAGATCTATAATGGACAGGCAACTGTCGCTAGCCTTTTAACGCAAAGTGAAGAATTGCAGAGGAAATAAACCACCGAGGTGACTCTTGCTATCTTTCCTACGATTTACAAATCTCGCAGAAGAAAGTTTACTTTTAACCGGTGAAAAAGTGAGCGAATTCTTTTCCCTTTTATTCGACTATCGCAAAGGAAATTGTACGTTTTTCTTGTCTTTCATCATACCTATCTGAGTATCCGTTTATAGATAAAGTAGTAAGAGTGTAAAATTGCACATTGGACGTCTTTTAATTTTCAGTTGTCTGTCATTTGCGATAAAATATTATTACTGTACTGTACTAAATATCAAGAATTTTACTATCGGGGCAAAGTAAAAAATCTCTATTTTTCGGAAGCTATACTTTTATTTGCATTGATTAATATTTGCATAAATTTAAAGTGTCCTTCCATTCCAGATTTATTTTGAGACTGACTTCACTAATTCAGTGCACATATTTTAAGAAAGAAGAAAAAATAATTAAATAAAAAGGATTTATATTAAAAGAAAACTTTATCAAAACACTGCCCAGCTTTTCAGAATTAGATAACTGTGTGGTTGTGCGGCTAATTTTTTTTTCTTTTTACCTAAATATCACTTTCAGGTATTAAAATTTTCGATTGACTTGTAAGTCCAATCTAGCGAATTAAATTTATTTTCCGTTATGAATGCCAATTTTGAATTATTATTGTGGATATTAAGCAAATTACATTTTCAATGTTTAACACTTAGAATCCCAACATTTCAAAACAGATCAAACCAGTTTCCAGCACAACTCTGTGTTCAAAAAATCAGCATGCTCCAATGCACATAATAATACAGGGTGATTCATTTTGAATAGAACACGATAAGTACCATTGTACGAATTCTGTCACTGATTTCTGTTCGACTGAAATAAATTTATTCTGAAACCACAATTATACGAATTTTATCTGAAAACAGAGTAAACAAAATCTCCGTTAGAGGCCACTATGAGAAATCGTTCACTACCATCATTTTTGAAAAAGCGTCATCCATGCCAAAACATCTTCGCTAATCGTCATTCAAAGAGAAATACCCTCAGCATCTGGTAAAGAATTACCACATTGTCCCAACATGGAAGGGTGGGTGAATCAGTTTCAGAATAGTGGGTGTTCATGTCAGGAAATTAGTCCAGGACAAATAACGCCAAAGTTGAAGTGATTGAACTGAAATATTTTCATTAAATCCCGAAAACTGAAAGCATCGTGCGAGAGCAAATCTGAATCTGCCTGAGCGATGTGGCGTATGCTGCGGAGACGAGGCGTCTGACTAACTGACGTGCTGGACTCGTTAATGAATTACGTTTATAGAAGTGAATTACTTTTTCCCATTAAATCTGAATCACTCTGTATGTTGCAACTGAGAAATGCAGCATGACAGCAGTGGCCTGACCACAGAATGCTCTGCTTCGAAATAAGCAAACCTCACTTTCGACGCTCGCTTCTTGTCTGTAGACGTCGTGCTTATTATATTGACTGTTGCGGAGCGAACCATTATTAATGATAGTTTGGTGATAGAGCCATCGATTCAGAAATCGTCTTCCGAATCTCACCATTATTCAAAATGCTGAGCATATTACACGTGTACTAAATGCATTAAATGTGTTCATTGACGAAAAACCTGTAAAAATGCAATTTTTATACTGGTTTTCTATTATGCCATTGAAACAATTTCGTAAAATATTTTCTTTCATTAAATTGAGCATAGTAATGCAATTTTAAGAACATTTGGTGGTGAGGTGATTAAACCAGTATCTGAAATTTCTTTGAAAGTAAAATACGAACATCTGATAAAAGTTAAGAATTTTTATTTCTGCGACATAAAAGAAATTCGTTTACTGGATTTTGATTGGCTGTGCGATTTCCATTTAGACTGGAATGAAATAAAATTTGAAAATAAAAGTTTCAATGTTAATCATTGCAACACGATCATTTTGAATATCTTGAGTATTCTTATATTTTTTACAGGTGATATAGGTAGAATTAAAGATAGATTTAGTGTTAGGATTAAACTAGTTTTAAAAGAAAATTGTCAGCCGCATTTTGTAAACCATGTCCTATCCCTTATGCGAGCTCCAATCTCGCATTAAAAATGAAATCGATATGGATATTTTAGAACTTATAGAGTAAAGTTGTTGGATTACACCAGACATACTAGTTATAAAATCCAGTTGTACAGTAGGAATTTGTTAAGATTTTAAACTAACAATAAACTATAATATGCATTATCATCTATATCGAATGGAAGACAGTTTTGCAAAACTATCTGTAAATACTTTCCAAAAATAGACTTATTTTAAGTTCATTTGCATATGGAAGTTGATGTACGAGATCAAAATGCGAATACAACTAAAGAGTTACATACCGTTGTGGAAAATTATGATTTGATATTAAAATGACTCCCAGAATTCCAAGCAACGTACTATGAAACGAATTTAAAAAAAATATCTCCGTTGTTGATACTTATTTGGATTATATTAAAATTGCATTCCTACAATATAAGTTCATAATGCAGGATGGCGTGAAATATTAATTTATTTAGATTAGAATAATTTGAGTGTTAAAGTTTTTAGTATCAAAAATTGAATACTGCGTTGATTTAATTTTGAAAGATGGATCGCATCCAACGTGAAAGCAAATGACCTGCCAATGTTTTCCACTTAAAATCATTTCTGAGATGGGTTCACTATGACGCTAAATGTTTAAAAAGCACTGCATTCTTTAAATCCAACATTTAGAAAGGTTGTAGAATTTAAATGGACTGAGTGTTCTAGATCTTTTCAAATAATTCAAAGAAATATCTTCTAATAAAGTCTTCTCCTCGCCAGAGGTATGGCAGGAAGACTTCTTGGTAGTTCGAATCACAATTGATAATGCATAGATTTACAGAAGAACGAAAGGTATTCATATTTTTGGTAGGAGCGCGGTTGCAGTTAAGGGAAGTTAATTTGTGTAGAACTAAATGTAACGATAATACTTCTTAAGGGACATTCAGTTAAATGATTTATTTATAATTACTTCATATTATATCTTGAAGCTAGTTAAACGAATGGGCTGCAATTCTTGGGGTGCGTCTTGTCATTTTGGACCGTGATCAGATGATAACGACGATATCTGGGCTCCACTGTTTTTCAAATACCCCCAGTAAATTAAAAAAAAATGCAGGAGAAGATTTTTCATAGATTGGGATCTCGTGCTCTGATTAAAGTGCGAAACGACCAGAGCTGGCATGTATAGCAAGTATAATGCAATTAAAAGTAAAAAGAAAAGTGAAAGTAATTGCTTGATATTTTCGTGATGTAATATTATTATGAGTAAGGTTGAAAAAAACAGACAGCATATCCTTATAATTTTATTGAATCATTGACGAAAAATATATCCAACTGTCAAATAATTTTTCAAAAAGGGTGAATATTCGAAATATCCAACAAAATAAAATCACAATAAATATACTATAAAATTTCTAATATTACAAAAAGTTATCTTACGGGACTTTTGAAAAAATTTCAGAATGTCATATAAATTTCAAGCACTCATGAAATAGCCTTTTTCATGTATTCTTCCATCTTCTTACTTTCAGCATATTTTTTTTATGTTTTCCTTGAGAGAATGCCGTGTACATTTACGGTAACTTTTCATCACTAACAAAGTGTCTATTCCTTTGTAAGCAGTTAAAATAATTATCGAATACATCAATTCTATCTTTCATGTCATATTAAAGACCAAAGCTTTAAACTCTGCATCAAAGGAGAGAAATGAAAACGAAATTCTTACAAATCATTCAGGCACTTGGCATACTCTACACTTTGGCTAATTCTTCAACAATTGGAATAGAATAAATTGACGAAACACTTCAGACTCCCACTCTTGGGATCAGTTGTCGTTACACACCAGCAGATAAGAAGATAAGAGACATAATTTAAAAGGCCTTCAAAATAATATATATTAATTAAGTTATTCATTACTATGTACAATTAAGCCATTCGTTTGGTTGACGAGACTTTTATAATGAACGGTTTCCCTGAGCTTTAGACTAATTATTCAATAACTTCATCAAAGCAAATGTAATTGAAATAATGTGCTTTTAGAAATAATTAAATTATGATGAAAGACGTCAAATGGTGGGGCATTCCTGTGAGACAAAATTAATGATACTTAACTGCGAGACATAATGTGAAGTAAAATTTGAAATGGTCACCAGCGGATGACATAGTTAACCCAGTTAGAACATTTACCATTATAATTGCTCATGGTTTAGAATAATACGTAGATTCTTATGATACATAAATATTTGTGCTCCATTGATTTCCTGTTTTAGAGATATATTTAAAAGTAAATTTTTATTTGGATTAGACTTATTCACATATTTTCAATATCTGTACATATGAAATACTTATGTGACGTAGAAATCGCGTCTATTACTTATTGTCGAATGGCAACAGTTAAGTATAAACAAACCATCATACTTAATTCCGATTGCTTTGTTGATTTTTTTTAGAATTGCAAAGCTTTGCTTCGGTAATTAATGGAAATGCAACAATTTTACCAGAAATGTTCTGGAGCGAGTTCGCTATGTCATAAAGAAATCAGGGGAATGGAGATATAAAAGAAATCAAGAAATAAGTTTCGAATAGAAAGCTTACTTGAGCGTAGCAACATCCTTAACCGTTGCCAGATGGACAATTGCTATCACTCGCTTCCAGAAAAAGATGTTTATATCTTCGAAAAATTATCTTAGGGATTTTTTAGTTAATATAGCCTTTTTAGCGATATTCATTTCATTTTCTTAGAATTTATTCCTTAACTTCAGTAATATTTTAAAATTAATTTTGATAAACAATTGATTTGATGCAATATTTTTAAATGTTATGACGGAATTAAAACTCATCTATTCTAACATTTCATTGCAGGTTTTTGCCATTCATTAAATCCGCAGCAGAATTTTACATTCGCTTTTATTTCTTAATGTTTTACACTTTTTCATTTACAGTAAACTGGTTCAATTGAATTCATGTCGTATCAAATAACAAGGTGAATTTTTAAATATATTCTAAATGAATCATTAAAAAAAATTAATAAATCGTGAATAAGCTGGCCACCAAAGGCAGTTAATTATTAATTCTGTATTTCGATTTTATAAATAGGCTGCAATTTTATAAAGAAATGATGGCCATGCAGTCTAAAAAGCTTTAACATTTGAAAAGTTCTCAATTAATTAGTGATGCATGATTAATTAAAAAATATTCTTCATCAGTTTTGGATTTGCATGTGTCATTATTTGACTGTAATAAAAGATCTTTAGGAATAATTGAAATACTTTTTTTTGAGCATGCGCGTAAGAGGAAGGTTTCAATCTCGTGTTTTTCTTCTTCCACAAGCAGCATTGTGACATCTGCAAGCTGTGAACGGTCGATGAAAACGGATGCTCTGAAATATTAAACGAATTGCCAGTGCCATTTTCAATTCCATCGGTCAGACATGCCTTATCATAAAAAAAATTTCCGCTTTACGAAATCATCTGGATAATAACAAATACTTCGTTAAATTACGGGTGGGGTGGGATGGAGTCTCAGCTAAAGTTCATAAAATCGAAATATGTGCAGAACTGCACAAAGAGTACTTGAATTCCTCGTGCACGAAATAATCCAGTTAACAGCAGCAATTTAATTGTGTTAGTTCTCAAAATTTTACAATTAAACAGTTAGCCATAATGCTTTGACGTATGCCGTTAATTATTATATGATAGTTATTCAAAGTTTGTGTATTTTTTTATTTATTTTAAATCTGCTCTCATGAGGAAAAATGCATTTAGAGTAGTATTAGAACAACACTAATGATGAGTCACTTCAAACTTCACATATAATTAAGTATTAACGCATAGAAATTTTGCTGATGTTTTGTAATGAAAATTTGGCAATCTAGGATGTAAAAATTGGAAGCAGGAAATGTTTTAATCATCTTAATCACGAAATGTTTGATAATGATTCAAAAATGTTGAAAATGAATAGAACATGAATTACTTTTTCTCACGACAATTTTATTCCGGATTCATAATAATGTTCATATTATTATGAAGAATTGTGAGGTAAAAGAAACAAAATGGCAGCATCTTTCTGTAAAAAAAAGAAACGGTTGCATGCAGACTATCATTAATAATTTAATTTTTTACAGTGAAAAGAAAATAAAGCAATTTGAGTTGCCCTCAGACAAATTTTTTCTGCAAGTTTTGAGCTCGTCAATTAAGGAACATCTTAATCTTTCTTGTTTGGCTTTATTTTAAATGAATAATATTGATTTGAAACAGTGTAAGATAAATTTCAAGATTGCATAGGAGCTCTTTTTAGTGGTACAAATTTAAATAAAAATTATGATTGTTCTAAAATTGTAAAATTCAAAACTAAAGAAGTCGGCCAAACTTGATCGCAGAAGATAGATACTTTTACTTATTTATTGAAAAGTTGGAGAGCATGCATCCTGGCCTAGGGGTAGCGCGTCTTACCTGTGACCTAGGCTTACCGGGTTCGAGTCACGGTTCGGGCGTGGTTTTCTCTACCCTGTGTTCTCTCTGTGAGGTGTGCGAAAAAACCCTCCCCTTTCCCTTTAAAAAGGGGTTGTGCAAGCGAATGTGTTATCATCTTCTCTGTCAATGAGTGAATTAAATGCATAAACGATGAATTTATTCACTCATGCATTTAATTCCCCGTAAAAAGGGTTGTGACGTATGAGTAGCTAAGACGTACTCTTGGTTCTAGATGGCGCTACTGAAAAACAAGAGACACTCTCTCGCTTAAAATAGTTGATGTCGTCAGTGGTCTTGTCTATGACAAGTGCTATAATAACAACAATAAAGTTGGAATGTCAAGAATATTTTGCAGAATATGATTCCTTAGCACTAATGGGCTGTCTAAAATGTAAACTTCATAATTTTTGAAGTATATTTATAAATTGAAAAAATAAAATATTATTATTGACCTCATTTAAATTCTTTTAAAAATAAAACTTAATTTTACAATGAATTCATAAAATTTTTGTTGAATAATTCTTTGAAATATTATAAATTAGGAAATTTATTCTTTAGTGCACATATGACTTCAATGCCAAACGACTCTCGTTTCAGTTCACATATTTTTTATAAAAAATTACTGGCTTGTTTTCAATAAAAAAAAATTCTTTATTTTAATTGCAGTTTCATCATTTCCACTTTAATTTAAAATTGAATTTTACGGGAGCTGATAGAAAATTAGAGAGAGATGCGTTGTACAATGAACAGAACTGAGTTATATGACTATCAAAATTTGAAGCTTAAAAATATTTTGTTGTAAAACCTATTAACAGATCAAAAAAAATGTTAATGGAGCATTTTAGCGAGCATTAATACTGCTGAACCGGCTGGTCGCCAAAGGCGGCTAGTTATTAATAAAAGAGTCGCAAATAGAAAATAATTTTAAATATTCCGTGTAACTTCTTTCCAATATCAACAGAATTGTTAAGGGTTTTTTTTTTAATGAATGCAATGAATGAATTATTAAGTTATAAATTAAGAAATTATAGTTATGAATCACGTATACATTAAAAATCTAAAAAAATTTATAACTAACCCTGTCTCCTCTTCATGTAGGAACAAATGCGCAATCATATGAATTATTCCTGTTTCATATAATAAAGGAATGGGCTAAAGTAAAAGAAGAAGACAATTCGTAAAATTGCAAGTTTTACGAAAAATAGTTTTTTTTTCTGCATAGTTCACATTATTTCCCATTTACAAATGAATATCAGGTTAAATTTGATCAATAGCAATATTGGGGGGCATGAGTCTAAAATTTTAAATTTTTTCACTGTTAAAATATGTTTAAATGAATATTTTTTGTGTATTTTTTTAACAAAAGGTATTTAAAATTTAAAGTAAACTTTCACAAAGACTCTTAGCATTTAATACACTGATATTATTATGAGAGGCAGCATTCATATATATATATATATATATTTGATTTGACACTCCAGAGAAATCTAAAATTGAGCTTCCTCTACAAGACAGCAGAATCCAGACACTAGTGTAGCGAAGATTAATTGTGTATAAAAACTTTCACGATCCAGCTATGGTTTTAACTTTCGATTTCTATTCCCCCCCCCCCCCCGAAAATAATAATCATGGTTTAGCATCAAAATTGAGCATTGTTATTGTGCAGCTAATTCAGCGATTGTCAGCAGACACGGACGTTATATCAGGCACGATGACAAAGTTGTAAAGCTATCAGAAATTTAATTATAAAAATTCATATTTAAATACACAAAAAATAAATGCATGCACGAAACTTTCCTATTCTTTGTTACGAAATAAAAGATACTTTTTCTCAGTATTTTAAATAAATTTTCCTCGGTGTATATTCATTAAAAAAAAGTTTTTTTTACTCTTTTCATTTTAAAAACTTACCAGAGAAAGCTCGGAAATGCTGTTCTTTTTGTGCGAGTCACAAAATAAATATTCCGTTCGTCAATTCTAGCGCGGTGCTATTTTTAGCATGGAAATGGCAAACTTTTCCATCTGAAATATCGATTAGTGGGAATAATCAAACAGATACTTTTCGAGAAGTGCCCTGATTTTAATTAAATAGTGGCGCAGGCGACCCAACACAGCAAACGTCGGTTGGAAGGCTTAATTATTTAGATGGCGGCCAAAGAATGGGACCCACGCGCCAACTTTCATTACTCGCAATATTCGGAAATACTTGGCTGCTAACAGAGGAGAGTTTTGTAATTATTTCCTCTTAGCCGGAGCATTCCGCAGTTTGTTGCACTCTGTCTCTTCCACCTAATGTTGCAGGATAAAATATCGAATGTGAAGTTTTGAATGAATGGTTTTAATTATAGAGAAATGAGGAAAATGTGAGAGCTTAGAGAAAAATTAGATGAAATTTTAATTTCTTGATCATTATTTCTCCAATAAAAAAAGCAAAAACTGATGAAGCGTTTTCGTAAACGAAATATGCAGAAAATATTATAATCGTCAAAATATCCAAGTTCGAGATTTTGACGCATCGCCACATTTTAAACGTCTCTGAGTTGTCCGTTTGTCCGTGACAAAGGTAACCCAAAAATGCTTTTTACTAGAAGAATGAAATTTGATATATGGTCTTAACACCAAAGTTTTCTGCCAAAATTTAAGCAAACTCTCTTTAGAAGAGCTCTGTCTTTCTGTCTGTTCCAATTTAAGTTAAATCGATAATTATAAAAATGAAAGAGCTAGATGGATGAAGTTCGGTACACATGTTTAACATTTGTATTGCAGGCGCTTATAAAATTTTGAACTTAATCCAACGAGGAATTCCTCTGTTGGTCTGAAGCTTGTAAATGCGATAACTGATAAACGTGTTAACTTTGTGATTGCAATGGCAGCATTTTGGTTTCATTCGGTTGGGAAGAGCACTTCTAATAAACAAATTGGATTTTCTGATACGTGATCACGTGATATATTCAGTAAAAATGCTGCATTCCATACAAAAGTTAATGTTTTGTAATTATTGTATGTCAATGCCATGCTAGGCTCTCTCTGCCTTATTTAAGGAACGCCGTTAGTGAGGATAACATATTTATTAGACCCTTTCTACGGGTTTATTTTTTATTCAATCGACTTTTAATATTCACATTTTTTTGTGGTGGTTTCCTGTTGCAAAACCCAGCTGTTCGATGCATGCCCGATATTTTCCTTTTAGCTGTGGTTTCATGCATCCAGTGACAATAATCCCTCAGATGAAATTTTACTGTTTAAGTGCAATCGTATAGTCACAATATCCATTTGACCAAACAGTTGGCGTCTTCTGTCAAAAAAAAAAAAAACCGGAGGCGTTTTGCTCCCGCAACATATAAAGCTTGGACTAATGAAGCAGTTCACAATGAAAATAGCCCCCGCTTTGGATATATAGAACAAAAAATATTTGGAATAAATAAAGATAATCCTAAAACTGGCATTTTCGTTGATTAAATCAGACGACTTATAAGCGATTATCATTTCGTAGATTCCATGAAAGAGACAAGCAGAAAAATTTATTTCTCTTTATTATCAAAAACTCTACAGACAAGAAAAATAATGATTAAATAGCAACGCATTTAGAGAATTTGCTTGTAATCTGATAATAAAGTTTCATTACTTTGCACAGCCATTAAGACTTTTTCTTTTAAAATTTTGTTTATATTAGTGAAAAACGATCTGTACGATTTCGCCAAGATACAAAGAAAATGGATTATGGATGCAAAGACGCCTCTGATGCTCGCATACGGACAAATTATGATTGGAATACACGAAGAGATTGTATAAACACTGTTCACTCAGGAATCACAAACATTTGGAAACAAATAACCATTTTTTTACATTTGATTCTTCTCATTTAAAGTATTTAACTAAGCAATTATACTGACATAAACATTTCTGTATGTAAGTAATTGAAATGTTTTACAAAATTTGATATGAAAAACTTTTTAACCCCTCCCCTTAAGATGCATTAACATAAGGAAGGTTATTGTCATGTCGTGAAAATAAGAAGCTAGAGTCATATTTGTTTTAAACTCATAAAATGAGTTAAAAATGAACATGCCTCAAATGGATTGCGTCATTGGTAAAACTACTTACCCATGAAATTTTTGTTAAGCGAGGAAGCATTTTGTGTAAGATAATTTGCACACTCTCATTAGTCTTTATTAAAATATTTAGAGCAAACTCATTTTTAAAGCAAATTTAATTATTCATTGTATACCCTTATGAGAATATCTAAAAGTGCTTTTGAACTAAAAGCAGTGTAGTTTTGATATCAAAATATTTTCCTCCAGAATTGCTCTGTTGCAGTTAGCATTTGCTAAAATATAAAAAATATAAATGAAATTTATGCAACGAACCCATTGATAATGAATTATTTATTTGCGTGAGAATGGACAAGAGTAGAAAATGAAACATATAAATTCATTTGGGAAGCATGGGAAAACATCGAGCCAAAACTATCTGTTCGCTGCCCTTTTTCGTTCCGTATTATCTGACGATAAAGAAAGATAATAAATACTTGTTTACACACGGAAGATTGCTTTGTCAGTAGCAGTATATTTCACCTTTACTGAGAAAGTTTAGCTTCTGAAAAAGCTTTTACAAAAAAACTACTATCATTCCTAGTTTGAAAAAAAAAATCTATTTCCTGCCCGAAATCTGCCGAGCAGCCTGTGATTAACGGCTTTTCCCCTTCTTTCTCGTTTGTTCCATAAAGCAAACAAAGCTCAATTGCAGAAATTCGGAAACAGGTAGCGTATTCTTTGACAGACGGCTAGTATTTGTAGATGAAGCGCACTTGCTCGCTGCTTTGTGGAAAGCCAGAATGGAAAGAATCAACTGGCAGGCGAATCCAGGATCAAACAATTTTTTAGTCCTTCATCTAAGAATTGAAAAAGAAGTGCAGTTCATCATAACAAGTATATCTGGCTTATATTCGTATATTCTTTATTGAAAGAGGGATTTTCTTTTATATCTGCAGATGCTTTTTGCAAATGAATGATGAAACGTTTTCTGACTAATAAATATACCTTTATATTTAGTTACTATACTTTATATTTACTAATACTTTAATATACTTTATATTTATACTAATAAATATACCTCTTTGTTATATCTAGAAAGATAATAAATAAATATTTTACATAATTTTTGTGACATTTTGAAAAGAATGATATTTTTGTTTCCATATACAAAAGGTAATTCTTGGGAAGACTAAAAATAGAAATGGCAGATCAGAAATTATTTGTTTTATAAACTTTCTTCTTAAACCATTCATAGGCTGGAATCCCGACATCTGAGGTAGGCCACAGGACCGACCTGAATGATATGCGGGCTCAATCGGAAATAGTTTTCGATAGTAGCCAGTTCCCATCTAGCTTTCGCTCAGAATATAGAATTAATTTAATAAAAAAAAATTTTAAGCATGTTTATTAACTTTCTGTTTAAATTATTTTTTACTTTTCAATCATTAATGCTTATTATATGCATTGTGGAATCGTAAAATGATATCTTTTCTCAAATTCACAATCAAATAGCATTCCTAATATAAAATTGAAATTTAATCAAATTCAATAATGAGTTAAACTTGAAAAAACTAAAATTGTGTACTGTCAGAGAGAAAATAAATACATGAACAAATTTAAAACTCTATCTCATCTAGTAGTAAGTGAAAATTCCATTACAAAGAAAGATTTTCATTAATTTGAACCATTGAGAATTCCATAACATAAAGTACGAAGAAAGTGAGAATCCTTCTGTTTTCATTTTGGGGGATTTCACTTGTGTATTGGCCAATTATCTGTAGGGGGGGGGGAGTTATTGGCTTAACTTCCAGACGTTGCAGCTGACGGAAGTTAAAATTAGAAATAATCGTTCTCTTCGTTGGAGAATGGAATCTTACCTCTGCCAAATGGAAATTCGAGTATAGGGACGAGAAAAATATTCCTTCCATTTTAGGGCAATGCTGGTCTTATTGTAAGATCTCAGCCATGGGAATCATATGCTCAACATATATCTGGCCTTATGCATATTAAATCTTGCGAATTAGATAACTTTGCTGTGCGGGGGGGGGAGAGTGTGGTATAGAATCAGATATCATCTTCATCTTTTTACCTCCATTCGAAATGATTGATCAAACCCAAAATAGTCTACACATAAGTTCTTCACAACGGTTTCGCACGTACTTCTCTTTCAGGCGTTATTAGTCAATCCTTGTAAACATTATTGGCATATGTCTTTTCTCATTAGCAGCATGTAGGGCCATCTCACATGAAGAGAAAAGAGCAATGGAACTATTTACTGAATTTATAAATTTCCAGACAGGTTAGATCCGAGGGGTATTTATGAGTTCCCAATCACAAATACTTTATTTATGTCAATCAGTTGTAGAAACAATTCATCCTTTATAGCATGTGACGAACGTCTGTAAAGTAACATTTAAAAATCTAACAGGAAATCGAATAACATTTCTTTAAATAACTTAATGTGAACATATTTATAGTATTAGTTATATGTAAGTATTATTTATCATATTGTTTCATATTTTGGAAGTTTCCGATTTCAATAAATTCCCCAGAATTTATTAAAACCACTAAAGGATACGAAAAAATAGATTAACATATAAAAAGAAATAAAAGTGAAAATTAAAAATATTTGAAAGAAAAAAAACCACTGGGCTGTAAATGAAAAGGAATAGCACTCTATCGAATTGAAAATGAATAGGTAACGAACAGATACATTGTACACATATAACCATTAACTTTTAGAGAAAAATTATCTTTGTCATTTTTGAATTTTTATTTCTATTTTATGAATAATTTCGCCCTATTTATTTTTTTATAAATGTATTATAATATATTAATTATTTTGTATTGTAATATACATTTCTGTGTTTATATATGTAATATAGAAATGATTTTTTTGGAAAGAAAATGGCTATTAGGAAATGTATCCTTTCAAAATCCTTATTTTATTCTTGGCTATTGCCAATTTATGCTTTTTTCTTCTTGATTAAAGAAAGGGTCAATTATTAAAAAATGTGTCTTTTTTAGAATCGTGACCGTTTAGCGGCAAAGTTCGAATAGAAAGGTGGAAAATTGAAAAAGAAAGCATAAGAAATATTTTAAACTTTTATAGCTTAGAAAGAAATTTGATAATGCAGCATTTTTATTTTCTGTACGTGTTTAGACTTACAGGGAATAATTTAAAGCCTACCTGAGTTATAGGATATTATAAAATAATTTTTTAGAAAGCGGATAAATTGAAATTATTAGATATGTAACAATGTACAGAAAATGTGCTAGTATTAAATTCTAATCCATTAGCATAATTAATGTACGAATAGTGCATTAATAATTTACGTACATTGAGTAAAATAATGCTTAAAAAAGATGAAATTCAATAAGAATTTTATATATGTATATCAGTTTTGTCGCCAATAATTTAAATCACAGTTTTTACATTTTTATTTTGCATTTCATGAAACACAAGCTAATTGCAAGATAATTGAATATTAAATGAGGCAAGATCATCGCCCCCAGAGGCGATTATCTTGTAGGAAGCAAGAAATAAGTTAAAAATTTAAATTAAAAATAAATTATTCAAAAAGGCTAAAGTAAATCTTCCAGAAAAATAATTTTTTTTGAAATAATTAATTAAAAATAAAATGCATTTCATTAGAACGCCCATTTTTTTGAAATAACCAAAAAAGTTTGTTATATTTTTCAATAAAAGAAATGCAGGCAATTCCAGGGTTTGAAGATACGATGAAATTGATTCGATTGCAATAAATAATGCATAACTGCTTTGTATTGTCAAAACTAAATAACAGAAATGTATGATGACTAAATTTATTCTCTTAAACTTTAATTAAGTATAAAAATCAATGTCCGTATGCAATGAATTTGGAGCCCACAAACTCCGAATGAATACATAAAATTTTAAAAAAGCCTACATTCTCATACTCCATAGTACATTTGCACCAATCTTCGGGTCTGGCCAGCAGAGAGACGTACATACATTATCTTTTGTTATTAGTAGAAACTAAAAATTATTATATAAGTTTTAAAAAAAATAGAATTCTATTGCAGCATACTTAAAATACCCGAGTCAGTTGATAGGTTTCTTGTATGGTTAAATTTATTTGTAATTGTGCAACTCTTTCGTACTGTTGCATCGTAAATGCATCTTCTGAAAAGAATTTTTTTTTAAAAAATCCATCATGCAGTTGTATTAAGCATTAAAGTTGGTAATAGCAAAGCATTATTTATTTATTGCAAAATTATTCTATGCGATAAACCATGTTTAATTTTTTTAGAATTCATATATTAAGTAACAAATATTTTAAATGGCACTTAGTTATTCTAAACAACTGAAGGAACTGCATGTTTAAAATCTTTTAAATTATAAACTACGTACCTTCCATTATTATAAATTCATACAAATAAAAACCAGTATGAGAAGCAATGCAGTTTAAAATGAGGCTGTCGGAGAAAATTTACAAAGAGACAAAAGAAAACCAAGAAAAAAGTCATCAAAATGCTTTCAGACTTTTTCTGTGAAAAATCTGAACTACCAGCTCAGCCACGCATTTTCATCTTTTTAAACTCTTCTTTTCCGCTCAATATAATCATCGACCGGATTTTGTTTTTTTCCTTTGGCAACCTTAAATGGATTACATTTTCTTTTCTCGCGAATCCCCCCTTTTCTTTGTGGTAGAATAAAATCCATATGAATGAAAGTTGTCCTCTTGATAAGCGATTTTCTTCTAGGGAAAAAGAAGAGTATTTCCCCCATCTGATTTTCCCTTATGTACCGGAAGCGCGGGAAAGCGATTCCACAATGAATGTTCCAGAAAGATGTGGTGAACACCCGAGTACTCAGGAAGCTATTAGGAAAGAAAAAGAATGAATTTGAATTTCCCTTCTCTTTTCTCTTCTCTCATCTCCCAAAAGTAGAGAAAAATGGAGAGTTTCCTAACGTTTAATAAGTACTGCCTTGAAAAATTCAACAAAAAGTAAAGAAAATCTGAAAAGTTTTAGGTTGATACAAAGTTCTGTGTAGAAAGAAGAATGTCAAAGGGAAATTTTCTTCTTCAAAACAAATTTACCCTTTTTAAGAAAGAGGAGGAGGGCATAAAATGTGGTAAAGTATGCCGAGTGACAGGAAAAAATGGATTTAGTTTCATCTCTTTCATATTGATTTATTGCGTAGAATGCACGGTTTATGTTTTTGTGCATTTTCCTAATATCTGATGCAAGGAAGAATCAACGAGAAAAGGTGACCTCCAATCCCATTTTTGACTGGAGGAAATCTTTCATTCCTCCAATCAAAAATTAATATAATTGAAATTTTATGGCGCCATCAAATTATATAAGATTTATATCTTAGATCTCGTTTATTTTACTTCACAAATTTATTCCTGGAAAATTATAAAGGCACAACCTAACGGCAATTTTTCATATTATTAAATTAATGAGAAACTTATAAAGTGTCTTAATACTCTTTAATTCACATTTTTTAAAATTATAGTAATAATCCAGCAATACACTGCAGATAGGTGTAAAAAGATGTTGAGGACAAATGACTTTTCACAATATGCTTTATCATTTTTTTTTTCATCTTATGAAAAAACTGAAAAGAGAACTGTGAAAGACGTCTTACAATAAATTAATATAATTTTTTACGAATAAAATGCTATTTAGAAGTAATTGTTTTTTTGCAAGAAGTTCTCTTTTGAAGAATTTAAAGGCTGTATTATGAGAATTGTTTTAAAAAATACTTTCAATTATTGGTATATCTGTTTCATTTAAGTTACTTATATCAACGTCCAGCTTTTGAAATAATGCAATGCTATTCTGAAGTCCATGCATTTATTTTTTAACCTCGAGTAGATGACGAAGACCCTCCACCGTCCGTTTCCAAATTTCCTCACCACCTGGGCGAAAATGGAAATTTAAAATTAACAGTTTAAAAGTTCCAGAAATAACATTGGGTAAATTTTAATTTTCGTTGAAAAAAATGCTATGCTAATATCAATTTAAAATCTTAATGCAGAAAATATTGTATCCATAAATACAAATAAAGCTATAAAATTTTTGGATTCATAACAGTTAAAGCATTTTCTCATAACTTAATAAATAATGTTTTATGTGCAGGAACTGCTGTTCCAACTCATTTTCTGTTGGTTTCAGATATTTAGCCAAATTTTAGAATCAGGACCTCAAAGAATGTGGTCACCATCCCTTACACCGATGGAGGCTTGTTCTGTTTAGTTGCAGTGATAGTACAAGAAACAGTACGTGGCTGTTGGTGCACTCAGACATTTTAACATTGCAACTATATCGCAAATAGTGTTTTATTCGTAGATACAGTAACTGTTAATAACTTTGCCTTTTTTTACTGCATCTTAATTCTTAAAACACTTTTAAAAAATTGATCATTAGGAATTGCTTTTTGCATCTTGATTTTCACTGAGTCGATCAAGACCCCGACGAAGGAAGGGTGCCTGTGACACAATGGCTGAAAAAGCAAGTTTGCCAATCTAGATATCGGTTCGGAACAGTGGTGAATACGATCCTTTTTAGTTTCGTAGGCTGTCCAGTTGATTGATGGCTTGCTTTTTGAATCTTATCGTCAAGACGGAAACCTTTAAATGCTATTCTCCCTCACTGCTCCTAAAGAAGATCGCCATCACTCTGAGACAAGTTGGAAGAGCATACGACGTACAGTAAGATATGACAATAACAGGAGAACCATCAAAATCCAAAATCAATGGAAAAATATCTACTTTAAGCACAACATCATGCTGAGAAAGGATCTAAGCTTTTTAAGTTGGAAGAGAAAAAGATCCTCACAACCTCGACCTAAAAGGGCAAACAAGAAACTTCAAGCAGCAGAAGACTTCCAAAAATTACACATAGACATGGTATACTGGATGCAAGAACACAATCAACCAAACATATGATGAACTCTTCAACAAGCCACACATGATAACTCCTTTGACCAATGAAACAACAAGTCCATATGCACTTTTCAGTGCATATGGACTTTGCATCTTCAAAGCTCCAACACAACTGTATTGCAAGCAAGCTGAATTTGCTAAAACATTTGTAACAAAATTTGAAATAACTGTTAAAACTTACTGGTCATTGTGGACCCTATTGAGAAAACATGTTGATATCGGTGTAAATTTTAAACATTTGACAATAAATGATAATGAAATGCATTCTTCTTTTGGTATTGTTTTCCCTTATCCAGGCCCTGCTGCCACAGAAATCAGAAACATTTACATTGATGCTGATGATTTGGAATTAAAAATGAGAAGTACAGAAGGAACTGTAAATACAATTTGAAAAATGAAAATAAACAGAACGTAAGCAATTTCTGGTCTCTTTATTTACACTAGAGCAGATGTTACAGCACTTCAGGTGGCGGTTAACTGGGAGAATGACTAGCGCCTCAAGGTAATACTATTCCTTCGGCGCGGACATGGCGAAAATTAAACGTTGGCGTTTCACCTTGAACAACCTCACCCTTGAAGATCACCCACTCTTTTGGTTAACAGATAATGAGACAAATGGTTTCCAATACGATCATGGAAATAATGGAACATTTCATATTTAAGGTTTCGTTGTTTTCAAAGACAGAAAAAGATTGACATAGCTGAAACCAAAGGCTCACAGGCAGGTGATGAAAGTATCCATAAAACAAAACGAGGAATACTGCAGCAAAGCAGAAACAAAGATAAGTACTTTCTTCTGTAATTTTTTTAAAATCTGATGAAATTAATCCATTAGAAAAATTGCAAAATGATTGCCATGAAAATGATAATTTATTTGATATTTACAAAGATAACTTCAAATGAAACTGCAGATTCCACGCATTGATTCAAAAGTATCATGGATTGAAACAACCAAGAGATCTCATAATAGCATGTGTTGTAATCACAGGACCTACTGGCACAGGCAAAACAGGTCTAAACCTATATAATTATGACATAAACGAAATATACTGGAAATCACATGGACAATAGTGGGATGGTTACAATAACCAAAAAGTTGGCATATTTGTTCAATTCTACTCCTGGTACAGTTATGGTGACCTACTGAGATTACTTGACCACTGAAAGTATCCAATTTAAGTATCCTATATGGAGTTCAACAGTGAAATAGTGTACCTAACCAGTAATCAACACTGGACAGAGTGGTTTCCTAACATCCCTGACAAATCTGCATTGTGGAGACGGATAAGTGTGAAGATTTACCTCAATTACATGGATAAATTAGAAGCATAGAATGGTAATAAGTAAATGTTAATAAGTAAAATTTATTGAATAACATAATAAGTCATTAAAAGCGAGACAGTTCTTTCGTTTACAGACTGTAAAATTAAATTTACGAAAGAGAATGCGATTAGATATTAATTTATTAAAAATGTTTTATTAACCATTAACTTTTTATTTGCTTGAGCTCATTAATCGTAAGAAAATCGTCAAGAAAACTAAACTAAATTAATAGATTAAAAAAAAGAGAAATCTGAAAAACTTCTGTGTGAAATTAAATCATTTTACTGATAATGCCTTTTATAATCGAAATCTGTATCATAGAATTATGAATTTTTGACTTTGAAATGTTTGTTTTATCTAAATAACCTAAAATCTGCAAATTCAGTTTTTTCCTCAATATACTTGAACTTCACCTGACAGATAATCGTAAAGACTATTTTAGATATTCCTCAAGGTGGATTCCTCATCCCGACCTTATTAAAAGATTTCCATGTTAGAAAATGTCGTCTTCTAAATTAAAGAGATGATGTAATGGATTTTTATCCATAATAAATGTAATCATTTTTATGCTTATTGCTACCAAAGAAGAGCTTTGATATCTTTCATGATGCTTCTATTATTTCATTTTATTCCAATCCTTTATTACATCCGCATTGTTTAGTATAGAATTCACTGTTTCTATTATTGTGTTTTTTATAAGTGACAATTCTTATTTTTTATTGTTTATTATTAATTACGAGTAGCATTTAATAGCATTTATATATTTATTTAAAGAAAAGAACTTTGACGATTTCATTTATAATATACACTTTTTTCAACAGGTGGATATAATAAATAAAAACTAATTTTAATTTTAATATATTTTAAATTGTAGATTTGTTCTTCATTTTTGTTTTCATTACAAAATTATAATTAAGTACACAAAATATGCTTTAGTAAATAACGCTCTAAGAAAACAGCTATATATATAAAAAAAGAAGCCTCAAAGAAGGGAATCTGTTCAGGCTAAGACCATTAGAAGTACAATGCACATCATCTAGTACTTATTTGCATGTTGTTTCAGACCCCATAAGTTTCTTATACAACATGCAGAAAAATAAATGAAAGCAATACATTTTACGTCTAACTTTTTAATTCAAATTAAATCCATCATTTTTGCTATGTTTTTATTCTGAATTTCAGGAAATCTTTTCATTGCATTAACGAAACAGTTCCATTCAAACAAATGAGTCGGACCTCCATTTTGCACAGTCATTCCGACAAACATTTTCAGATTTAAAAAAAAAAATCATTTCTTAACGCTATTAAGTCAACAATTTGTCACTAAAAGTCGTTACTGAAAAAAAGTGTCTCCGCGAGTTGTTCACGATGTAATGATACATCAAGAGGCAAATTAAGTGATTTATTTAATGAATTTCTTCGGAGAATAAAATATCGATTGAAAACCTCAATCAAAGATTTTGAAAAAGAAAGTAAAAAGACAAAACCCCACTCAACTATTCCAAGAAATCGAAAAAGATGGATGTGAAAAAATAGCTTGTCTACAACGCTCCGCGATGTCTTTTCATCCTTTTTTTTTATTCTCCAGCTACAACCAAACATTTTCTCAATTGAATCATTTTCTTATTCGTTCCCTCTTCTGCAGTGGGGCGGGGGTGACAGAAACCACTGTAAGAAGTGCCGATTAGCGAAATGTGCCATGACACTTTTCACCCATTAGTTCCTTCAGGAATTCTACGAGACTGTCGTTTCTGATCCCTTTCAATAGGTTGTCAAAAAACTTTACACTCGGGGGGGGGGAGGAAGAGACGACTCATAAGAATTTCAAAACTTCAATCTCTTAAAAGCATGCAATGGATTGGAGAACTTTCCGAGGGATGTCGCTTTTGATAGCTGCCTCGAATCCACCAAGGTCATGAACGCCTGTTTTAAGATGAAGGATCTGCCTTTCCGAATGACGCTTTTGATTTATTCTTCGCATATATTTACATTAAGATGCCTAATTTCTCCGCTATCTTTGTATAAAGTGTTCTACTATGTTTGCACAGAATTTTGTAACGTTCTCCTCTTCTTAACTTCTGTTCTTCTAAACAAGGTCTGAAATAAAATGAACTGAATTAAAAAGGAAAAAATAGCTCCTAATGAAATAAAATGTAATTAATGGATATCGGCAGGTTATTTATGAATATTTTTGATTAGAACGCTGCACAAGTGCTTCGACTTAAGCCCTTAAGTTTTACCATACAGTATGTTTCTAAGACATCGAAATAAATTTGAAAGGTAGATAGAAGCAAGCTATTTTTACAGTAGTACGTAGATCTGAATGAAGACAATTATGTTAAGGTCTATATGTTAATGAATTCAGAAAATAAGTGGAGGAGGTCCCTTTGCAACTTCTTCGTATACTCTCAAAAAATGGTGTATTGTTAACTGAGTGCCATGGATAAACAAAGTTTACGTAAGAGCGCATGAACACAGCAGCTTTGGCATTTTGCACCAGCTAGATTTTTTTTTTGATCGATTGAAACCAAGACAGGATTCTAAACTGCATTTGTAGTCAACACCACATCAAATGCTATGTATTTAAGTCATTGCGTTTCTGAGTTTTATGCTTGTGAAGATACAAAACGAGCTACGGTCAATTTCTTGACATATTTTCTTTTGAATTTGTTCATATCCCCAATTTAGACTTTTAATAAATGTACCAAATTGTACTCATCTAGCTTTCTACGTTTTGTAGTTACCGTGCTAACTTATATTCTTACAGCTGTACTGACATACTTCCTCTGAATTGACTTCTTTCAAAATGGGACATAAAAACCCTAGTATTCCGAAATACGTCCTTCTAGCTCAAAGCGTTTTTGAGTTATCGTGTTCACAAACAGATAGAGAGACAGACAGGCAAAATTCCAAACATGTAGGTTTCGGATTCGGAGAGTTCTGAAAAGTGAAGATTCGTGAAAATCGCTAATTCGAATTCTTTGACGATAGCAATAGTTTGTATATTTCGTATATGAGAAAGGTATAAAAAAATGGATTCACCAAAAAGAGTATAGCAGATGCAATGGTGGCAAATATTCTGTAATATCAATAACAATCCTTTCTATTGTTCATTTCCGGATTTGAAAAAATTATGCATGCGCCAGGAGACTTTCATTTAGTCAAAAACGAATGAGAGGAAAAATGGAAAGAGGAGATGTTTGTAATTTGCAATAGGGTGAATTCAGATTATTCGCTGAATCAGGAGGTGTAATAACCGCTCATCTTTCGGCTTACCACCCCTTTATATTACAATCATCGAAAAAGTCTTGTCTCAGGATTCTGAAACGAACAGTGCCTACTTAGTATTCTAATGACATGTTATCTGAAGTGATTCATGCTTTGGATGTTGTAGAAGTCATGCAACTGGATTGTTATGCTATTTTAATTTTTTAAATAGTACATGCGCACTGTACATTTTATGTAACACATATGTGTTATATTGTATATACCACTTTCTTTTATTAATTTCTCTGTCCTGGGCTGTCTTTAACCCTTGTCTCGTGATTTTACAAACATTCGTGCATCGTTATTTAATGTAAATTCGAGCTTCCTAAGATTTTCGGAACTATCCGGAGCAGCCGCTGTTTTCACGAAATACAGTAGCATATCGTATGCGACAGCTGTCTGGTGAATTCACCAAGGCAATGATGGTGGCACCACTCTTTAAATGTGCTCGGAAATTTTTATTCTTGTATAAGGAAGCCTGAAATGCAGCCCGTTACGTTAGAATCGTATTTCGTGAAGAAGCGATGTAGGTATTTCATATTCATCGAAATGTTTCATCCAGAAATATTAGGGAGTGCCCTGTGTTCGAATGAGCAACCATAAAACAGAGACGAATGCTCATGTAGTATATCCACAGAATATTCGTACATTATTACATTTGCATTCAGTGTCCCTTCGCTTTGAGTAGTCTTCCGCAGGAAGACGGTTTCGACCGCTCCACGATTCCGATTCCTAATTCAATTATCTTTTCATTCTTCAGAAGAGCATTTCATTCAATCATCTTCAAAATCTGCTGAACGGGCATTCCTAAAATTGAGGTAGTAAAGACGTATAAATATTCTTCTGTTTTCTTAAGCGTTCTTTAGCTCTTATTGATAGAGACTATATTATTTGGGAGCATTAAATAAATAAAAAAAAAACATCCGTTCATTCCTGTCTCAAGCATATTAAGTTCGGCCTTCTGGCACGGCCAAAAAGTTCAGGGGTACATTTTATTTACAAATAGGAAGAGGTCTTAATTATTTGCCTTCCCAGTCAGATAAGTGTCATGGGCAGCCACGTATTTTAGTCACCGTTCGCTTAAAAGTTGCGGATTTCATATTTCTTCTGGGAACATCCTCCAATATATTTGTCACACCAGTTCTTCGTGGCTTGTTATGTTTTAGAGATTTTCCTTTCTTATACAGAAGTAAAAAGAAAGTATTCTAATCGTCAGGAACTCAGAGTTTGAAATTTTGTAGAATAGCCACGCTTTTAGACTTAAAAAACATTTTTGGAAGATGTCTGTCTGTGACATAGATAACTCAAAAATGTTTAGAGCTGGAAGAACGAAATTTGGCATATAGTCTTCGCACCAAATTTGTAGATTTCCAGCAAATTTTAAGCCAAATTTATCCAGAAGAAATCTATTTGCCCAGATGTTTAAATATAAGTTAATGTGATAACTGCTAAACGAAGAGCTGGAGGGATCAAATATTGCTCAAGAATTTTAAATGGATTTTCAGAAATAGGTAAACGCGATGACTAACATGCGCCAAATTTGATATATGATTTTTTTTATTTTTTTAAAGTTTTGCGAATTGTGTCAAATTTTGGTTTGAATCGTTTGGGGAAAAAACTCGTCTAAATCCCAAATTCCTTTTTAATAGAGAGTGTGCTTCTGGGATTTCAGATGGAGGAAGGTTTTGATGCTTGTATAATCAGGAGTTGCACTTACTTGAACTGAATGAAATCTGTTCTAATGAGCCCGTTGTCATGTCCCATGGTAAATATTATAATTCATTTATATTTAGAAAATATTAAAAGCTCCGGAATCATTTGAACATTGTAATTGTATATTCTATTATGAATTGCGATTAAAAAAAGTACAATTAAAAATATATTTTTAATGCTTGCTAAAAAAAAGTAAGTAGTTGACTTTTATTAACTTTTCTTGTATTTTTCTGTGTAGAATCAAAGCCGTATAATTTCCAATGGTTTCAAAGATCCGCAGCTTGAACATCTGCAATCATTCACGATTAATACTAATACAAACAAACAAAAACACCCAACGCTGTAACAAAAAATTTCTGATCTTATGTAATTAGTATATATGCATATGACAAGTGTAAAGGTTCATAGAAGGGAACATAGAAAGCATATATTTCAACAGATACAGCGGCGTCCGAAAAGATCGAAATTGACCTTCTAGTTTAAACAATGATTTCTAAGTGCTTGATAATTTGGTGTAGATATACAAATATATGCAGGAATAATTTAGGATACTTCATTTGCTCTTCAATTTAAAAATATTCAGTTCTTTATATTCACCATTGACATAGGATTTCCATTCGAATATTTTCAAAATTGCATTTTTTCCCTGGCAAAAATGTTTTGATAATTATTTCCGTATAAAAATATTGTTACTTCAACATTTATATTTAAACGATATTTCGAATTTAAAAAATCTTTTCAAGGAATGCTGTACTTTTTCAATTCCAATGAAACAGTAACAATTTATTTTTCAATTGAATTCCCATATTTTTTTTCTTTTATAATTCTCAAATTCTTATAAAAAGAAAAATATTGAAAACGATACTACTGCACATAGCAAAAATAGATTGTTTCAAATTAATTCAAAAGTTTTAAACTAAATAACAAAAATACATTCTCATCAGGATTTCGATTTAATGATCAGTAAAAATTAAATTTTAGAAATTTCGAAATTTAATGATTTACTTTTAAATACATGGCAATATCAGACAAAATAAATTATTTTCTAGTATCCATAAAATTCTAAATGTAATCAATCCTTCATTATTCCACGAAAATGAATAAAATATTAGAATTTACTGAAAGATTTTAACTTTTCCCGCGGTTTAATATCGATGGAACAATCTCGGATATTAATCTTCATCGAATATGCATCTACACTAAGTCATTACTTATTTCCCTTTAAGAATTTCCTGTACGAAAGAAAGACACAAGAAAGCAGATAAACTAAAACTAAGAATTTATGTTTTTTTTAATAATTTATCACATTGAAACAGATGCTGCTATTTATCTTTAGAATATTTTCAGCATCTTATTTTTCATTTCGATATTATATTTTCATTAAACGCATCATTATTTTTCTTAAATTCATATTGATCTTATCTATGACAATTGTTAAATCATCATGATGAAGTATTTCGGAATCATTATGAAGTTTATAATAACTTTGTATTCAAAAATTTTATACCGTAAAAGGCTGATTTAAAATTTCTAATGTCTTACAAAATGTATACTGTTTGTACCCAACGACTCAATTTTTTTCTTCATCTACAGCCTGTTCAGAGATTTTATTTTGCTGAATTACTAAAATAAATTGAGAATTTTCTTTTAGCTTAATAATTTAATAATGTTTGACCATATTCTGATAAGTTATTTTAAAAGAAAAAATTGCTTTCGATAAAAATAAAAGAATTAAAAAAGTAGTCATTGTAATCCTTTTTTAGAAGTCATTCTGAACACTCAGACTAATTAATCATGAATTTCTGAAAGTGGCAGCAGAACTAATCCTTTTGAAACGCACGGGGAATACTAAAACTCAATTTTAATAACAATACTGAATGAAAAACAGTTTTTTAGTTACATTCAAACCAATTTTTTTGGGTGTCAAGAACGTTTTAGTCAATTTCCTGTCCATCCAAAACGAAAATGTCGTGACATCTCCAAACCACCCTGAAGATTCTTAAGTTAATTGCAACTCCCCGACAGGGAATGCAGATCGTTGGCAAGATGAGGCAGAAAATTTAATTGCACCCCTGCACTAATGGCGAAGGGGGACTTTATTATCTTTAACTAAATTGAATGCGATGCATCGATTTAATGCAAGTTTCATGTCACCCCATTCAGAAATCTTCTCGGGGATTCTGTGCCCCTCTCCCCCCCCCCGTTGTAAAGGCGAGGCCACATTATTCTTAATGCAGGTATCGTGTTATTGAAGAAAGGCAACTTCTTCTAAATTACGGCAGGCCATCCTATGCAAACACTTGTTTAATGTCTAATCTTTTAGGAATTATTATTTGCCCCCAATCAGTTAAATGGTAGAACAGAATTTGTCCGTTATTTCGTTAAGAGACTAGTATTTAAGGTTCAGAGTTTATTAATTTGATTACGAATACTGTCTCTCTCTACATTTCTGTAGAGTCATAATTGACTCCATGATGTTGATAGTTTAAACTATGGAAACTAAAATAACCAAGATACTGGTGTGGGGTAATTTATCAGATATTCTCATTCATTTCATCATCCCGAGTTCAGAGGTTTGTTTGCTCTCCAAATGGCAATGTTTAATCGCGGGTTTTTCTTTACAAGTGTTATGTAAGTAACTCTATTTAGTGTATGACATAACGGAACTGTTAAAAATTGGAGCCGTTTGTTTTATGTTTATGGCAGGGATAAAAGCAACCTTTAGTATAAAGTTACTGAATTAAAATCCACCTGAACTCTTTTCCACCACAGTAGAACGTAGGATGAAACACATCTTTTACATTCTTATTCGCATTAAAAATAAAAATGATCGCATGCAGTATCAATGCAGATCCTATAAAAATAGGAATTATTATCAACAAAATGATATCATAGAATATACAAATCTTTAAATGATTACGAATAAATGCGAATGAGGGTGACCATTTGATCTTGAGTTACCATATTCGATGTAAACAAACGTTTGAGGGGTCGCACATGGGAGTGAGTTTTAAGAGTTTCATCTGAATTTTAATCAGTAAAAAACACAAGCAAAAGTTTTGATTTTTCCACAGTAATATCCGAAAATTTTATTGTACAGAAATAATTTTTACACTTAAAATTAAGTTAAAAAATTATCTATTGAATGACACTAATTTTATATCTGTATTATTTTCCTTAGTTTTATTAATTAAAAATTATTTTTATGAAAAATTTACGATAATAATTATCATTCTGCAGAAGAATTCTAATCCTTTTTCTTGTTTCATCAAATGTTTAGTCACATGTTTTCTTCCATTGTTAAAAACCCATGAAGGAAACTTCTGTGTTTTTCTTTAAATCCATGTTTTTTGGAAGGTTCAAATAGAATTTTAGCTGTCCAATATTTTTCGTGCATTGTTTTTATGTAATCTACGAATATAGGCCAACCATGATATTAAGTAGGCTGGAAAATAAGCTCTTTATTCTGAATCACTACAATTACTATTAATTTGCTTTATTTTTATCTGCTTATTTCAACAAGTTAGCATATTGTTTAGTCTGCTCAACTAACATAAATAAGTTGCTCCACGCTATTTTAATGTTGGAATCAAGTACATGTGGGATAAGAAAGTGAAGTGTAGCAGGATGACGTGAACAGTTACAGTTTTCTTGCCATTTTGATATTTAACTCGACCCTTTTCAAAAAGTTTGGGCACATGTAGATAGAAAAGGTTAAGACAACTAAAACAATATTTGAAGTAATGGGAATATTTTTTAATTACCCTTAAATGTTGAATTATGCATAAAAGAATGAAAGGAAATCAACCACAGTTAATATGTTTGAAAAATCAGCTGGTCGTGTTTAATGAATGCTGCGGACATTTAACTAATGCTGTATTGAAGAATTACATTTATTATTTTTCTTTTCTTTACATCAGAAATATTCTCGAACGGATCCCAAGAAAAAATGATTCAATTCTAAATTTCTAGGACGGCAGCATAAAATTTTCATTGAATATTATGAAATATTTTGCAAAGCGTGAGTTAGTTCTTAGAGCATTTATCAAAAGTATGGATTACTTTACTGAATGGATTACTTTAACAAATATTTATTTTATAGCATAGAAAATGTATGCTCTTTATTTCTAATTCCTAGAACGTAATTGAATTCAACGGACTAAAATCCAACTAATTGAATTTACAAAAAGAACAAAGTAGGTCTTTATGGCCAATTAATGACATCTAAAACGATAATGATATTTAAATGCTTGCGATAAAAAAATTCGGACCTACATGTGCGGACATGAAAAATGAGATCTAGAAACACAAAGAAGGAATTCCAAAGCATTTTTGACGACATTCTGCCATTTATTACACTATTGTTCAGTTCGGCAATGGCTTTCGACAGTTTTAGAACTTTTATTCGTGTAGCTGTTTAAGACACCTTTCAGAGTTTATTGATACGGTTATCAATAACTGTTATCGCAATTCCTTTCAAGGCTTGGAAAATGGTTAAGGTGAATAAAGTGGCTGGAATTTTTGCGTTATTGTGTTTCAATAACGTTGTTTCGTTTTATTGTAGCAGTCGGGTTGTTGTTTTTTTTACATCAATTTTTATTCCTAGACCCGTGTCGGCATCTTTTTAAAGTTTCAGAACGAGGGTGGTTAACTAATTAAATGGTTATATTTACTTCATTTGAATTCACGAGAAAGAAAACGTACATTTTGCTGTTATTAATAGTTAGTTAATAAATTTAATGAAAACAATTTCTAAAAAACATAATTTGTTAAAGTACTGCAAAATTGATTTTTTTCTTTCAATTACTTTTCACGTTTTGTTTTCTATGTGTCATTCATTTTTATAAATGATATGGAATTTAAATATAGTTTTTGTTTTAAAGATTTGTCGCCAGCTAGAGCCGCTTATATGAAATAGAAATTTAATTAATTTAATCGCTTTCCTGATAATTAAGTGACAAAATTACTAAAATATTGTGTTGTCATCGAGAATACACAGACGAAAACCATTTCAAAACTCTTTTCTTTCCGGAAGCTTGTGTAAAATGGATTGCAAATTTGCTTTTTAAAAAGGAAATACATAAATATCTTCATTGGCATTGTTTTCTTTAACATAGGTCTCACTATTATGTGTTTATTTTTATGGGCATATGTATACACCTTTACAAAATAGTTTCCAAAGATTCATTTACAGGTTGATCATGTCTGTTGTGAAGTTCGATTTCGCATGAATAAATAAATCTCAAAATTCTGCAATATTGCTCTAAGGGCTTCGTTTTGAGTACGTATATTAAAAGCGCGTCTGCTTTTTACCTATCGTGCGCTCATGTTATTATTGATATTCTAAATATTTCCTACTTTATTAAAAATTCACTATATGTTTGAGCAGTGCCAAATTTACTGGAAGGCAGAGCATTTAAAGTCAACAACCGTTGCAATATATTACATAATTATCTAATAAGTTTTACAAGACTATTTCGTGATATTTTCATACTGTTTTTAGATCTTTTAAAGTTTTAATATACTGGGGTTTAGTCTTGCATTGTTATTTTCATTAATAGAAAAAAAATTGAGTACTTTTCGATGTTGAATATTATTTAAGGAACTAACAAGAGTATAGAAATTTGTTTACAGAAGATTTTGCTCAGCTTTTGTGACAAGAACACAATATATTAATAAAAATTTTTGCAGTGCTTTAAAGGTTATTTAAGTCTTAAGCCTATGAAATATTTAAATGTTGGGTATTTATTTCCTCTCACTATAACAAGATAGATAACTTTGCATCTTTAGAAGTTTTGAAAAATGGGTAATTTTAAACAAAAACAAATGTTATACGAACTCGCTAGTTCACAAAACATTGTGAAATCCGGCGTCCTCGACTTCCAACATTTTATAACATCATTAAAGAATTTTTGTATTTCTTAACATATCCAAATTGCTCTAAGAAGATTAGTCAAATTTCTCGACTGACCCGAAGCATTCCCCTTAAATAAATTTCCCCCCAAAATCTTCTTTCTCTATTTGCTCCAACTGCAAACACACGTGCAACTAACGAAATGAAATGGCTTAACTCGAAGAAAGTTAATGTCAGAGCATGAACAAAAAAAAAGAGGAAAAATAAATAAATAAATATTTTTTCCATCTTAGAAATTTTGAAACGGAATTCATTCCAAAGAACGGGAAGTCGAATAGATAAGTAGGTCGGATGGGAAAGAAAAGTTAAAATTTTCTTTTCACGTTAAAAGAAAAAAAAATGTCTTTTTCCTGTTGGCTTTACTTAATTTCCCGCTTCATGTGCGTCCGCCATAATGCGATTACACAGCGGACTTTAAACCAAAAACAACATGTTTATTTTGTGCATGTAAAATTCAGCAAGAACATAAATTCATTCTGCTAAGAAGAGAAGGACGAGGAAAAACAATAATTTAGCAGAAAATTTTTTATGCAAAAAGTTTTCCTTGTGTAACTTTTGCCATGAGTGGTTTTTATATTTCCCATCTGTTATCATAGAGCGGAGACTATAACATTGCTTGCACAAACTACAAATACAATAGACTGAATTTTGCTGAAAATATTCTTTTATTTAAAGATTTTTTTGATATGAAGATATAATATACGCTTAAATATGTTTTGAGAGACATTTTTAACGAATAAAAATATTTTTCATATATTTCTTCGTTTTAAGAATTTTATCGTTGCAATTGGTAAATTTTTCATGTTCTTTTACTAGGAAAATATAGCATACTTATTTTAATAAAATATTTTAGCCTATTTGATTTTAAATATGATTTATTAAATATGTGTTCTAGGAATGAAAACTGAAAACTAAAGAACTGTTTTATTCTCTTACCTGTCCAACCTTAGTTAGTGATGGTAAATGATAGTCACCAGACCTCCCGAAATAGAATAACATATCAACACATGTTTTATTTTTTAAATACATAATTAATATTAAAAAATGTTGAGGAATAACGAGCTATTTTATTTCAAATAATTAACTTCTAAATTATTAAAATTTCTTCACAATTTTTTTTTCATACATAAAACCTTATTTTATTCATTATTATTTCATTTAACTGAATGACAGCAGCAAACTGCCGTAATTTATCTGTGAACCTGTAAGTTTGAATACATGTTTTACCCTGCATTTATGCATAGTAAACTGAGTTAACTATTTCTCTCCCATTCTTACAATGTCAGGAACGAATCTTTTACTTGAACTAAGCATATTTTACAAGGAAAATCAAGGATGTATTAAAAATTAATCTGATGGAACATAAAATGCTCATAAAATACACTTAGCAGCTATTTTGGAAGTTGATGCAAAAATGAAATGCTTGGTTCTTCCTCTTGTTTAGTGAAGTTTAGTTAGTTATTTATATATAAATTAATGGAACTAATTCAAAGTATTTAAATAAAATTTTATTAATATTTACTAAGAGAAATTATACAATACTTACTTAGAATTTATTGGTTGTGCTCCGGGATTTCAACTGAATGAATTCTTGACTGTGGAAGATCTAAAAGAATAAAATTCATATTTTATTTACCTCCACTTCAAAAGAATATGAAACATTAAATGTAGCAAATTTATACAAACTTTTATTGTGCATTCGTTTAAATATTGGATTTTTCAAAAAAATTAAGCCGATTGCAACTGATTCCAGCGTTTTTATATGAAAAAATTATATAGAGATGGAAGATTTAAATTTTGTTTGCGCACTTAGTAATATTAATACATGATTTTGGGGTGTGCGGTCACAAAAATAGCATCCGTCAAGTAGTGATTCTGAATCACAGTCGCAGTTATTTATTTATTTAATAATTTCAGCATATCCACCAAATAGATGTAGCAATCTTCCATAATTACTTTTAATCTCTTCATATCGTTGGGACTCTGTTTGAACACTTTCTCTGCATGCGATAGTACAAATCATTTGTGTTCAATCTGTGTTCTGTTCCAATTTTTACTTTTTCTTTGTCGAAGTAGAGAGAAAGTATTCCAATTGTCAAAAATATTTGAACTCTAGATTTTGACGTTTTAAACCTCCCCGAATTCGAAAAACACAATTTATGTAATATGTCTCTCCGTCTAAGGCAAAGATGCTGACACAAGCAGTGATCTAGACGGATTAAATTTGGTCATTTCATCCGTCCATTCAATTTGTAGACTTCAGTCAAATTTTAAGCAAACTATTCAGAGGAAGTCTGTCTGTCCGTTGTTCGAATATATTTTAACACAACTGTAAAACGAAGAAGGCTAATGGATAAAAATTGCTACATAAATTTAACATCAATATTGTAGCCACCCATCACATTTTCAGTTAAATCTTATAAGGATTTGAACAACTGTCGGTCTTTACTTTCAGAGGATTGCAAACGTGATCGTTCAAAAACGCAATGACTTAAATATGCTATTTTGTGACTACAACTGTAGTTTTGTGCTAAGTTTTGGTTTAAATAACAAATTCACATTTATTAAAGAGTATGCGAGAAAGTTTTGGGGAAACCACTTTCGCTTATTTCTATTATTGTTTACAAAGATATTATAACCATATCCAATTGTTTTGAGCAACTCTGTATATATATCATGATGTATCATTGATCAAGCACTTAAGTAAAATATTTCGTGATAATTGGGCGTATTAAGATTGCTTAAAGCGATGTGACTAATAAAAAAATGAATCAATTTAGTCAAAATCAACAAATAAATCTTGTTTTTCAACTAAATCAATAAATCAATTGCATTCAAAACTGTTTCAACGTAAAGCGAAATAAAACATTTTTATCACTCTGACAGAGACCTCTAAGTTGCTTTATGTGGGACGATGAATAAATCCCGTCTCAGTCCTTCCCAGCCATTTGGCAAATGATGTGTTAAAAAAAAATGAGTGCTAAGCCGAACTAAAGCCTGCGAGTCAGTAGACTCACATTTCACGTTAAATTCATACAGGAATTCTGTTTTAAAATTGTTTGTTAAGTTTCTGAAGAACAAACCAATATTTGTTTTTTTTCAGGTTATATACCCATTATAGGTTTTGTAAAAATACATTATATAGATTATATGTTTGCAAAAATACATTACTTGGAAGATAATGTAACGCATTTCACTCATTTCCACCATCGAATATTTCATTAAAATCTGCACTTCCGCTCTCGTGACTTACAGGCGCCTTTTAACAACATTATTCTTCATTCAACCATTTGCTTTCTTTCAACACCTCAATGTGATTAATATTAACCACCCGAGCAGCAATCGATTTCTTGTGAACTTTGGCAAAATGTCTGTTTTTCCGCTCAAGGAAGAAATAAACATTTGTACGGATTTACATAAGAATCAATAGAATTAAAGATAACAGAGAAACAATGCTTAAAAATACTATTTTAAAAATGTAAATTTTTATTTTTAAATTGTTCTGTTTTTTTCTATGATTTATAATCCATTTCTGCACATCTTAATGATGAATGTGTGTGTGTTAGTGGCCTTTCTTCAAGCCTACAGCTACTAAATTGGACCAAATATAGTTTGGATGGTGGACATCGGAACTATTTTTTGACATTTTAATTATTTAAAATTCAGTTAGATTCTAAGATTTCCTAAGAAAACTTCTGAAAATATTTCATTAAAAAAATTGCGTAAATGTAATATATATATAAGAATTATTTTGATATACTCTACCTCTATTTGGTTTAACTGACAACAGTTTATAAATAATTATATCTAGAAAGTTTAATAAACGATTTAGCAAATTTTGATTTTTTCCTGCATTTTCTACTTATGTTTCATTCTAATAAAATGAATGAAATAATATTAGATTTAATTGGAATTAAACATAGCGAGTATTCACAGCGAGCCCGCAAATGGCTCAAAACGATTAGCTACATTGTTTTAGCATTTTCTTCAATACATACTAACGGACGCCATTCATATGGAAAAATAATTCAATTCAATCAATAATTAAGTTATAAAAACTGTGTAGAAGTTTATAACCTATTAGCCAAAATTAGGGTAGGCATGATAGTTAAGTAATAAAATATTAAAATAGAATGCTTCGAATGAAAACATACTAATTCATAAAAATTCGAAACGCAGTTTATCAAAAAAAAAAAAAAGTGAAAAATTGATTTCAAGATACCATCTTTAATAACATGAAAAAAATTTCGTTAATGAAAGTAATCTATAATAACATCTATAATAATATTCTAGTTAAAATTATTTATTTAATAATTAAAATTATTCGTTTTTTTGTTTTAAATAATTTTTCTTTATTAGTGCATTTTTTTAAAATGAATTTCCAGTTTGAATTATTTAATAATAACGCCGAACGTAATCTCCATACTTAATAAAGCATGTCAAGACACATTTTCTTTTTAAAAATTCAAAAAAAATGCTTGATATAGCATTTGTATTATGGAAATCAGAAACAAAAGTATTATTCAAGTACATCATTTACATTTGGAGTTATATTTATAACAAAAGCAATTCAAATTGAAACTTCTAAGAAATGTACACTTGCCTCCAGCGCCTCTGAGTATTATAAAGGATGGAGTGTCTGTGAATTCATGGGCCAAACATTAAAAATTGATAAAACACATATAAAGAAGTATTCTTTTTTTGTATCGAAGCACAAGTAACGCGGAAATATGTAGTGACTGCAAGAATCCACTTGACGTAGATGAGAATTAAAAAAAAAACTTTCAGTCGCTGTTAGGAAATATGTGAGTACATCAATTACGTTTTAAATGCTATCAGATTTGTATCGATGTTGGTTGTGGAACATTTGAACATTTACGGTAATATTATGTAAGTAAAGAGGTTTATTTTCATTTTCTATCATATACTGTTATAAAAAATGCATTTATAATATTGCTGCATAAAGCAGAATAATTTGCAATCGCCGTGGCTCAGTCAGCAGAACATCTCGTTTATGATTGTTTAGACCGTGGTTCGAGTTCCAGCAATGTGTTTTACCCCAAAACTGGAATTGTTCAAGACGAAGTGGAAAGGGATTTGGCAGCCACTTCAGCAAAATATATACGTTGCCAACGGCCAATATATGTCACTGTAACAAGGAAATCCTTAGCCCCTGTTCAGAGAACGCCAACGTGACTAAGAAAAACTAAACTTTGGAGAACAACTGGCTAGTTTGTTTTCTCTGTGGACGACCTGGACAGGTTGTGTGCTATTGCAGAGAGAGGAAGTCTGTTTCTGAGAGTTATTGAGTTCGCCTGCAGAACTCTGACGAAGTTGACGATAAAGAAGAATCTAGCCGTTCAAACTCCATTCGTCGCTCTACGGCTAGTCCAACTACAGGCCGAACCCCAACTCGTTAGTTTAGATCACTGCAGCCATAACGTTGGTTCGGTCAGTCTCCAAGCCATAGAAATGAGGAAAACTAAACGGAGCGACCTACCAAGGGGGTGAGGCCGCATGTAAAGAATATCCTCCGTCCGTCACAAAGATGACAGGTTACCAACCAACTTGAGATAATGTTAGATAAAAGCCGATACGTGCTCTAGCGGTTTCTGGAGCCTCATTTTATGTTGTTTCTGGCAATTACCGTCGATTCTTAAAGAACATTTTGCTTTGTGATGCCACGAACGTTATGCTGAAAGTCGCTGATGAAGGTTTCATTCTGCCGTTAGGAAAAATGAACTTTAAGTGTCATGATAAATAACCGGGTGTTGAAGTTTGAATTCATCGTTTTGAAGCCTTGTATCCATGGCATAATCCTTGGGTTTGAACTTTTAGAACTTTAGACTGACCAGGACCTCGCAGTACTAGAAACCTGAAAATTGTATGCCACAAGGGATTATAAATCTCAGCCCCGCTCGTTAAGTGAAATAGTAGTATCAGAATGCAAATTCCTCGGAAACGTAAATATAATTCTAGAAGGCAATACGCACTTGCTTTTTGAGAAAAAACATTGATGTACCATAATGGACAATGGGAGATCTGGGTTGCCAAACGCAGTCCGAGAACCGAATTGTTCTTAAAAGAATGTGCTCCGTCCGAACAGAGCTCCTGTTTGGGGCGCGTTTATGCGCGATTTCCAACTCATCGGATGACCTGGAGACGCAACAAGAGAATTCCCTTAGAGATTATTGCCATATGATGTCCTCTGAGATGAATAACAAAAAAAAAAAAAAAAAAGAGCTAACAACACTGCTCCGATGTTTTGCTGGAATTTTCACGAAAACTGACAAGTCGATAGCCACACGAACGAATCACAAGATTAATACTGGTGAACATGCTGCGATCACCCAAAGAGCCGCCGAACCTCATCAAGGAAAAGTGAGGAAGTACAGAAAATGCTTGATAAAAGCATCATTCAGTCCTGGTCGTCACCGTTGTGTTGGTGAGGAGAATGGATGGAAGCTGGCGTTTCTACTCTCTTATCGCAAGCTCAATAAAATCACGAAGAAAGGCGTTTATCCTCTACCTCATATTGACGATACGCAGGACTGTTTGAAGGGTGGCAAGCTTTTTTCTTCTTTGGACCTTCGTTTGAGGTACGGGTGATAGAAGTAGATGAAGCGGATCGCAAAATAACGGCGTTTATTGCTTCCGCAGGCTTGTTCGAATTTAAAATCACGCCGTTTGGACTCTGTAATGCATCTGCAATCTTCTAGAGAAAAATGGATAATTTTCTATTTGCGCACGCCAATTTAATACGGCAATTGCATACGCCATTTCAAATGGACTATGTCTTGGAAACAAGTACATCATAGTTTGCAGGATTACTTGATACAATATGCAGTAACTAAAGCTTTACCAACTGCTGTAGCAGAGAAGTAGCAAAATTTTTGCTCGAAGAAACTCTTTTAAACTATGGAGCTCCTTGAGTAATTATCACAGACCGTCTTCCAATCCAGATTTGTTTTCGCTCTAATCGAATTGTGTAATATCGATCATCGTAACACGGCATCATATCATCCGGAAACAAATGGATTAATGGAGTGATTTAATGAAACTCTGGCTGACATGTTGATCATGTATGTTGATACTGAACAAAAAAATTTGGATGAAATTCTACCATTTGTTACATTTGCTTATAATACCGCTGAACAGAAGATGGTAGGTTTTACCCTTTCTATTTACTTCAAGAAAAGAAAGCGGAAACGACGTTGGATACCATGTTACCATTCTGTCCTATAGCACCAGAGCGGAACAGTCAAGATAACTAGTCAGAATGCAAGCCCTGAAAGCTCAAAATAAAGAAAAGAAAGATGCTTACAAAGGACCCATGACATTCATATTGAGAGCTTCCTTGAAGGAACGTTTTCAATATGAATAACAGCGAGGCGTTTCCTTTTTGAGAAAGGAGCAATGCCGCATAAACTAGAATAACCAGCAGTCGTCGTGGCTCAGTCGGAAGAGTATCTCGTCTAAGATTTCTGGGTCCGTGGTTCCAATCTCACCCATTGTGTTTAATCCAAACATTGGAATTGTTATCTGTTGTTTATTGAAGATCTGGAAGATTCTAAATCTTTCTGAAATATTCAAAATGGATTGTTCTCGAACACTTTATATGTATATAAAAGCTGAGTCACATCAGAAATGGGAAAATTCTCAGTCTCGTGCTGCAGTGAGTTGCTTCATTCTAAAGAATCGAGCAGTTTGTTAACGGCATAGTTCTTTACATAATCGGGACAATATATATATATATATTGCTTGTCTTTAAAGTTTGGCCTATAAATTCAGAGACACACTGCATATTCATAGGACTAGATTGTTGATCTTCGGACATAGTATTAACCCTTTGCATTCTGAAAAGTAATTCGAAGCATAAATATTCATCCAATACAAGAACTTGTTTATTGTTCCATAAAATAAATATATATAATTGTTTTAAGTTGAATTTCCCCCAAAAATTTATCTGCAACTTTTTTGCTTCTCTCTAAGTATTTTTAACAATCAAAATTGAAAAATAAATAAATAAAACGTCGAAATGATGCATCATCTTGAGTGGTGCCTGAGAGGCACCATCTTACAAAGGGTTAATCTGTAATACTCCCTTGCCATCCGAAAACTAATTAGATACTTTTGCTATTCCAGTCGCATTCATGAAGAAATTGCATAAAAGGTTACGCAATTACTTCAATTAGTAACGAAACTGTTTGCCGCGATTTCTATGCCTTTTTTGAATTTTAAAAAATGTATTTTAAGTATGAAGTACGCATGTGACTCTTGATGCCTCCATAAAGGCGCCAGTGAAGTGATAAGGGTTAAAAAACTTTTGTTCATTAATACAATTTTAATTAACTGATTATCGTTTATTTAAAAGGTCTAATTACTAAACCACGAAATTAAAGAAGATGAACTTAAATTTATGAAATATGCAGTTATGCAATTATTTCTCTTTATACATTTATATAATTTTTTATTACATAATTATATCTTCTTTAAATATTCGGAAATGATGCTGATAGCCATGGATCAAGGAAAAAAGTGTGGCATATTTTAGTGATGAAAGTTCTTCTGGAGCACCCACATACTCCTGTAGGCATATTTCTTCCTTTCAATTAGGATAGGTTGTATTCTCGTGGACTTTCAGAGCAAACATTTATATTTCTATCGGGGAAAAAACTCATTCCGGTCACATTATGGGCAAAAGTTCGCAGTTTTTGAAGAATGCTGGTTAAGAATGAAGACAGAAAATAGAAGCCACAACCTTCTTTCTCCGATTTCAGATCCACAGTCTTTAATACTGTGGATCTGAAATCTGTGGATACCTGTGATCATTATATAAAAATTCAATTTTTATAAAATCATTTAAAAAAGTTTAAAAAATTCATCAGTATTTCTTAAATAATCAAACAGTCTTTTAAAACTAAATGAACTCCAGCATAAACTTAAGACCATGACAAAAATTCTTTACAAGAGAAACAACGACGAAAACAAGATCCATATGTATGATTTAAAGTAGAAATTTTCTCTACACATATTTTTAAAAGTAGACTCTTCTCCGCGGTGTTTTATTTTATGAGGTCATTATTTATAGATGCTCTCGTGACTTATTTATCCTAGAAAGGTTTCTTACATTTTCTAGATCGGGTTATTGATATTTAATTTTTTCCTTTTTCGTAGAACAATAAATCGTATGCTTGGAAAAATTTTCTTTCATTTATTTGAACAAGTGTTTTATTTCATGAAAATTTTTCAAGCAACCCTTCTTATTTTTGAATTAAATGTGAACAAGACCTTGGTTGACCTTTTAAAAATGTGTTTGGATTACGTATTTATTTATATATACTTTAGACATTTTTTCTATGATTCTGCCAAGGATATTATTATAGGAAATTCTAAGGAAGTAGGAGATAAAACATACAAAATAAAAACTTCAAGAAATACCTATTTTTGCCCACATAAAATAATGTGGCTATAAGCACGTTAAATTTCTGTTCCGTTTCAGCATATCACTGCATTTTAAAAAAAATAGGATGCTGTAGTTCATAGCGCAAAAATACTTAATTATAATAGAATATCATTCTTTATAATATAATTATATTCTATTAAAAAGAAATTTATAATAAATTCATTTTGTAATGACCACATGATTTCCTATTTCCAGTTTCTAATATAAATAATCCACTGTTCAGGCATTAAAAAAGTGGCATGCGATATTTGGATAAATAATTTTCTTGTGAAAGGACCAAGTAATAAAATCAATCATAAATGCATCCTAATAGCATTGAATCATATCATGAAGAGGAACAAATGTTATATTGATTTGGACGAAATATACAGCAAACCTCTCAATCATGTGCAAGTACTTTTGTGCTCGACTGTATTCTCCCATTTCCCCAATCTCTCCCCGAGCAGACTGGCCATTGAGGGGCGTGTGCAGACCGTCGATCTCTGCACACATCCCTCCATCCCGCACTAAGCAGTGAATGCTGTACCGTGCGAATCTCTGAATGCTGCGAATAATTCACTTTATACCATTAACATAACAGCCGGCTCTCTGAGAGAAGCAAGTTACATATCGGAGAAAGAGATGCAATTGATTTAAATAGAGAAGCATAGTTGCAGGCCCCTGAATGGAATCGCAATTAAAAGTTCGATAAAAACACATACTTTTATTAGTGTGCTTCAAAATAGTAAATTTTAGTCATCAATTCCTTATTCGTTATTATAAAAATAGATAATATTACTATAATAACATGTTTTTAATTATAAAAATAAATAAATACGATTACGTTAACGGTGAATCTTTTTTTAAATTTGTAGAAGTGATATTATCATGTATTATCTATTTTAGACTTTACTAAATTTAGAAAAAGTGAAGTGAAAAATGAAAGAAACGAAAACTGACAAAATTAGTATTTTCTTCATAAATGGCATCTTAAATGAAGATAATTTTTCCTTCGATATAAAAAGGATTTCAAGGTACAGAGACAAAATAATTAGGACATACAAGAAGTATGAAAAAATAAATGATATGATGCTAGTGATGTAACACTAAATGATAGAGAAAGGTACATTTAAATTTTTAAAAAAATGATGTTTTTATTATTGCAGCTAAATTTTTATAAACTTATCTTAAACTTATCTAAAATGAACTATCTATTTTAATAAACTTATCTAATTTTTCTATCTGACATCTATTTATCTATTATCTAAACTTATCTAAAATTTCAAGGGATATAATCCTTTGGACTTCGTGGATGAATAGCCAAAAGTGTCAACGTATTTCGGCTACAGCAAATCCTGTCGATTCAGTGGTTTTGGGGTGATCGGATGTATACAAGAAGTGTAAACATATTGAAATTGTGTAAATGGCATGCATTATACATAATTATTACTTAGATTTTACTGTGACACAATGAAACTATGATCAGCACATTATGAATTTAAATTAAATATAACATTAAGATGATAAATATTAGTCATCTTTAGCTACCAGCTCTTTCGCCAATATTATTGGTTGAATTTCTTTTAAATCTATTGTACGTCACTTCATTTTGTATATCCTTTCGCAGCAAAATATTTTTGAACTTCACATTTTTATAGTTCAGCAGCGCACTACAACAAACAGAGTCCATAAATAGTAATCGGTAGTAACAACAATCACAGCACACAAATCTGCTAGACAGAATTTAGCAGAAGGAGGGAATCTTCTTAGCCTTCCTTTATGATCTCTCCAAACGCCTGCAATTCACCACTGTCTCCTCGCTTTAGCTGTATCCAACTGCCACCTCATTACTACACGACTGGCTATTTCCCACACGAATCGATGCTGCTTCCACAATAAACACCAGGACTTGGCACACAGCTGAATTCAGCAATCATTTGAGATCCACTCTTGCGCTTCGCTGGACTGATCTAACTATCGCCGTCTCTTTCCACGACTCAATATACGACTTGAGACTGCCGGCCTTTTATAGTTCCCGGAGGCAGACAGAGAAGGTTCTGAACCAATCAAGCGTATATCGGTTCCTATTGTCTCAATTACTAAAATTGTGGAGTT
The DNA here is from genome assembly GCA_026543865.1 of Argiope aurantia. Taxonomy (NCBI): domain Eukaryota; kingdom Metazoa; phylum Arthropoda; class Arachnida; order Araneae; family Araneidae; genus Argiope; species Argiope aurantia. The sequence goes on from JAPMOR010054067.1 coordinate 392,239, forward strand.
ATATCCAGAATTATAATTCCAGTATTATCTATTTTATCACCAAGTCGCCAAATGGTCACCAAGTTTGTCACCAAGCCCTGAGATCACTGATTCGATATCCAACAGAGCTGATCGTAAAACTGTCTTTCCAGTGATTGAACCAACCACGCTGGGAAGCAGCATCACAGATTTGTAACGATCATTGTTAAAATGTGCCTTTTTTCCTCTTTATTTCCGTAAAAGATCTGCAATATTAAAAGTAAGATTTTAAATCTCATTCCCATTAATTTTTTCACTCAGGGTTTTGTTGTTGGTGCAAAAGAAGTTATGGAAGTGATGCGTTTAAGATATTATCTTAAATAATGAATAATTCAAAATGATAAATATCGGTTTCGGAATTTAAAAAGAAGGAATGATTATTCCAATCGCAAACGTCTTTTGAAAAATAATACTATTTCTGTGGATCAAACAAAAAGGCCTTTTCAGAAAAGCTTCAAAAACGATGAAAAATAGATGAAATTCGGAAAATGGATCTTCCCAAAACAAATATGAAAGATGAATAACGTCAAATATTTTTTTCAAAAAGAATTTCATTTCAAAGAATGGTACTCTCTCTGGGAAATATTTATTCCTTTCATTCTTTTGTAGGTGTATATGGTCAGTCTATGGAATTCTTACGGTTGTATTGAGTTTACACGGAACATCATATAGTAACCCTTTGTTACAGAAAAAAATGCGCTTAATAATTTATTCTATGAAATGCTCCAGAAATTGCTCGAAAATTTTCTGAACAAATAATAACCTTATTTATATGACACTTAAAAAGAATTTAAATTCGCAAATCCTAATGTATTATTCCACAATCTTTTTTTTTTTTAATTTTTTATCTCAATTTTGTTTTTGCGTCAGAATAAGAAGATGAAATGTATTACTATACCAGAAAATGCAGGTTCTAATTTAAAAGCAAATATCATTTTCTGTTGAAATTCAAAAGTTATTGCGATTTGAAATGTGGGAACAGAATTTTTACAGCTGATTTTGAAGTAAATAGAATTTACAGTAAGCAAGATTTTCATTTATTACACGAAATATTTTGATTATTTCTGTTCTCTTATGCAAACCAGATTTTGGTTGAATTTTGAATTTATTTTTCACAAGATTGTGAAATTTCAAAAATTTCTCTTTTTCTAAAATACAAGCTCTTCATTTCTTTAATATACAATTGTTACGCAGACAAGCTTTCGTAAATTTGAATAAGTCATAAAATAATAAAGATTAAAGCAGTAAACAAGAATTAGTTTTAAGCTACAGCATTGTATTTGTAGTATGGAAAAAAATTATACATGAACGATGCTTAATCTGGATACCGAATTAGGATATTTTAAAAATAGTCGTGGTATGATTTTAATAATATATACATATCCTTTTGTAAATTAAAGAAACAATGATTATTTAGAAACAGTTTTTGATCATGTACAAACTATTTCAGAGAAAATGAAGAAGATTGGTTAATTACAGAGTGTCCACAAGGAATGCAGCATCTAATATTTATAAATTCGGATGGAACACATCAAGACAGTATTTTGATGTATAACGTGTGGGGTCCCCGATTATAACGTCATAGTTTAATTAAAGTTTGAAGCTTGTGTTAAGAAAACTTCAAGGGAAGAAAAAAAAACAAGTGAAAATTAATATTTATTGAGAACTTTAAATACAACAAATTTCCGAAATGTCTGCCGTTCAAACAAATGACATGGCGAAGTCCGGAATCGAAGCTCGAAATTGTTTTCTACGAAACATCTATTCCAGTTTCCTTGCCCTCGGTTTCAATTGCTGCTTTCAAGTCATCCAATGTTGAGGGCTGTATGAGATAAACTGTATCTTTCAGACGTCCCCGTAAGAAAGTTGCACGGGTTAAGATCCAGGGACTATGGTGGCCACTCTATACCATTGCCTGTTTTTGTAAGGGAATCCAACCCGATCAGTCTATCGTGAAAATGTTCCGCTAAGAGATCGAAGTTTCCCTGAGTGCGATGAGGTCTGGTACCATCTTGCATAAGCCAATAATCACTTATCTTGTCTATATTATGCAAAAATGGAATGACACCGTCTTTCAACACGTCAAAATAAACTTCACTGTGAACATTTTTAATTAAAAAAAATTGGCCCAATAATGTCTTCGGCAAATAACGCACACCAAACTGTGAGCTTAAGGGAGTGCAGTGGCCGAACTATTGCACGACGAGGATTTTCAGCTATCCATAACATTCAGTTCTGTTTCTTAATATATCTTTGGCGGTGGAAGAGCGCCTCGTCACTGCACACAATCCGATTTCAATCGGTTTCGCCACATTCACTCTTATTAATCATCGTGTTTGCAAGATCAAACCATCCAAATCGGTTAATGGTTGATTGGTTTGAATTTTATAAAGGAACAGGGCCGCATCCCTTTGGGCATGTCGTGTCATCTGTCGTACCGAAATTGATGGACTTGCTTCGAACACTTCTTTCACTTCCGTACAGCTTCCGTTCTTACACGCATCTCTTTTTTCTCCATCCCTAGCACATTTTCCAAACCAGCTCCGATCTCCTTAAATCATTCGTACGTTCTTTGGATATGTGCCGTTTATATTGTGATGATTGCTAAATTTTTTCCCCACAGACGCTGGTAATTGCAATTCATGATAAGCCGGTACCATGAAAACACGATGTTCTATCGAATATTTGCACATTTCTGAACCACAATGATTACATGCCGCACACAGTAATTTGTTTAACAAGTAACGAGCGACTCATTCTTATCAAACCTGTTTTCTAGCCTTAAATGCCGCAGTGGGAATTTACATGTTCACTCGCAGATGCACTTTCCTTCTCAATGGTTGCCACAAATTTGCTTAGTCACTTGGGGAAGTACTTAGTCACTTAATTAAACTATGATACTATATTCAAAGATCCCCACATGTTATACATCAAAATACTCGTCTTGACGTGTTCTATCCTAATCTGTAAATAATAGACGCTTCAGATCTTGTGAAACATCCTGTAAAAATATAATAATACCATGTACACGTTGATCATTATCAGTGTTTGTACAATAAAAAGCCGATCATTTCATGTTTATCTAAAATTGCTAAAATCTTTAAAGAGAAATTTAAAAAAAAGAGATGTTTTAATACAGTAAAGATTAAATTATCGAATTCTTTCGAAAACAAAGTAACCCAACAGACGTGCAATTAGAGAAATCTTCTGTTTATTAAAGCGTACATAATGTTAAAACGGGTCTCTAAGTGTTCATAAAAATTATTCAGCAACGTTTTCGAGTTGATAGCGAGAACCCACCACGAGAGAGAAAACTTTCCATTTATATGTTTGACTTCCCCTCCCCTCCCCACCCCGGTAGTAGAAAGCAAATCTGTTTAGCATTTTGAGCAAAGATCCTTAAGAGTGTGGCTATTTGTCAATCTGTACTTTCGTACAAATTGACTTCGCGATAGTTACTTACTTACAACGACTTAGATAAATGATATATAGTATGTAATCTAATTACTAAAATATAGTTCAGTGTCAAATTTTGATTTTAGTTTGTCTGAAAAATGGTACCAAAAATTTATATCCAGTTTTCTTTAATATGAAGTATAAATCTCTTGAGTGCGTCGCAGAAAATAAAATTTAGACCATTCATGGCTATACCTAATGTCCGCTATTTTATGTGAGGGAAAAGGGCTGGTAACACATTTACTAGAAAGTTCGCGATAAGGTTTCGAGGAAATTCGTTTAAAGTAACTTTGGGTATAAATAATAATATAATGTTTTCTGGCCTCCATACATTTAAATATTTTTAAGATATTTTACTAAAATAATTTACAATTTTTTATTTTTTCGTATACGAAGAAAAACGGAAATATTTTAATAGTAAAAAAATTCGAACTCGTGATTTTAAAGAATCTCTACGTTTGAGACTCCGTGACGTAACTCTCTACACTACGCTAGACGGACATTTTTTTAGAAAATATCTGTCTGTGACAAAGATGACTCAAAGTCGTTTTAAGCTAGATGACTGAAATTTGATATATGGTATTTACACCAAATGAATAGATTTCTATCAAATACTAAGCAAAATATGCTCATAGGAAGTCTATCCGCCCACTGTTAGTAAATAACACTATAACTACAAAACAAAGAGAGTTTTATTTTAAAAAAATCCGGTACTCCATTTATAGACATCTATAAGATGTTGAGCCCAATCCAACTAGAGGTTGATGGTCTGTTCTTCCTGAAGCACGTAAACGCGATAACTCAAAAATGCAATCACTTAAACATAACAAATTTAGTGAATTTGTGATAGTTTAAGTGTAGTTAGTTATGCATCCAAATTTTGAGTAAAGGGGAAAAACACATTTAAAAACAAACATTAATTTTCGCATATTATTTATCGTATGCCGGTGATTCATCGTCAAGCACCGCACGGCAGATTCAATAGAAATGTTAATTTTATGTCTAAGGTTAATATTTCCTAACTGTTGTACGTCGATTTCATGCATGGCGTTCTCTGGGTTAACACATGTATTACAGATTATGCGGGAAAATTTTAGGGAGACCCCTTTCGATGGTTACTGATATATATTCAATCAAAACATTAAAGAAATTCCTTTTAAAAATAAATATAGATTTATAAACATTCGTATTTAATCTGCCATGTCGATTTGCAATATTTCCAAATGGTTTTTGAACATTTTTATAGTGAAGTCCTTTTTCTCTTGTTAAATGAAGTGCAAAAAAATGATCACGTACATAAGTAAAAGAGTCTGACGTTTTGATAAATGATGAATGAAATGCAAGTTTGGCAACCCGTTGTTAATTCTGAATTTTAGAGAGACACCTCTTTTTTGAAGGAACTTAATACGACCATTAAATGGCTGATCATTGAAATGAAATATAGTTTTAATTTCCAAAAGTATTTTTTGGAAATATTTTTAAAAATTTTAAGAAATTTTAAGTTCGGTTTTCAAATACGATTTTATTTTATTTTTAAATATTGAATTAAATAATACTGATCTATGGAACATTAATAATTATTATGAATGGTTTTATTTTGTCTATCTTTTGTTAAACCAAAATTTATAATTTGAAAATCGTCGCTAACATGCGTTTAATTCTGTTGCTCTATTCGAAAGAAATCAATCAGCTTAATGTTTTAGCGTTAGTATTAATATTCGTAATGAGCGTTAATATTTCTTATTATTCGAAAAAGAGAAGTGATCGAAAATATGTCGAGGCTAAGAAAAAAATCAGAGGAGATTCGGAAACATGTAATTCTTGAGAGAAATAGAAAGGACAAATTACTAAAATAATTTCATTAAAAAAATTTATATTCTTAAATCTCATTTTTTTATCTCATGAGGTCGATAGGGGGGACTGCATAGGTTGAATGGAATTTACAGGGAAAAACTGCTTATTCTATAAAATTTCCATTTTTTTTTTTTCAGAATTGGGAGAAAATACATTTAAAGATAAAAACTCAAGATTATTTTCATCCTTTCTGACTTTTCAAACTTGTGATGAACTTTAACACTTTAGATGAAAAACTAAGTGTTTTTATGTGTCTGTATTTGAAAAAGCATTTTAACCCATAAATCACGTTGTATTATCTCGGGAAATATTTTTAACTCTTCAACTGTTGGTTGGTTTCTTTTGTTTTTAATTAAAAAGGAAGAGAAGTGAAATGGTGAAAAACTGTGGGAATTAATAAAAAAAAATGAATGTCCCGAATAGGAAGATGTCCTTTTATTTGAGCATTAAAATGGATTTTGACGTACTCTAAGATGATACTCAGACTTTCTACGACACTGCAAAACGACTCAAATTAAATAACATGATATATGCAGTCGGTGCCATTGTAATAAAAAAGTGCATTTTAAATAAATTGATATGTATTTTTGATCATCACAAAAAGAAATCTCAGTTCAGTTTTCGCCAAAACTTCAGGAGGTGAATACAAATACCGTCTGAATGATCTCTTCTCAACTTTTCCGTGTTCGCCAAAAGATTGTTTTCAGTTCTATTGCGCAGTAGCGGAAATCAAACCCCTTGCCTGCGATCTCATCCCTTTAGCCGACTGGATTCCAAATTCGGTCGAATTTTACAACTGTTATGTCAAGAAAACCAGCGGGAGTGCTTTCCCCCGTTCTCGCATATTCTCTGACAAAGATGTTATTCCCGAAAACGCCTTGCACGATACAGGCGTGACATCATTACCAAATATTCATCTAGCTCTTTTACTGACTTCATTGAGTGATCCTGAGCGAATTTTTTGGCGATGGATTCGGGCAGACGTTAATGTATTCGACGATTAAGTTCATATCTTAGATGCACTTTTTCCAACCAATTGAATCAAATATTTGACTCACTCAGAGTCCTAAAATAATGCATCAAACTTGATACACTTAAATTATTGCGATTTAAACTTATCGTATGTGCATATGACATTGGCTTCAAATTTCACTGGTTAGATATGATACCTGTTTACCGAATTTTTCTTATCTTGCTCTCTTCGCTTTCTGGCCATCGTGTTAACATATATTCGAGCAGCCGGACAAACAAAATTCGTTTTTTAAAAATGGATAGAAATCTATAAATTTGGTATAGAAACCGTACAGCTCCGTTGAGTGATCATTGTCACAGACAGATGGATCTGATGCTAAAAATGTAACTCGGGGAGGTTCATGAAAATGTCGAATTTCCTTATTTTTTGACAACTGCAATAATTTTTTCATACTTCGTCTTCTGGAAAGTGAAAATTTCACTTATATACCTTGCTCTGTTTCTGAACTACCACGTTCAGAAGTGAGCAGCAGACATTCAGGGATTTGAGGGATTAGTTTGAAATCTTGATAGCCATCGGCAGTTGTACTCGTAAAATCCTGTGCCAAATTTCATCTGTCTGGCGAGTTTATTATCGCATTTTTGTCGAGGACTATAGAGCAAAAAACAGTTCCCCATTAACGAATTTCGTGAAAAATTGGATGGAATCTTCACTTTTGGTTCAAAGATCAAAAGCAATAACTAAACCAAGATACGATTCCATAAGATAGATAATCAAGAAATCTTTTTATGGCATCGGAGAAAGGTGGAGATTCAAAAAAAAAAAAAAAACCTCTACAAATGGTTGTCGGGATACATAGCAATTCCTCACTCTGAAGCAGTTTGAAAGTTATTTTGAGAAAGAGATCATAAACCATTATTAAAATGAGGATGGTCATATAAGTTCCTTGGAACAACAACAGGAATTGTCAGTTCACTTCCTGTAGGTTTTATTGGCGGAAACAACTTTTATATCAACCTTTCATGAGACCTTCTTTGACAGATGCCGATGATTTATCGCCGACTTTACATGCACCAAGTGAGGACTCTTCCATTCGAAAGCCTTGTGATTAGACCTCATATCCTGGAAGTGGATTCGAATGAATACGAGACATAAAATACCTTGGAAAAAGGCTTCTTATTCATTTATGATATTTGTTTTATATAATGGCATCCATTACTCCTTGGTCTGATGCATAATCCATAATGAGTTTTAACTTTTTCGTGTATGGATTGTAGAGAAAGCATTGTAATCTTCAAAAAATTCGAATTTAAGGTTTTTCCGAATCTTTACGTTTTAGTCCTCCTTAAGTTAGAGCAATGCATTTTTTGGAAAATGCCTATTCGTTACGAAGAACGCTTTGAACTCGAAGGATGAAATTTGTTACGTGGCTTTTCTACCAAATTTGTAGACTTTATTTTATCAAATTTTGAACAAAATTTATGCAAAGAAAGTTTGTATGACAGACTGCTCGAATACAAGTTAACGCGATATCTATTAAACAGACAGAGCTAGATAAATAAATTTCGATACATTCATTTAATATGTGTACCCCTACCAAATTTTGAGATAATTCCAACAAGTATGTGCTTTCAAAAGCCAGTAAACAAGATAACTCAAAAATGCAACGTCTAAAATATATCAGATTTGATACATAATTTTGTGACTGCAATTATAGTCGTGTGTCATAAATTTTTCATATGCAAATAAATAATAAAACTGATTTCAAGAATAAATTCAAACATTTTTTTTAGTATTTGTCCAAAATAGGTCTGTTCTCTCATACAATAATTGAAATATAATAATTCTACCAAAACACAGACTGATTTACATAAATATATATATAAAAAATGGTATAAATGTTAAAATGAAAGCAGATTAAAAAAAATCGAACCTAAATAAATGCATTTAAAGGATAATAAATAACAAGAGCCTAATGCATAAATATAGAACGGTTTACCTGTTATCGTATTTGAATTTGGTAA
>JAPMOR010054067.1:400663-425035 GCA_026543865.1 Argiope aurantia
TATATATATATATATATATATATATATATATATAATGATATATACAATGATATTTTAACTCTAATTTCAATTTAATTAATTTTCAAGATTTTATCTTAATTTAGCCCATAGTAACTTTATTCTAAAATATTCTCTTATTTCGTGACCCAATTCCACTGTCTCTACTTAATTAATTCAAGCGAAGCTTTGTTAAATTGCAGAATCAGCAAAAATTCTAACTTTCCCACACTCCTCGTGAAGAGGCCAAATACCGCTGAAGCAAATTCTTTCTTAAAAGATCCCTGTGTTTCCCTTACATGTGATTGACATGCGTCAGAAATCCCTATCAGAATCTTATTAATATATTAGCACTATGAAGAAATATTTTCTCTATCGAAATCATAGGTTATATAAGACGAGGGATAATTTATTTCTCTCTTCTTATATAACCTATGTTATATATGCGCTTCTGTTTTTGCAATGCGCTGTGGCGGACGCACAATGTCCGCGTCTTTGCTTGTAAATAATAATGATTTCCCGATGGATTAAAAAGAACTTAAAAATGTAAAAAGTCTCTTCATTGTTTTCAAACTGAATTCTGCTTCACATAAAATAATGCTTACACACACACACACACACACACACACACACACACACACATATATATATAAGAAATTGATTTTCACAATTAATGATACATCGAATATATTTTTGTGATAAACACTTAATTTAAAAATAATTCATAAAAATATTAAAAAAATAATACATAAACGATTAATATTTTGAACAACGAATTATTACGAATAAAGTGTGAGTCTTATCACATCATTGTTATCAATTCATTATTTCTCCGGCCGAAAAATCAAAAGTTCTTCCAGAAAGTCTATCGGATTAAATTAAAAAAAAACTAGAAACATGTACTTTCTCGAGAAGATGAATTACAAAAACAGTTTCTTTTCAAAATAAATTTCAATTCAAAAAAGATTATTCAAAAGGAAATTTTTATTTCTTCCATAGATTTTGTGGCCATCCATAGAATTCTGGAGGCTGCATTGAATTTACGGAAGACATGAAATGTTTGTGCTTTAAATCGGAAAAATATGTTTTCCTGGACTCTGATTTGAGAGAAAATACGGTTAGCAATAAAAATGCATGTACCCAGTTTATTCGATGAGAGAGTTTTGTAGTGCGGTATACTAAGATGCTCTAGAACAAAAAATGTTTTTTATATATGGTTCAAAAGTAAATCTTAAACTTATAATTTTTTAAAAATTTTTTTTGAAGCTTTTCTCTTTTGAGGAATTTCCTTTTTGCAAGGGTCAGCAATAAAACGGCGAGGAAACTCAAGAGATGGACGCATCATCTAATTTCGAAGCAAATTTCATCTTCTTTTGAAGCGCGGAGCAATTGAAATAGAGAAAGACATTTTACTTTTCTAAGAAGACTATATTCTGTTTACTGTAAAGTGAATCCTGAAATTTATGCTAAAGCATGTGAGACGTTTCCAAGTATATTTCTAGAGTACGATCCGAATGGATTCTGTGTGTAAACCTGATGTTCCTCTCTAAAATAACTGATATAATGGATGTTTTTAAGTGAAGCTAATGTTTTCCTTTACTTACTTTTTTCACTCAATTCTATCTGGAAGTCAGAATTTCGGTCCTGACCTGGCAACTGAATAGTTTTTGAATGGGAGGATGAAGGAATTAGTATGCGCGGAATTGAATGATATTTGAAAGCATTAGAAAAGAAGCTGCGAAAAATTCTATAAAAGAATCTACAGAAAAAATGTCTGATCAACATAAAAGCAGATGTGCAATATCCTAAAAGTTTTTCATCCTAATATAATACATAAGGAAGAAATTAAGATGGAACCTTAGTTAATAGCAAGTAGTGAGGGTACACTGCCGATAAAGAATGCATCGATGTGGAATCTGTAAATACTTATTACAATTTTCTTTCAATGCCTCACTCAAAGGCACTTATAATATTGACAAGTGCAAAAGGGAAAAACCTTTGTGTTAATATGCTTTATGTTAACTGCCGTGAAATTTAACGAACTTAACATAGACAATACGTCTTGTAATAATTTTTTTTCACTGGTTGATAACGAATTCTGTTATACTTTTTGCGTGTGTGTATGTATGCAAACATCATGTTTTTCTATGAATATGTAATTTTTCTTTTTTTGCGATTAATTGTGCATTTGAACAAAAAAATGTTCTTAAAGAAACTGTTTATTTTTTGAAATTCTACGTTATAAATAAAAAATACAAGACATTTTTTTTTTTTTTAGAATTTTGACTTTTGAATCATATGAAATAGATGATTGTTTCATAAAAACAAAATAGTGATTGGTTATATCTTCAATCCCTTTCATATCTGTTGATAGAAAATAGTTTCATATGTTTTGGACATTTTCGACACGATTCCATACACTGTGGCGCATCTTTTTCGTTTCATCTGAGTTGATTCTCTCCAGTCGCAGTCTTTATAAATAAAGTAGTAACCTTAATTTTTTTCACTGCTTATAGAAATGGAAATTACTGAATAATTTCCTTTTAAATTTTTTACGCAAATGATATAAGACAAATTAAAGATTTCATAATAATATCTTTACTTATTGTTTATATAATAAAATCTCTATTTGTTTTCCAACTGCGCAAATTTTTTTATCAAGTAGAATGATCGCGCTGAAAGTTCATTTAGTAAATGTAATTTTAAAAAGTCAAAACTTAAGAAAGAGTTAAGATTTATTTTAGCTTATTGATATTGAATTCTTTTCTTTATTTTGAAAAAAGTTTTAAAATATCCTATTAGGCAAAAATTTGTTCAAAATTGGCTTAATGGTTGATGGAAATATACGATTGAAAATATATTCATTTTACTACACTGGTGTGCAAAACTTAAGCAACAATGCAAATTTTAAGCAGATAGCCATGAAATTGCAGAAAAGGAGTTCTTGCGATCAATACAGAGAACACGTAATTCAAAAGAAAGGTCATGCGTATGCAAATATCAGGAACAAAACGTCACAGGCGACGTGAGCGTACGCAAAACACGTGCGGAAGGCGCGCACAGCTCAACACTACAATAAAAGGAAGGACGGAGATGCAATTAAAAACATTCGCTGCAAGTGCACGTGAGTTAATTCGTAAAATATGGCTAGCAGAAATCACCTGGACGATTTCACACGTGGAAGAATGATCAGAAAGCTGGAGGAGGGGCGTAGTGTGACCAGTGTAGCTGAAGAGTTCGGAATCAACAAAAGTGTCGTTTCGCGCGCTTGGAAAGCCTTCCAAACCACAGGTACAGCTGTGAGAAAGGTTGGTGGTGGCCTCCCCAGGAAAACAACTGCAGTGGATGACCGACATATCGTCCTGCAGGCGAAAAGAACTCGAAACCAGTCAGCAAGCGCCATTGCTCAGCAACTGTATGCAGAAACGGGGCTACAAGTGTCGCGTTTGTGTCCAGACGCCTTCAAAAGGTGGCCTATTCGCCCGCCGTCCTGAACGCTACATCCCTTTGACAGTTTCCCACCGGCAGCACCGTTTAGAGTGGTGCAGGGAGCACAAAAACTGGACATCTCATCAATGGAGTCGTGTCCTCTTTACAGATGAGAGTCGTTTTAGTGCCACAAGCGATTCCCAATCCCAGTTGATTTGGAGAGAGGTCGGGACACGGTTTCATTCCAGTAACATCACGGAAAGAGACCGTTTCGGTGGTTCTGGAGTTGTCGTCTGGGGAGGCATTATGATGAACGGGCGGACTGAGCTCCACGTTTCCGACAGAGGTTCTGTAACTGGAGATCGCTATTGTCAGGAGGTGATCCTTCCCCATGTGCGTCTGTTCCGAGGTGCCATTGGATCAGACTACGTTTTTACGGATGACAATGCACGGCCACACAGGACTCATGCTGTTGAGGAGCTCCTGGAAAGTGAAGATATCACTCGAAAGGATTGGCCGGCGTGCTCCCCTGATTTAAATCCTATCGAACAATGTGTGGGATGCTTTGGGGAGACGCCTTGAGGCGCGATTACATCCTCCTGGGAACACCCGACAACTTAAAGAGATTCTGATTGAGGAATAGGCACTCTTACCTCAAGAACTGTTGGACAATCTGGTGCTGAGTATAGGAAGACGGTGCGAAGCAACCATTGCAGTAAGGGGAGGGCATATCCCATACTAAAGAACATCTGCTTGCTGTTCTTCCTCTTGGACAGACAATCATGTGTAACGATACTATGAGTTCAATAAAGCGTTTTTATGTTTGATTCCATACTGTATGCATTGTATTCATTTCTGCGCTACTATGCTTTCGTCATTCTTTCAGAACAAAATGCTGCATCTCATTTCTGAATTTCATGTCTCTCAGATGATTTCTCGTGAAGTTATGGCAAAAAACATACCTGTTGCTTAAATTTTGCACACCAGTGTGCATACATATTTAATTTGCCATTCACAATATTCTTAATCATTTTTTCTAAAAAAACTATTAATAAACTAAGAAAAAAATCCCTTCTTTGTTATTAAAACTCTTTTGGTGTAATCTATTGCGTACTTTTTGAGAAACTAAAACATATTACAAATATTTAGTGAAAAAGATGAGTTAAAAATACCGTTGAAAATTAGTAAAAATTCTACTGCATTACATGTTTGTGCTCAAAATAATCATTTTGCGTTAAAAATACAATGTTTCACAGCATAGTTAGATGCTGTTGAGTGTTATTCCGAAATTTTTATTTACTCTCATCCGACATTTTATTTAGGAGAGCAGTGAAAGAGGGTAGAAATCGACACACCTGTTTTTCCATTCCTTACTCGGTAATATATCCACATGCAAACTTAGAAACCTGTTTTGGATTGCCAGTTTAAACCAATGTTAAGTATTTTTTTCACATCGAAGCTCAATTCGACTAACACAGTTTTCGTCACCTTTCAAAACGGTGTTTGTTTGGCAAGCAGGATAACTTTGATGAGCTTCATCTATATCTATAATAAATAAAGCTCAATGTGTGTGTGTGTGTGTGTGTTGGCGCTCTACAGGCCAGCTACCAAATTTGGTACACGTACACCTTACAAGTCGGGAATGCGCACCTGGAGTCCTTTTTTTAAATTTTTAATTAGAATTTTAATTATTAATTAAAAACTAACTTTCCCGCCAAAAAAATCTTCCATTTTCCCCACCGCCAAATGAGTAAGGCTTCAGTTTTTTTCCCCCAACAGTAATGAGGCTAGGATTAACATTTTTCGGCCGGTTATTTCAAACGATTCCGTTTATTTTCGTAATGTTTTATGCATTGAAAACATTGTTAATTAATCCATCTTTCAGATTCATTCTGAAGTACTTTTGAATTAAAATAACACAGAATAAAGGAAATTAAAAATGTCTAATATGCATAGCGTTACCCCAACTGGCGTAGAAAAATTCACGCATTTGCGTTACCGTAACTGGCGTTGAAATTTTTTCGCATGCGCATTGTGTTCTGATTGTTGACATGACAACCATTATCAACGGATGATTTAAATTATTTTTAGGTTAGTTGCATGCTTTTGTAATTAAATGGTATTTATGTTAGTTATATCTCTTTTTGTATATGCTTATAGTTTTAAGTACATCGTTTTTTAAGTAGTTTTTTTAACCGGTTTTCGACCGATTATTTCAAACGATTCTGTTTATTTTTTTAGTGTTTGGTGCATTTAAAATCAAACATTGTTAATTAATCGATCTGCTCATGATGAATCTGAGAAAATTTTGTTGACAAATTCTTGAGATATTACAAAAATTAAGAAAGATATTCTTTAGTGCCCATAAAGTTTAAACGCTCAGTGACACTGTTATCAATAATCATATTATAAAAAATGCTTTGATTGAGTAAAAAATATTATTATATTAATTGCAGATTAATTCTTTCCACTTTAATTTAAAGCATAAATTCTACGAGAGGTAACAGAAAATTAGAGAGATACATATTACGTTATGAATGAAGGCCTTTGTAATATTATGAGTGAATTATATGACTATCAAAATTTGAAGTTTTAATATATTTTGATGAAGAATCTATTAAAGTTGGAATTGCGTAAAATATTTAATTATTAAAATTTAAACGAACATTAAGTTGGCGAACTGGCTGGTCGCCAAAGGCGACTAGTTTTCAATAAATGACGTGATTGATAGAATGGCAAGCGGGAAATCTGGAAATTTGTGACACTAGCATTTGAATACAACCTATTTTATGTAATTTATTGCTTTTTTAAAAAAACTTCGATTAGTTACTGAAGTAAATTGTAGCTTTGATACAACCAGCATTGCAGTTTGAATGCTTGAGCCTTGATTGACATATTTTCATATTGAACAGTATATTCAGACATGCGGCTCCAGGTTTTCGGCTCCAGGTTTTCCATTTTGAACATGATTGGCTGGTCTGGTCATATGATTTACTGACGTTTACTCATTGGAACGGAAAGATTGTTTTGATCCTATTTTAGATTAATTTTAAATATGACTGCTGTTTGAATTGAAAATATTTTGAATGTACTTTTGATTATTTATAAGCATGACGAAAATGTGAATGTGTATGATTTGAGTTTGAATTTTACTGGCACAAGAGCCACATTTTGGCTAAGCTGCGCCACACGTAAAACCATGTAAGTAAACTTCTTAAACACATTCGCAATGACGCAAGATAAAAATAAAACATGAAACAGAATGTGTATGATAAAATTTAAATCAAAACCGACCAGGTTTGAAATATTTTCAATGTGCTTTCGTTTATTTTTAAGCATAACAGAAATGTGAATGTATATGATGAATTAAAAATGTATTATTATTGTGTGTTAATATTTATATTTTATTAATGCATAAAATCCAGGAACAAAAGCCTTAATAATGTAGTATTTTCAGTTATTTATAAATGCAATTATAGTGAGCATTTAAAAACTATATCTTTCAATCATTCACAAATGTAAATTTTTTGTGAATTTAATGTTTAATATGGATGCAATAATTGCAAGCTGTAAACGATTCAAATATTTTAAAACTTGTACAGTTCATCACATATTTCTGCATATGTGAGTTTAGCAGATGCAGATGTTGGTTCTAACTAATAAATATAATTATTAAATAAATTATTAATAAAATAACTTCTTAAAAATCTTCCAATGCATTTTTTTTTCAAATCATTAAGCATGTTAGAACGTCTTACTTAATTTACATAAATTATTTTGCACATATATTTTTATGAAATTTACAAATGTTGATAATAAATCTAACACACAACTATTTCTATAAATAAAGGAAAAGCATTTCATTAGCAATTGATGTAAAAGATGAACAAAAAGTTATCCTCGGTTGTGTTAATTAAGTTCACATCTTATTGAATATATGTTGTGCATTCAACTAGGAAAAAATCTTTTTGCTTTTAATTTCTTAGGATTTTCAAATTGTATTTGCTAATGAAATACTATTATGAAAATTATTCAAGGGTTTTTGTTATCGCTGAAGTCTTATACAACAGCCTTTTCTTACAGGAGTTTTTCTCTATAATATTATATAAGAATTTCGCATTTGTAATCCATAATTAAATATATATTCCAATATTCCAATATCAATTTGAATTTGAATTTTACTGGCACAAGAGCATTTCAATATAAAACAGCACGTGCTTTTTAATAGAATGCGTGATTACACATTAAAAGGGAAATTACGTCATAATTTGATAGAAACATAGGAACATAGGTGAATCACATGACAAGACCGGCCAATCATGTTCAAGATGCCCAAAAAGGAGTCGAAGGATATAGCCGGCTGTATATTCATTGAGTAGTCAGACTAATTTTTTTATTTAGTCCTAGTGTGCAGTCTTAACCATAAGAATTTCAATTAAACATATGAATACTAATCAAGAAATGGCATAGTCTATATCTATATCTATACTTATAATAAAGCTCAATGTGTGTGTGTGTGTTGGCGCTCTACAGACCAGACTATTCAACCTACAGCTACCAAATTTGGCACGTGTATACCTTGGAGGCCGGGAATGTGCACCTGGGGGTTATTTTTTCGAATTTTTAACATGAATTTTATTTATTTAAAAATTAAGCGAAATTTTGAAGTGTTTCTGCTATAACTGCCGAACATATTACCGCACAAAAAAGATTTTTAAATTAAGTTAAAGATCAAAAATTTATCTTTTAAATGATACTAATGTTTTAATTTTAAAATTAAATTTCTATTTTTAATGAATTTTTAAATAAATATTTTAACTATGTCTTTCAATAATTTTTTTCGTAAAAAATAAAAATTAAAATTAAGCACGTTTCGTATTCATGGGAAAAAAATAGCTTTTTTCAAAGTGTTGCCATCACATTGATTAAAGCTCTAACTGAAAATGAATTAAATCTTTTTGGAAATGAAATCTGCAAAAATATAATTTTCGGCACGTGTCTGTAGGAAATGAAACAAATATGAAATATTATTTTTTCTAAAAAATAAATTCAAGAAAAATTATTTTATGATCTTTTACACTCTCTATACAGGGTGTTTATTCAGGCCCGGATCCATTTTGATATTTAATGACTCATAAAATAATGAAGATGTAAACAAACTTACGGCATTTATTGATGGAATAACTCATATATTTAACTTCTCAGGTTTGAATATTTTTACTTTTGTAAATATCGTCTGCGCGTGTTTTTAATTTCAGATAATTTCATTTTCCAGTCTAAATATCTGTACTTTTCTAAATATTGTCTGCTTATTAATTGCATTTTTCTCTCTTTTGTTTTTGGCAACTATTGAAATGTTATGTTTACTTTTGATGTGTTGGTTCTATGTAGTACTTTTGTATGTGATGTTTTATTCGATCGGATATTAAGGAGAATGCATACACCACAAGAGAAAGCACAGATTTTATGGTGGTCATAGAGTTAATTTCCAATCAACTAAATAACTGACTTTTAAGAGTTAATTTCAAATCACTTAAACTGACTGATTTATGAAGATTTGAATATCACTATTCAATAAAAAAAGGATAATTTTAGATTTTTCATCGATCGTTTCAAAGAAAATACGCCAATAAGCGCGCAGGTTTCTCAATATTATTATTGATTTCATTTCAATCCTTTTGAAAGCAAAACTAAAAACTGAATTTTATACTGAATCTCAGAAATTTTTGTTGAATTATTGTTTGAGATATTACATAAACTATGAAAAATATTTTGTAGTTGACATAAGACTTAAATACCGAGCGATTCTGTTTGCAATACTCATATTCAATAATAATAATAATTAATAAATAACAATAAAGATGATTAATAAAATAAAACGCTTGGTTTTATTAAAAAATATCTTAATATTAATTTCAATTTCGTCATTTACATTTTTAATTAAAGTTGAAGTTTTACCGGAAATGGCAACAAATTAGCAAAATATATATAGTAAATTGAATGAAACGATCTAAACAATATAAGTTTGGTATAACTATCAAAATTTGAAGATTAAAAATGTTTTGTTTGAGAATCCTTTAAGAGACCAGTTACTTAAAATATTTAATTGAAAATTGTAGCGAGCGGTAATACTGGCGAACCGGCTGGTCGCCAAAGGCGGCTAGTATTTTATAAAACGAAAACAATAACTTTCCTTTTAGAAAATACTTCAATGATTACAGTATGCCCCTATTATTCCATTTTTTATAACTAGTTTTGTAGCGAAGCAACTTATGCCGAGAATCGGAACTTGTGTCTAGATAATTCAAGAATAATTTACTCTTTTCGTATTTTGTTTCTATTTTATTTTCTCATTTAGTAAGCTTATTAAAAGAAAGCACTGCTAATACTAAAAAGTGTCGATATCGAAAGTTTGATGGATTTTCACATTTCAGATCTTTTCGAGCCAGGAAAGCATATTTTTTGGTGTCCTACTGCCTGTTTTTGGACATGAAAACAAAAACGTTTTGAGCTGGTCTGAGGAAATTCGATATATAGTTAATAAAAAATTGTAACTTTCTGTCATATTTTGAGCGAACTCATGCGCAAGAACTTCGCCTGTCTCTCTATTCAAGTACCACTGAACACCGTAGCTACAAAATGCAAAAAGCTAGATAGATAAAATTTGGTATAATGCTTTAGATTCTGAAATGTAAATCCGTGTAAAACTTTGAATCAAATGCGTCAAAGATTTCAACGACTGCCGGTCTTTGTCTTCTCATGCATGTCATTGCGATAGCTAAAATAACTTAGATAAACAAAGACTTACATAAAAGATACATGCTGTGTGATTTTGTGAACAAAAGTACAGTTTTGCCTCAAATTTTGATTTCAATCAGTCAATAGAAAGATTCCAAAATGCATACGCGGTTTTATTCTATACTCCCACACGCAAGACGCTGATTTCCAGTATTCTGAAAATAATCTGGGTACTCGTGGAGATCATGCTTTGCCAAGGTACATAATTTTTATGTGAGGGGAGATGGGATAAGGGAATTTTAATTGTGAGTCTTTCGACAGATCATTCCCCCCTAGGTCATTGCTCTTCTTGACACAAGAATAAATATTTGTTTTCGTACCGATGTCTTCAACTATTCGTGAAGTTATTTCATGCTAGTTTATTTTAGAATATGATGAACCCTAGAAGAAGCAGTATGCAACGGCGCAGCTCAGAGTAATGATGTTGGACTTTGAAAGTATCCACAGTTTCATTAGACGATCCCTTGAGTTGACTGCACTGTGGCGACACTCCTTGTATGGATTCCAAAATCTGACTCATTAAATTCCCAATGAACGATAATGGATTCCATTATATTTTTATTTCTTCGTATGTACATCAGCAAAGAGATTATTGCAACCACAAGAAAATTCAACTTGATAACACTTAATGAATCCACAAAACATATTTCTATAATTTTTTTATTTGTTGATTATTTACAGATGCAAAGGGGCGAATGAATTAAAATCGGTATTTGATTTTCACAGCAAATTTTGGACGAAATCCATCTATGGCTATTAATCTGTCCGCTCGTCTCTGCATGTCCATTTGAAAACTATCATTTAAAAATGCTGAAAGTTAAGTTGTGACATGGAGGACGTAAATATGCTGCTATACTGTGCATCTGCAAATTGTACTATACTTTAGACCCAATCTGTAAAAGTGCTGTACATCTTTTGATATACAGTGAGACCTCGCTTAGCATAATTTGTTCCCGACTCGTACTTGTAATGCGAAATTCAACAAACAATTCTTTTCGTGGGAATTAATGTAAAATAGGACAATGCGTTCCCTTTCGAAAAAATACCCAAACGAATGAATAATAATATAATTAGTTATTTATAATGCATACTTTTAAAAAAATAAATTTTGGATTATTGTCCATGAAAAATTCTTTTTACTTGCACTAATCATTGAAGTTTATTTTTTACTTTTCTGTAAACAAAATATAGAGGAGGTGTTGTTGTCGCCAAAAAATTCAAATTCAAGATGTTGACGGATTTCCACGTTTCATGCCTCCCTGAAAAACATCATTTTGGCATTATATCTATCTGTCTATGATAAAAATAACTTAAAAAAACCGTTTTGAGCTATACGGATGATGGTTGATATACATTTATAACAAATTTATGAATTCTAAAAAGAGGGACTTGTTATTTACACCAAATTTGCAGATTTGCATCAAGTTTTGAGCAAAATCCATTCAGGCGAAATCTGTCGACCTGTTCGAATGTAAGTGAACACGATAACCGCAAAACGATGAGATCTAGATAGATAAAATTCGGTGCACAGATTTGACATCTATAGTATGAACACCTGTCAGATTTTGAGCCAAAACCAACGTGGGGCTGACCGTTCATCGGCCTGCACATGTAAACGCAATAACGGAAAAACTCAATAATTTAAATGTATCAAATTTTGTAACTACAAGTGTCAGGGTTTTGCTTCAATCTGTGGGGAAGAGCGAGTTTAAAAGTCAAGTTCGGTTTTCGAATACTATTAATCGCATATCAAGGATTAATCGCCAAGAATCACGCGATAGATTCAGCATAAATGCTCCAAGGCAAAAGTTTCGAAATGAGTCTACGCTAATGCAATGCATGGCCTTGTGTGGGACCTTTATTAGAGAATATGCGAAAATGTCTTGTGGAGACCACTTCCGCTGTTCGATTAATAACAAAGGAATATCTTGGGGAGTGTTGCTCAAGGAAAATGCATCTCGCTTGCAGTAATAATTCATGTTCTCTTTTACAGCCATGTATTATTCAATAGTGCATAAATAACTCATTATTATCATCTAGTAAAACTAATTTCTATAAGACTAATAACTGAGTTTTCTTTTTTGCTAAATCATAAAAACGATGCGAGTTTTCTGACTTTTTATATGTCCCACTCTATGCATGTGGGAAGAATACTTCTTTTTTTTCTTTATAAGAAACGTTGTAGGTGCTGTGGGGGAGAGTCCTTTCTTGAGAAGGGCAATGGAGCGGGAAACTAACAGAGAATCGCAGCTGCATGAAAATAAATCGTTGCTTTCTTTAAGTAGAATTTCATTTTTGTTTCGAGAAGTTATCCCCATTATGCTACAAATTTAAGTTATATTAAAAAAATTTGTGGAAAAGTTGTTCTCACTTTTTTAGAAAATGAAGTATTAAAATGACTGTATCAAAAATTGGTTTATGATGTCAGAAGATGAGCTTACGAATAAGAGAATAAAATTATTCCATTAGGTTTAAATTTGGATTATGTGTCAGTGCTTTCTTGCGTAATTTTCTCATTTTTTTATTAATTATATTTGATATTAGATGGCTTCCTGACAAAAATACTACTTATCACATTAGTTAGAAAAGCATAAATGAATGAAAAGTCTTCGAATATGATTCCTAGAACACAGAACCACCCTTTGTTTGAAAGCTTATAAATAAAATGCGTTTCTTATATGATTGTATGAATAAAGTATTTTGAGTCATTTTCATTGCATTTGTATCGGCGATTAACATGTTCAATGTGTCGAAATTTATCGGATAAATTTTGTCGGAATTTGTTGTCCCTTCTCAAAGAGGGTAATCACAAGGTCATTCTGGCCCGTCCAAAGGCTTAAAGGTAAACCTTTTCCATTTAGTTCCTTAAAGAAAGTTTTCTTTATTTCCGTATAAGATAGATTTTAAAAAATGGAGATCGCCTCAAGAGACAAATGGGTTCGCATGGGATATTGATTTTCTTTGCGTCAAATCTCTTAGGCATGACATCATGTCCATGATCCTTCCAGACTATCTGGCATTCCCGCCGGCTTATTTCAGTTATGTTTGATATGTACATGGACCTTTCCGATGGAGAGCATTTCTACGATATCAGGCCACTTTTAAAAATGTTAATGTACCGCTCATCTATCTTCCGAATTTCGCAGTATAGTATTTTTTTTTAAATCTGTCTTGTAAACAAACTACACAGATATTAAATAGAATCCTTCTTCTTTAGTGTTTAACAATGAAAAAAAAATCCCCCCGTCAGAGAGTTGATAAAACAATGCTAGTGGTTTGAACTTTAGGGTAACAATATAATCTATTATTTAAAATTAGATTTAAAAAATATTTTTTAAAAAATTGCCATA
This sequence comes from Argiope aurantia, assembly GCA_026543865.1. Taxonomy (NCBI): domain Eukaryota; kingdom Metazoa; phylum Arthropoda; class Arachnida; order Araneae; family Araneidae; genus Argiope; species Argiope aurantia. Next base: position 414,238 of record JAPMOR010054067.1, read on the forward strand.
ATTCTGCAAAAATTCGCAGGAGTATTCATTAAACATAACTTTTTTAGATTTTGAAAATTAAAATTAAAATTAAGAATTAATTTTAGTGAAATAATATTATAATACTTTAATGGAAAGTTTTAACTAAAATTTCACAAATATCCGAGATACGCATCACATATAAGGCATGTATGTGTGAAATTTGACAGCTGTAGAGAGCCAGTGCACTCCAGTACATTTTCATTTTTATAAATAATAGAGATTATTAAAAGAATTTCAGGGGGAATTGTGTTTAATATTTTTCCGAAAATATTTTTTTTTCGCAGAAAGTCACTTTGATCGCCGTAATTAACAAAACTAGTTTTGCTTTTGCGTTCTGAGAAAATGTCCACTTAATTAAAATCCAGTTCATATTACTCTTACGATTCTCGACATTAATTAGCTTCTCCTATTCAAGTGGGGAAAAAATGATCGTTTTATTTTTTTACTTTCACGTAAAGAAAGTTTATTGTGAAAATCGAAAAATTTGAATTCAGCATTTTGAAAACTCTCTCTCCTGTAGAGTCCGACAAATACTGCGGAAATCCGAAAATCGCATTTGTGAAATGATGCCAGTCTGCAAACGCATTAACTCAAAAATGTTTTGAGCTAGACGGATGAAATTTGACACGAGGTCTTTATACCAGATTTCTGGATTTCTATCAAATTATGAACGAAATCCATTCTTAGGGAATCCAGCTGAATATCTGAGAACAGATGAACATGGTAACTACAAGACAAAAAGAGTTAGATGAATGGTATGCTGATTTAGCATCGAGGAATATTTATCAAATCCATCAAAATATTGACCATCTGTAAGTCTACGATATCGCGTATAGAAATGATACTGAAAAATGCATCGATTTAGAAAAATGAAATTTATTATATAATTTTGTTACTAAAATTGGAGTTTTGTATGGAAGTTAGATTTTATTTAATAATAAGACAACGAAAAATCTAAATCTAATCTAATCTAAAGGCATCCAAAATGCATATTTGCAGGTCATATAGGTCAGAACACACATGGTATTCTTTGGGTAAGGGAATTGCGTCTTTTTAAAGAAATATGCAAGGAAGCTTCTAAAGGCTTATCCGGCTAGTTGCCCCTTCGATCAAACCACGCTTTTCACCAAATTTGTGGGTTTCTCTAAAGGATTGAACAAAATATTGCCCAACATTTCATTCTAGGACTAAGTTTTTGTTAATACGTTTGATATAAGAATTTATTTATTTTTTCCACTTCATTGATAACCCAAGGTGTCATTGATCTGCCATCCGTCTTAGCTATCTGAAAAAATCACCTTCTCCACTAGGAGACAACATTATCAGAAAAAAAATCTCTGTGCCATCTCACTCATTGTTTTCGAAATACTTCATTTCATTATTTAAGTATTGCCATTCAATTTTCTTCATGTGCCAGTTAGAATATAAGGCAATACGTCATTGCAAATAGACTCTATTTTTATCTTTAGTGACGATTCTTCATTGTCACCTCCTGGCACTGACACTTCATATTCTGAATCACTTATTACAATTCTGTGCTAACTTTCTTATTTCCTAACATGTTCACTCATTTTTTTATCGCTATATAATTTTATTTGTTCATTATTTTGGTTAAGGCACTTCAATTTAAAGTACCGAGTGCATTTATTTTTATTTCAGAATTAAATGGTATCAACGAAAAATGCGCATGTCTTTAAAATATATAAAATATGTATACAATGTAAATACTGTTGATAGAATAGAAATGTTTATATTCCGTTCCGAATTCATATAAAAAATATATTTGTCTCTTACGCTGATACAATGTAGGAAATCCCTTTGAAATTTTACTAGGCAGAGAACTTTTACGTGCCATTTCTTTCTTGTATTTATGAATCAATGAATATTCAACATTCCTATAAGTATCATTACCACTGAATTTTATATAAAAGTAACTCTGTATTCCGTATACAAGTAACGCCCTTGTACGTTATTTTCTTTATCCCTGGAATGCAAAATAATGGTCTGAAATAAAGACGTGGAAAAAGTCATGACTTGTTTCGAAAGTGTTAATGTGTTAAAAGGAACACATTCCGGAATTCTGAGGAGCAATCAATATCAGGGTGGAGACTGTTATGACTATTTCTGTGATTTGACTCACAAAATATATTTCTGAGAATGACAGATCGCAGCGCAGGATATAATTTTGGGCGATAGACGAATTAGCTACTTAGAAATGTTTCATATTTTCTAGGAAAGATTCCTTACAATTGAGAATACATTTATTGGCAATCTGCGCGAGAGCAAATAAGAAATATTTCGTGTTTTTAACAAGATGTATGCAAATACATCGAAAAAAACTTTTTTTACTTGCAAATAGTAAAACAAACGATCATAACTAATAACGAAATGAGCTAAATCATGCCATCGGAATGTATCGTTATTGCAATACACTTCAAAACTGAATGAAGTGGCATGCTGGTTTCGGATATCTTTTTAAATGGATACTTAACAACCAATATATACCTGTATTTAAATGCAAAAATTGAATTTTTATTCGAAGTTAAGTGTTTTTGTCACATATGCTAATTTTGTAAATGCAAAAATATGCTAGACTTTTAAGTTATTTTAGGGAGAAATTTACGTGAAAAGAGTAGTAATATTTGTCCTTGAAGTAAGTTGAAATGTTAAAATTATTTTATATTGTAAAATTTATTTTTGATTGTAAACAATTTGTTAAGTTGCAATATTAAACAATAAACTAATTGAATTTGAAATGGAATAATTTAAATTGAAAAAAAAAAGAATTTTAGAACTTTTGTTTCATTTTACAGTGTGATGAAAATGAATACTACAGCTTCACATCTGCGAATATGTAGAGAACATTTTTGTTTTTCGTCACAAATAATTTTTGTTTTTCGTTTTGTGACGAAAAATAAATAATTCCAGAGAAGACCTTACATTGCAGTGACGTGTAATAAATAATTACGAAATATTAATCTTTGACATAGATTTTCTCACAATTTTAAAATTAGGAATGCTTTGGTACGTTCGTGGTATATTTTTTACTGAAAAAAAAATATCAATATTATGTTCAAGCATAAATACTGCATTTTGTGGAAACAACATTTACGATGAAATTGATAAATTAGCAACAATATGTTATACAGTAACGCTAGCTTTTGTTAACAAGAAGAAGTTATATATTTGAAATAGGTAGATTATCTATACCAATAATAATATGCATACGTGTGTCAATGTGTGTGTGTTGCCGCCCCACAGACCAGACAGCTTGACCTAGAGCTACCAAATTTGGCACATGTGTACCTAAGAGTGTGTTAATGTGCACCTCAGAGCGATTTTATTTGAAATTTTAATTAACTAAAAAATAAGTTGAATTTTAGCTATTTATCACGATCACATCTAAAAATATTATCTACTAAAATTAATTTTACACCATTTTAAAATATAATAAATGCCTTTTAATCTAATTTAATGGGTGTTGGGAATTTTACACAATCTTGGCAGTTTAAAAAAATATATGTATTTGCCTAATTTCTCGATATATAATATATTGTCCTGAAATTTAAATCATTTTCTTAGTTTCAACAAATACTTAAAAACTAAGGAAGAAGTACTTTTCAATATATGTGTAATTAACAAAGCAGGTAAAAAAGTGAAGTTACGTTACCAAGAAGTTTAGATAATTAATGAACCGGATATTTACGTTTTTAATACCTTTTGAGTTAATACGATTGTCTCCAATAGAAATGCAAGTAAGACAATTAAAACAACACTTATTTAATGCCAAACAATTTGAAGAAAATTGACATGAAGTGATATTGGAACCATTTATCTGAAAACAAATACAACCAATATTCCGGGGAATAAGCTGCGGGAGGTGATTAGAATTAAGTAAATATAATATTTATTTGATTGTTACTTTTTTAGCATTATTGCTTTGCATTAAAAAGCTTATTTGCTCATTTCATGAAATCATAATATTACATTAGTCGTCTTAGGTTATCAGCTGATTCACCGGGAATGTTGGTGTATGATTGAATTCAGATAAATCTTTTAGATATGACTTCATATTCATAATTGCCTCATCCACTTAATTGCGTTCGACAAATATATACATCAATTCAAATCTTCATTTTGATACAATAGAGGTGTAAATTTTTTTTAAATAATAAAAAGGAAATATTATTTTCTTTAATGTTATTTTTCGCAAAACTTGTTATGCAACCATTTGATTTGGGCTTAATATATACATGCGCTGTTCGCTTGTTGGGGAAAACTCTTAACAAATATAGTATAAAATCAACTTTAGCCAGCTCTAACACTTGAGGGAAACTGAACATAAAAATTTCCCTTTAAATTAAATTTTGAATTCCAACAACTTTTACCAATTACAGTAAGTAAAATTATTATATTAATAAAATGAAGAAATGTATGAGCTTCCCTGGCTTCCGCACAGTTTATGAGCTCTGCCCATTTTGCAAAAATAAAGTTGCATAACTGAGTAATTAATCCCTCACTGCTATCACCTTAAAAATATTTTACGAGAAATATTCGAACGTTTAATACTTTAAACTAAATATATTAAAGAAATAAAATTCAACTCCCGAACCCCCCCCCCCAAAAAAAAAAATCCTAAGTCTTGAATGGTTCGACATCCAATTCCGCTGAAAGCAGCAGAAAGAAAAGAAAAAAGGTATCGAAATGCAAATAATCGCCGCCAGGATAGAGCAGCCCTTCATTAGCGTGGCTTAATTTATAATCCTCGTAGGGTAGATTAACGTCCAGGGAAGGAAGCGAAACAATATCCAGTTTTATGCTCCTCATATTTTCCGGGCAAACCGAACCGTCCAAGGAGGAAATTGCCTTTCTTTTCTGCTGTTTTCCTCCATCTTCTTTTGCCCTACTTTTCGCTTGAGGGAAGATTTCCCGAGCATGGATTTCCCTTTTCCGTAATGCTGCTGTGAGACGCGGGAGATTTCATTAAATAGGTAATAAGTTAACTCAAGCGCAATTAGAACACTTGCCAGATTATACTTCATTAAAAGCTACGTGGAAAAACGATAGTGCATTTTTCTAACCTTAATCTTTGGTGTTTGAATGACGACGAATGTGCTTTCTTGCGTTATTCGATGTAAATTTAAGAACGTTAATTTCCTGTTGTTTGCGAAACATTTCAGACATGATTATATTAATTATTTAATTACAGGTTATTGATAGTAATTCTTGGTAAGAAATTATTGAAATGAAACCAGGGGAAAGGATAAGATGATGAACTAAGCAATATTTTAAGACTCTTATGTATCCTTGTTTTTTGCAGATAAAATGAAGGGATTAGAAATAACGATTGATGAAAATTTCACCTCTCTGGATATACGATTTTTTCTGAAAAAAGGTTATCTGTAAAATGATTGTAGCTTTACTTCGAATTTTTGAGCAATTATTCGAACTATTTATATGCAACGCTATTTATAACACTACTAAGCGAAGTCCAACAGATGGTGCTACGTAATTAACAGGCCATTGCTGAGTTTACAATTCTTTCATGGTTTTGATTAATGATACATACGACTAAAGAATTAATTAAATTTGAAATACATATTTTTTGTATTCTATTATTTTTATTAAAATATAGTGAAAGATTGTTTTGTTAACTCATCTTTTAAAGTTCATGTGAAAAAATCAAAGATACGGCTTTAAGCGGAGAAATAGGGACTTCTGCTTGCCCTGTTCAATTAAATATAAGATTTTGTTCTACCTCTTGACCACCTGTTGCAATAACTTTTCTTGCCTTCCCTCTTTAATAATACATTTAGCCATAACTCACAGGTTAATGCTAATAGAATATTAGAGAAAATCATCTCTTCATTATTGTTTGCAACCGACCAGTTCTGAGAGGGGAAAAAAATCGACAGAAATGCTAGAACAGACAGCTCAATCAACATCACGGAGGAAAAAACATGTTAAACTTATATAGATTATGAGGAAAAGATTAAGTAATTTTGATATCCAACTGAGGGACAAGTACGGGTGGGTGGAAATTTGCAATATGTCACTACCTGCCTTCTTTTTTCTGATGAAAACTTCACCGTATGTTGAAACTATCTAGTGAGAGACGCGATTTTACTAATAAGACGAAAGATTCATGATATTTATTGGAGAACGGCGACTCCTTCAATATCTGACATTTTATTTTACTGGATGGTGAGTTTCAACAAAAGTGACCACCTGATTATTTCACTACCTTCAGCGATTATTTCAAGGGAAGTACGCTTTACGAAGTAATACTTTATCAATATACAGGATCTCTCTGAATTCATGGTCCATACTTCAAGGGTACTTAAAAGGTATATATAAAAAAGCCTTTTTGTGTAGCAATACGAAGTTGGAAAGGTAAAGTGTAGGCGGAACTAGTAAGTACAAGGGCGGTAAAATTTAGTGTATACGAGACTCCAACTGATTCTGTTAAGGACCTCATTGCAAAACTGCTGCAACTGTTCGTGAAACACCTGGTTTTTCGAAAGAGTAGGCGAAGCTACCTGACAATGTATCAATGTTGGTGGAGGCGCATCTGAGCATTTACTGTAATGTTATCTAAATAAAGAGCTTTCTCTTCATTTCCTCAGCATTTTTTTTCCGCCTGCACTTCTTTATATGCATTTTACCTACCTTTTAATTTCAGGCCATGAATTCATGCACACACTGTATATTTAGATCATATTTTAAGCGATTTACTTCGGATATTTTACATCTTTATCTGAAATTTTTCTGAATCCAGATCTTCAAAATGATTTTATTCTTTACACTAATTCCCATTTTTCCAGATTTTGTCTCTAGTTGTTTTTATTTTCTTTTGTTCTTTGTTTTCGTTAGGTTGATTTTTTTCTCACTCTTGTTTTTTTTCTATTTCTGATTATTTTAATGCCTGTTTTTTATTTTATTACCTCTCACAATTCTCTATCCATTCTGATTGGAAATCTATAACGTCCTTATAGCTAGGAGACATTATAGCTGTGTCGAATAAACATTTCTGTTGTTGCGAATTTTAATAATCAATCCTTTTTCTTTTAATTGTTTATTACATCACGCACATTTTAAGAACAATGGGCAACACAGATACAGCACAAAAAAAAAACCACAATCAAAGCATATTTATACAATGAAGTCTCCTGAAAGCGTCTGTATGTTTAAACCACAATAACTCGAGAAAGAGTTAATGGATATTGGAAATATTTATACCATTTTGTAGAGCATTTATTGGGAAAGGGTTTGGTACATTAAAGTCATATCAAAATAAAAAAAAGGGAGTTTTATAATTGCAAATTCAATTATTCCACGCATGCGCGAAAACCTCAAACTGCGCAAGCGCAAATAGCTAGAACTGTGGTATGCATATGCAATACATTTCTTTGTTTACGTTTGATTTTAAACAACGATTCAAATCTTATTATGCCGAAAAGAAGGAAATCCAACTTTGGCCCAAACGCATTAAATACCAAAAAGCTTCGTTTGTTGCGCGATAAGGAAAATGAAGAGGAAAGAAACCTCCGGTTAGTGAATATCAGAGAAATAATGTCCACACTTTGGGAAGGAGAGTCTTTTGATGAGCGAAGAGTTACATCCAAACAAAATCTTTTTGTCTTGGCACCAGGAGGAAAAATAGCCAATATAGTTTACAATGAAATTCTTTGAAGTAAGCTGAATTTTATTTTCACAATGACTTATTTGTATATTTTTAAATTTTAAAACAGCTTTTCTATTGTATATTTTTAGTGGATTGTTTTGTCTACAGACATATCATATTTTTACCTTTTTAACAGTCTAAATATTTCTGAATGTGTGCTATAAAAATTGTTTTGTAGCTATTTTTGATAATTTCTAAATATATTTTTATGTTTGTTGGATATTGCGTAACATGCCCATGTCATGTCGGGTGGTGGCTAGACTTGAGTTTAAATCGAATTTTTCTTCTTGGATGATATGCCACGGGTAACGCCTTGCGGGTATTGCTAGTATACATATACCATACCATATATTATATACCGTTATATATATATAAAGATTATATTTGGATAAGTCGAATGGACATCTATGTACTGAATGCAGTTTGGAAAGCAATGAGAATTTTTATCTCGTTTATATATTTCGTCCCGTTTATGTATATAGGATCCTCAACTCTAATTGCGTTTTAACAATTGTTATATGCGTCTAAATTAAAAAAAGGAACATACTACAACTTTTTAAAACATTTAATAAATTATTAAAATCTTTTATATTTCAAAGACGTCATGTTAATTCTTGAGTGTAAACACAGCTGAGAAACAGATTTATTCATTAAGCACTTCAAATATTTCGCGAATTCAGAAAACCTCTTTTCAGACTTGATCAAACCCTTGTTGGATTTGGTTCAAAATTTGTTAGATGTTTGTACACTACAGATTAGAAGATCTGCAAATACCGAATTTTATCCCTTTTGGCCATCGCGGTTATCGAGTTAACTTATTTTCGAAGAGCCGGACATGCGGAATACCTCTGAGCAGATTTGGCTCAACATTGGACAGGAATCGACCCATTTGTTGTAAACTGCCGCGAAATCTGTCGACTCGAAGCGGTTTTCAGTCATCTTTGTCACAGAACAGACGTAATACTGAAGATGTGTTTTTCGAACTCGGGATGGTCTGAAGCGTGGAGATTCCTCAAACTGTCGAATTCGGGTTCTTTGGCGATTTCAATTTACTATCTAATTACTTTATATTCGAGAATAGAAATAAAACTTTGGTGCAAGCTTCAAAAAGGCCCACCTTCGATGCTACGTTTCTTAAAGCGAGATTAGAGTGATAAAAACTCTGTCTTAAAATTTCCTAAATTTTATGAGGATATATTCAGAAGTCCAGCGGGAAACGTTCTCCATTCACTAATAAATGCATTTGTGCAGTATTAACCGCATGCTATCGGTGAACAATATATAAGAAAGAATTTAAACGCCTGCCATCTTTGAGGATTAATCGCCTGGATATAGTAAACTGATTACATATTTTGGACACCATTTTACTACTGATTGAAATGAAAATTAGAAGCAAAACTACATTTGAAATCCCAAGATCACATAACAAATTTTATAAATTTAAGTCATTTTTTTAATTACCATGTATACATGCTTGTGAAGCTATAACCGATACGCGGTTAACCCTTTGGCGGATTTCTTTGGACTTACAAATCTGACACATTTAGATGTCAAACCTGTTTCTCAAATTTTTATTTGTCTAACTCTCTTCGTTTTGTAGTTATTGTGTTCACTTTCAGTCAGACACACGGAAGAGCACGAAGAGATTTCGTTCAAATTTTGATAGAAATCTATAAGTTTGATATAAAGACCATATCCAAATTTCATTTATCTTGCCGAATCACAGCTTACATGCTTGTGATAATATTAATACTGGTATATTATTATATTGATATTGATTTAAAAAAATTTTTTTTTACTCGGGTACTTGAACGTGGTTTACCTGAAACATTGAGATTCGCGAAAAACCGGAGTTCGAATTTTTGTCAATGATCCGTTATGTATACGAGATAATAAAAAACAACAGAACGAAATGAATCCACTTTCTCGATATAAATTACAGCGATAAATTCTGGTTTCACTACAGATTTTCATTTTAATTGAAAAAATGATCTCTTTGGGAAAAGGCAGCTTTCACTTAATATCTGAAGACAAACAGAAAAAGTCGAGAAAAAGTCCTTGTCTTTCAGTGCGACTGATTGAATTCCCATTTAGGTCTTTCTACAAATTCCTTCTTTTTCCAATTCCTTTCCTTATTTCCTGCTCTCACGGATTCCCATTTTAAAAGTTTCGAAGCACACGCTCTTCGATTTTCTACTCTCGTTTTTCTGTTTAAGTTCAGTTTTCGCGGATCCGGACATGAAAATACTCCATCCAAGTGGATATTGAAGTTATAAGTACAAGTTTTGTTTTAATGAAAAAGTTCTGTTCCAGTTTTTAACGATATATTTTAAATTTGACATTGTCGATACAAATTTAAAAAAGTTTTCGGAGAATTAATTTTTTTTTTCCAAATTGAAGGTTAAAATCTTTTAAAATGCTAATGATTTAACACATAAGATGCCGGCAACTAAACAATAGATTGAAATCTGTATTAATAATAACAGATGTTAGTCTCTGTAAGTGTGTTATTTGATACTCTACAAATCAGATTGTTTGATATTTAGTAATTAATCGATGACTTCAAAAAGTATTATTACGAATGAGCAGTTTTTATACCCTTCAAAAATTCACCAAATTATCATAATAAGCAATCCATTAATATTCAATAAATTATATTTGCAACGATATTAGTATTATGATACCAATTTTTCGACAAGTTTGCCCTGATTGTTGGCAATTAAAAAAACACTTAATGGAATAGATTTCAATTTATTCCATTTTTGCAATGAGATGAAAAATCATTTTAATTATTCCATAAGCTATTTAATTGCGTGTTTCCAATCTAATTTCGAAAACTAAAGTAGAAATATTCAGTTCATTATTTGCGAATTTTACATGAGAAAGGAGAATATGAATTTACAATACGGTGAACATTGGTGGGTACAGAAATGGTGTAGGGTGATTCGCCCCTATCGATGAAGGGATGTGCCTCTTACGGAAAGGGATGGTCCTGTAGACTCAACCTCCATTCCCACCAATGCTGTCGCGGCATCCTGTCATTCAGAGCTTTCCGTGTGCCTTCATGCGTTCAGCTATGATTATAATGTCATG
>JAPMOR010054067.1:430015-626464 GCA_026543865.1 Argiope aurantia
TTTTTTTTTTTTTTTTTTTTTTTTTTTTTTTTTTTTTTTTGGAAATACATAAACTTTTTTCTCCATACATTATGGTTATTTTCAATGCCACTTAATTGCGTCGTAATTTTTCTGGTGCATCCGATTTGATTTGTCGTTACTTGAAGTCGTTTATTAACTATTGAGAAGGGTTCATAGATATTATAGTTGCAAAATATGATTAGTTGCCTTCATATATGAAGAGTTTCCCTTTTAAATGAATTCCACTGGAAATTGAACAAATTTCGTGAACACATTTATTGAAACATAGCTTTTATTTTTGTTAACTGAGATACATTGAGGTAACAAAAGTCATTAAACAGCAATATGCAAATATCAATAGTATCCCGTACAAAATGTATAAATAGCCAGTACATTGGCAGGGCTTTCATTTGCATTCAAGTGATTCATATGAAAAGGTTTCTAATGCGATTATGACCGCACGATGGGAACTAACAGACTTTGAGCGCGCATTGGTAACTGGAGCTATATGCATGGGACATTTCATTTCAGAAATCGTTAAGGAATTCGACATTCCGAGATCCTCAGTGCAAAAGCGTGCCGAGGATACCTAACACAAGCATAATTTATCGCTATTCACAAAACAGTGGTCGACTACTTGCACTTTATAAACCAGACCAGTGATCTGTGCGTAAAATTGTCAGTGTTAACAGACAAGAAACACTGCGTGAAATAACAGCAAGAATCGAAATGGGACGTACGACGAACTTGTCTGTTAGGTCAGAGCGACGAAATTTAGACTTGATGGGTTATAGCGCAGAAGACTGACTCCATTGCCTCCTCTAACAGCACGATATCGCCTTCAGTGCCTCTCCTGAGTTCGTGACTCTATCGGTTGGACCTTAGACGACTGGGAAACCATGGCTTGATTACATGAATTACGATTTTAGTTGGTTAGAGCGTGGCTCAGACCCACAGAGCGAAGCTGTCACTGTGGAAGCTGGTGGTAGCTCTATAATTGTGTGGGCTGTTTTTACATGAAATTCACTGGGTATTCTGGTCCAATTGAACCAGCCACTGACTAAAAATGGTTACGACCAGCTTTTGGGGGACTATTTGCATAGACTTCTTGTATCGAAACAATGATGGAATTTTCGTGGATGGCAGTGCACCATATACTAAAAATGTTCGCGATTGGTTTGAAGAATATTCTGAACATCATAACCTCTAGAGAATGATTTGGCCGCTTAGATCAAATTTGTTAGATAGACGCGTACTTCCTAACCGATTGAAATAAAAATTTGACATAGAGCTTGTACTCATAAACACTTGTAGTCACAAAACCCGCACCAAATTTGATATATTTAAGTCACTGCGTTTTTGACTTCTCGCATTTACATAGTTCTAAACGGACAGAAGGTTAACTCATCGTGGAATTTGGCTCAAACTTTAATAGATGCAATCCTATAAATCCCTATAAATATTAAATCCCTACCAATCCCTATAAATATTAAATTGGTGAAACAATGTTATCTAGTTTCTAGCTATGAAGTTAGTATATATTCGAACAGCCGGACGTACAGACTTCCTCTGAATACTTTGCTTAAAATTTGATAGAAATCTACAAAACCTTATGACAAATTTCAACCGTCTAGAGCAAAGCGGTTTTGAATTATTTTTGTCACAGACAGACACTCTGAAAATCTTTTAGAGTGTGCTCAGATGGCTTTTGAACTCAGAATGGTTTAAAATGCAGAGACTTCGGATTTTTCAACAATTGCAATGGTTTCTCTATACTTTCTCAATGGAGTATGATATAGTAAAAATGCTTATTCAAATTGTCCTATCTTTAGCAATATCAAAAACAACAAGTTTCTTTTTTCTAGTTTTGTATATTCATTTAGAAATAAACTTGACCGAACACATTTGGTTAATATTTGTTTTCGTAATCTAATTATAGTATTAGTAACACGAGGGCTATTTTAAAATTTTATTTGAAACCCTTTCAGAGGTTGAAGAGTCGGAAGCTTCTTCCACAAATTTTCTAAGTTAAACGAACGGGTCCCAGATTTAATAGGTTTGATGGGCCGGGATTGAGAGCTATCACGGCGCTGCAGTATCATCATCCAGTCAATGTTGCTTCCCATTTTCGTGCGATGCCACTCCCTATTAACTCGAATTATTTCTGATTAAACTGCTCATTAGATCATGAAGTTAATGACACTGAAAAATAGATTTTAGCGATTTTTTTCCAAAGATCATTGGGTGCATTTAAGGCTGCTGAAAAGTAAAAAATGTCTTTTGCCCTCTTGTTTTAAAGAATTTCATTTATAAATGTTGGATTATATAGGCTATAATGTATTCATTATAACTATATTACATTTTTCATTTGCATGCTTTTGATCTACATGGATTTTTTTTAAACTTTTTACTGCAGTAGAAGGTGTAAGAAGAAAGCAGAAATAGAATTCACTCGTTACATTCTATGCATGCGATCCTCATTATTGGAAAATATGTAAGGATTTTAAAATAACTGCAATTCTCGTTGGTGTACAACACGGTTACAAAAAAAATGTTGATTTTTAATGTTCGAGTGAAATATATCAAAACATCATATATATGCTGAAGGTGTTCCTCTAATCAATGTAAATAAATATATTTTTTTTTGGGGGGGGGCGTTTTTGGTGAGAAAAAATTAAAAGATGTTTTAAATTTTTCTTCAAGTCATAAATATGTAAGAAACTTAAGTATTTATTTAGAGTAAATTAGAATTCTACTGACAGTTGTCTAAGGACGATCTTACACATCAAGATATGCAAATTTTGAAACATTACAAACTTGAAACAAAACTTGAACATTACAAATCCATCATCAGATCAATAAAAATTTCGAATGATGAAGGTTTCATCGTTTTTCTTTTTAACCAAGTGTATAAAAGGGTTCTAAATTCATGGGACACACTTAAGCGGTAGTATCTGACATACAAAAAAAATTCTAACATAAGTTACTATCTTTTCCACTGAATCAAACAATTGAAGACAAACAGAACAGACAAATAGAAACAATAGAAGTATATCTGAAAAAATATTCAAATCAGGTTTAATTAAATACAAATTCAGAATAACACAACACCACATTTGTATTTGCAACAATATGTGAAGTTTGTATAGCTCCGAACAGCAATTTATCTGAACACTTTCTTTCCTTTTCGCCAAAGATTTCTCGTTTATACATCGTTATACTCGACACTGTATTGTTCATGGTGAATACCGCATTTAACGTTAGTTATTCTTACAACTGTGATGTTGTAAATATAAACTGCATTTGGATGCTGTTGTATACTTTATTTATAGGAATCACTAACAGAAAACTTTTATTCTAAATTTTCTGACTGGTACCACTATCCCGGAAATGTCTGCGTAATTCTGAAAAAAAATGTTTATACATTTATAAATAACTTGCAGGAGATTCATTAAATGTATCGAAATATTCTTCGGTCTTTAGTTCAAATATTGACTCAATAAGAATGAATATGAAAGCAAAGATGATAGATTTTCCTCAGGTGGTTGACTGCGTCTACATAACCGTTATTACAACAATCGTGTTATGTCGGAATGGTTAATGTTTTTACTAGAGGGCACTGTATTCAAAATATGCGTATAAATTCGTTTAAGACTGTATAGCCAAGAATCAATGAAATTCAGCTGTAATAGCTGAATTTTTACCTCAATAGCAAGTACGTTCATACATTTTTCTACCAGATTTCCTTTTCGTCATTTAAATTTCAGGCATATAAAAGAAGGGTTATGTTCAAAATAAAATAATTGTTTTTCCTGTATTTCTGTCAAAGCACCATTACACTTTTATTTATTTAAAAATATATAGCAGAATAAACTTATCGACATGATCCAGATGTTCTTTTACTTAAAGGGAAAATAACAGCATAAATAAGCATCATTTATGTAATACCAATGAATTAAATTATTACTCACTTGTCAAACGCTCTCCCGCTGATATGAAGCGAATGTCGCAAGATCCATTTCCAAAATTATTTCTTGAGTAGCAAATATGCGTAGTGCAGTTTCCAGCTCTGATTTAGTCTAGATCATGGATGGAATATGCTACATTTCTCTCGCTACATTTCTGTTTGTTAGAGGAAACGAGCGACTCATTTCAAAATTCAGATACACAATTTCTCTATAAATCAGCGAGAGGCGGACTAACTGTTCGATTCATCGAAATTTCCTCAAGGACTTCGAAATGATCATCGCATAATAGTTAATTTTACACCACCTTAAAATTGTCAAATCATGTTATGATTTATAAATATTTTCATTCCTTTAAGGCAAAGTTCTTAATCTTATATCCGGAGACACCATTTCAGTTCCGTGTTTGTCAACAATTTGTACCGATCGAATAATGTCGAGTAAAAAAAAATCATTATTGAAATGTGAGTAAAACAGAAATCATAATTGTAAGTTTTCTAGTTAAATCTGTACAGTAATGGGTTTAAGGTTCAAAAAGGAACAATAATTGTTCACGACGTTGAAACTCTCTAGGAACGAAAAGTGCGAAAACAGTTTCTTTTCTGGTCGAAAGAATTCAATTGTTCCCTCCGGAGAAGTTATATAGAATCAACCTGCAAACAAAACTGTTTTCGCATCTCGAGAGTTAATGAATGGCCATCTTTAAAACGTAGGACGCCACGAACATGAAATAAAGAATTTTGAGAAGAAATTTGGCGGTGGTATTTTCTCCAATTTAGTAAAAGAATGAAGCACTTCAAATAAATCGGAAATATTCTTTTTCGTAAATGGTTTCCTTTCAGAATAGTTATAAACTTTGTTTATTCCTCTGGAAGAAAAAAGTAGCCCTTTTAATGAGTTGATTCAACTTTATGGCCGTTTAAAAAACGTTTCATTGCATTTTTTTAAAAATATTTATTTATGAATCATTTGGCGAGAAAACAAGTGGTTTCCACCCACAGTTAGGGAATATTATTCAAAACTACATTCGTTAACATTTATGAGAGCTTAACATTACAGCAAAAATGGCAGGGATTTTACATAATATTATTTTTAAAATAAGAAACCCTTCCTAGATTATAAAAACGGGAAAAAATATATATTTGCAACCTTTTTTACCTTCCCTGCTTTGAATCTTTCGTTACTATCCTGGCGAACCCAGCTGCGAAAGTTCTGTTTTAATCGACGGTTTTGCAGCCGGTTTCTGTTTTGAAATACGGGTGCAAAATTGAAAGCAAATTATCATTTAGGATGCCCTTGTTTTACATCCTGAATTCTCATTTGGAAAGAATTCGGTCCACAAACGGCCCGTTAGTATCGAATTTTACAGCCAGGTGGCTAGTGAGAGGGTTGACTTTGAATCTTGTTGAAATACGTTAAATATTTTATAGTATTAAAATTTTTCAGTTATTACAAGATATGTTTACACTAAAGAAATATTAAATAAACATACGAAATGATTAAAAACAACTTAACAACATATATAGCAACAACTTACATGGTTGCTATGTGTCTCAAATACCTCCTATCCACAAGCTACGCTCTTCTTAATTTATTGAAAAGTTTTGAATAATCTGAGAATATCTTTTATTGGTTTGCTCTTTTGATTTATGTATGATGATGCTTTTACATTTTCACTTAGTCATCCTTTCTATGTTTTTTTTTTCTTTTACTAGCTGATATACCCTATGTTTGTAGGGGCGATATTACTACCAGTGTTTAATTTCATTGTTATAAAACTTTTAAATATTTAATAAGTCATTTGGATTCTTACAACGTATGTGAGTTTTACTTCTTTCAGTTCTATTTGTATAGAGAGTGAAAAAAAGACAAATATTGTTTTGATGAAGCCATTTAACATTTCAGTCAATAGTTCATAAACATCGTAACTGACCAATGTATTCACTTCCACAACACACTCCCTGACAATTTAGATTCTTTCATTATTCCTTAATGTTGCGGAGAGCAGATAATCTAATCAGATGGATGACATGAACACGAGTCAAATGACGTCATTGGCCGCCAACGGATTTAAAGTTTGTTATACGGTACAGTAATGGTCAGAACGGATCGATTTTCTAATACTTGAACCAAAATGACAAAAAGCAAGTCCATTCTTCGAAGTAATCAGACGTGGAGTGATTGTAAAAAGGGTTCATCATCCATTTGCTTTCCGTAGCGAGATCTGCATTTAAAGGAGAGGCGAGAATATTTTGAAAATGAATCCCTTCGAGCGAAGCACTCCGCCGGGCAGGATATTAATGACGGTGCGCCATTTTAATACTCGCACTGAGTTTCGACGGGAGCAAGATTTGTGAACATGGAAATGTTACAAATAAAATCATGTCAAAGCAGATGCCAAACTCGGCTTCATTTGCAATTTAATAGAGATTATTGATTCAATGAATTATTCTCCACTGAAGGAATGTGTATGTATCAGAGAAATAATTTGTTTGTTTTTCACTATTTAACAGATTGGACTTTTTTAAAAAAAATTCTACAAAAAGAAAATACTATGATCGTCAAAAATTCAACCTCTTATTTGGAATTATATCTCTTCTATCTGTAAGCATAATAATTCAACACCCGAAATTAATCGGAAAGTCTTGACGCATGTCATTTGTATGTAGTTTTATATGAAATGTTAGATTCAGCGTACAAAATAAATTAAAATTAAATCTGTCTTCTCGTGTGCCTTTAAAGCTATAATTTAAAGATTGAAGGAATGTTTTTAACAGAGGCTTAGATGTGATTACAAATTCAGAACAATTTCAATAATCGAATGAATTATCCCTCAGTAATGCCCATTCATGAGTGCCGTAAATGCGATTTGAATGCATTATGTGAATGTAAATAATGGTGGTAGAAAACTATCTTTCTAGTTATCTCTTGCGCGATTTTCTGTTACTCCCTTTTACAATTTTGCATTAAAAATTTATTATTATAATAAAGATTTGGCATCATTCTTTTTCCTTCCGGAACTGACACGTGTTATCATGCCAGCAGTATAGGAAACATTTAATGATTAAAAATGTCATCGTGTTTCACCAAAATGAAATTTTTTGGCAAACTTTTGTATTTATTTCTTTTTTTCAAAAATAGGGGATCACAATAATCACGAAAAACCTACAACGGGATGGTCTTCTCGAAATTTTCTAGCATACTTTCTAATAAAAGCAAATTTTTGTTTTAGACGAATTTTTTCTCAGTGGATGGAGACCAAAATTTGACCCAGAACTGCGACTGTAGTCACAAAATCACAACCAGATTTGATGTATTGAAGTCATTGCGTTTTTGAGTTTAAATGTTCCTGAAAGTACAAAACTACGAACATTCAATTCCTTTTTGGAGTTGGTTCAAACTATTCAAACCGATTTGGCTCAAAATTTGATAAGTGTCTACAATACAGATGCCAAATTGGTGTACCGAATTTTATCCATTTTGCAGTCTGAATTTTACAGTTATCGTGATAACTATAAAGTAGACTGTGTGTCAATTTTCAACCGTCTAGCTCAAGGCCTTTTAGATTTATCTTTGTCACAGACAGACAGATGGAGAGACAAACATTTTCCAAAAATATTTTTTTTTTCCTAATGAATTGGAGGTCTAAATCTTAGAGATTCGTTGAACTTTCAAATTTGTGTTTTTGACTATTAGAGTACAGGTTTCTCTATACTTCATATGCAAAAAAGTAAAAAATCAACTTCTTGATTTTCATGAATTCTTATGATTGAGACATAACTAGATTGTTACTTATTGTTAGCTGTCTGTTCTATCCTTGTATATACGTATACGCTAGCTCCAAAGAACAGTTTATATGTAAAAAAGAAATTATCTCATGAAATTTATACATTTATAAGATGAAGGGAAAACACCTGAGCTAGAATCAGGATGGCAACATTTGACGAATTATCGCCTGAACAAAAATATTATACCGCACTGTAGTGCATGCCTATAAAAAATTATGCCTGCGCCCTGGCATGGGGATAGAGCGTCTTCCCCGTGATCCGGGCGTCCCGTGTTAAAGTCCTGGTTCGGACATGGTTACTCTTCTTCTGTGCACTATCTGTGAGGTGTGTAAATGTGTCCCCAAATGAGCATCCCTGTAAAAAGGGGTTGTGCAAGCGAATGTGATGTATGAAGTAGCTAAGTCGTACTCTTGGCTCTAGTTGGCGCTACTGAAAAAACAAGAGACGTTCACACGGCTTAAATCGCTAACAGATAACTGTCAGCGGGCTTGTGAAGTGCCATAAGTCACAACACAACAACAATAACACATTATGACCAACGAAAGATAATCAAAACTTGTTGCAAATGTGATTGTCTTGATATAATCGACGCTGATACCATTATCTGCAAATACTAAAATTTTAGAACAAAAATCAATCTGTAAGACATGGATTCTTTTAGGAAATTTTTATTGATGACAATCCAAAAGTTCAGTTGTAGAACCTATAGTCATATTTTTTGACATCGGATATTAACACGTTAATCATAACGAACGTGCCAGGGTCACCTTTCTCAGAGAATTACTTTTCCACACTGACCACATATTTTCTACCGTGTACGATAAATACCATTCTCGATTAAGCCATTCAATTTCCAGTAAAAATGTATTAAAAAAAACAAGAGAGAGTGTTCTCCCCTAGAATTTTTTGTATGCGTATAGTCATTCTCAATTAAGTCATTTCCAAATTCCAATTAGAATACATTAATAAAACCTGCAGGAGTGTCCCCCCCCCTCCCACTTGGAATTTCTTTTATACTTATATAGTACGGCTAACTTGTCTTAAATGGGAAAAAAAACTGACTATGGATTCTTAGTGCTTTCATTTGCTTCCAGTGAGTCCAGAATTTGAAAAGTTGTTTAATTTAACTTTAGATGTGGATGGATCTAAGTGGATGATACGTCACCACGTTTCCATACTGAATTTCATTTGTAGAAATCTTTGAGTTTCGGCGTCATCGTTTTCACATATTGGCAAATAGATAGACTGATAGTGTCGACCCTTTAACCACAAAAAAATATTTCAACGAATGAATTAGCTAAAAAGTTTTCCCACTTTTGCTTTGTAATGCTTTTTAAGTAATCGTCAAATGGTCTTTAACATGATATACATTATAACTAAATATAACGATTCTAACTAGCAAATAAATGCTCTTATATTACGTATGCATACAGGGAAAATACAGGAGTCCCTGTATGTGCATAGGTTTGGGTGGCAACTTTTTTAACATATTGTGTGCAGATTTTCATACTGAACTACAATTTTAATAATAAGTCTATATGCTTAATATCTTCCATATCGCTATGTCCAATTTTCAAGCATCGCGTTCATATGGAAGCGGATAAACGATCTTTCCTGAGGAATTCGTATGAAATATGATAGTATTTTGCACATTTCAAAAAAAAGTCACGCTTTGAAATTCTTTCCTGCAGTTTCTGCATTTTTGATTTATTGTTTTCACATACATAATTTTAAAAATGTTCTTTTCGAAATTGTAGAGCTTTGAAATAGGGATATTCCCCTAGATAAGAGTTGCCCAGATTAAAAGTGGACAAGTTGAATGGAAAGAGTACTTTCATTGGGAATCAAATGAAACAGCCAAGATCATTATAACACAGGTTCCATCGTTTAGGTTGCATGTCTATGCATTTGCTTTAGAAAGATCGTGGTTGATTCTTCAGGAAGTCCTGCAGAACTTTCTTCAATTCGGTGTTCAAATGGAAATAGTCCAATAAGGCTCTCTTAAGTAGTCCAAAGACACATAAGTCACAGGGTGGCAAATCCGGACTGTACGATAGATGTTCCAACGGAAATTTTTAAGGTAGTCTGGGTTTCACTAGAGACGTGTGGACGGGCATTGCCATGAAGAAGTATCACTTGTTTTGAGAGAAGACCTGGTTGTTTGCTTTTGATTGATGATCGTAGTTTCGGCAGTATTGCGTTGAATTGGTAGTGCTCCAATGGGGCAGGAAATCAATCAAGAGTAGCCCAAAGCAATCGAAAAAAAAATTCATCCCTTTCCGTACAGTCTTCATCGCTTTCAGTTTCCTTGTTGAGGGACATGATGTGTGTTTCCATCCGTTTCTTGGATTTTGGTGTCTAGTTGCGACACCACCCGTAACGACGCGTTCCAGAAATGTGGAATCCTCCTCATAACCGATCAAGAGCTCGAGACTCATCGTTTCTCCTGATCAAGGGTGAGGTGCTTTGGTACCCACTTGATTCGACTGTAGATTTTGGAGAACGATGGTGTGAAACATTCCTTTACCGTGGTTATTTTTGTAATGAATGTCATGGGTCCGAACACTCCGATTAGTTCTGATCATTTCATCAACGGCGGCAGTAGAGTCGTTGACGATTGCGAGGTTTGCCACTCCTAACGAAAACTATGCTCGCCGTAGACTGCCACTATTCGCTGATAGATGCCCGCATGACGCTCACCTTCCGCGAATAGAAACCGCGCGTTGTTCCGATCTGAATGCATCCAAATATATAGCATGACTTCAATTTCGATCCATTTCCTCTACCACGAAGAGCTTTCATTGTTAAACGCAGTATTCAATGCATACCATCTACCACCCTTTATATCCCTGTTCGATGACGCTTCTATAGTTGTAGTCATTCTCAAACACTTTCAAGTGTCCACTTTTCACTTGAGAAACCTTCGTATCTTCGTATTTTTTTGACAAAGGCAATACTTTTTCGTCGTATACTGTAAAGAAAATAATTTAGCCCAGGTAAAACTGTTAAAAATTATTCCCTTCATACTACATTTATATTGGGTATATATTGATTATACTTTCCTAAAAGGCAAAGAATAACTTCATCTGAAAGTAAAATACATACAGAGAGCCATAAAGCATTCCACGGGTAAATTGCTCATTAAAAACAGATAAATGACATTTTTACAGGGGTAAATGTAGTCACTATTACTAATATTAAAAAGGCCTAAACTATCCTTTATGTTAAGCATTCAATAAACTATCCATCTGTCTTCTCAAGAACAAAAAGTGAGTGGGTCAAAAAGTGTCATCGTTATAGCTAATCCTCACCAACAGTGGGCGTATACGTCAGTATAAAATTGAGTGTTGTATCAACGGCATTTATAGAAAGGTTAGTATAAAGCTTTTGGCGTTCATATCTGTAAAAGAATTAATATAAAGTCTGCCGCTTTTACACGTGTATTAATCTATATCTATACTTATAATAAAGCTCAATGTGTGTGTGTGTTTTGGCGCTCTACAGGTCAGACCATTCAACCTACAGCTACCAAATTTGGCACATGTATACCGTGGAGGCCGGAAATGTGCACCTGTGGGTTATTTTTTCGAATTTTTAAATAGAATTTTATTTATTTAAAAATTAAGCGAAATTTTGACGTGTTTCTGCTATAACTTCTGCTATAATTATTACCGCACAAAAAAGATTTTTACATGAAGTTAAAGATCAAAAATTTATCTTTTAAATGATACTAATGTTTTAATCTTAAAATTAAATTTCTATTTTTAATGAATTTTTAAATAAATATTTTAACTATGTTTTTCAATAATTTTTTTCGTAAAAAATAAAAATTAAGATTAAGCAAGTTTCGCAATTCATGGGAAAAAAATCAGCTTTTTTCAAAGTGTTGCCATCACATTGATTAAAGCTCCAATTAAAAATAAATTAAATCTTTTTGAAAATGAAATCTGCAAAAATATAATTTTTGGCACGTGTCTGTAGGAAATGAAACAAATATGAAATATTATTTGTTCGAAAAAATAAATTCAAGAAAAATTATTTTATGATCTTTTACACTCTGCATATTATTAATCCAATAAATCAGTTTTATTTTAAGGCAAGTTTTGTTTAATATGAACAGGATATCAATTCAAATCAGGGCCACATAGCTGATTTGTAAACCTTTAGTAAGTCACAGGTCTGCTAAAATGGTCTAAATGGAAAATGATTATATTTTATGTAACTTGATTTAATAAATGCTCTAATAAATAACGAATTTTTGATTTTACATTAAGCCTCTGCTGTGAAAATTACGAATAACAAAATGTTCTTGACACACTAATATTTTAAATAAAAAGAGTTAATTTCCAATCAACTAAATCAATCACTTAACCTGACTGATTTATGAAAATTTGAATATCACTATTCAATAAAAAAAAGGATAATTTTAGATTTTCCGTCGATCGTTTCAAAGAAAATACGCCAATCAGCGCGCATGTTTCTCAAGATTAATTGGCCTAAGATTATGAAAATGTTGAGTTTTTCTAAATTTTTAACATTCAAAACTTCATAAATAAGTTTTAGTTGATCGTGGAAAATAGAAACATTTATTCATTTATTTAAAATTTGGTGTGCCCAGAATATTTCTCAGAATATGATACCTTATTGCATTAAATTTAGAATTCCTAATTTTTGAAATATATTTATAGGCCAGAACAAAATATTATTATTGATTTCATTTCAATCCTTTTGAAAGCAAAACTAAAAACTGAATTTTAAGCTGGATCTGAAAAATGTTTGTTGAATTATTGTTTTAGATATTACATAAATTACGAAAAATATTTTGTAGTTCACATAAGACTTAAATACCGAACGATTCCGTTTGAAATACTCATATTCAGTAATAATAATAATAAATAAATAACAATAAAGATGATAAATAAAATAAAACACTTGGTTTTATTTAAAAATATCTTTATATTAATTGCAATTTCATCATTTCCACTTTAAATTAAAGTTGAAGTTTTACCGGAAATGACAACAAATTAGCAAAATATATATAGTAAATTGAAAGAAACGACCTAAACAACAGTATAAATTTGGTATGACTATCAAAATTTGAAGATTAAAAATGTTTTGCTTGAGAATCTATTAAGAGACCAGTTACTTAAAATATTTAATTGAAAATTGTAGTGAGCGGTAATACAGGCGAACCGGCTGGTCGCCAAATGCGGCTAGTGTTTTATAATCACTTGCGTGTGGCGAACGGAGATGATTGGAAATGGAATTTCCGGCACCAACTAAGGAATTCCTTAGTTCAACCCCATACATTTCCGCTGAAGTAAATTTCTGCATTGAAGTATTAAGACCTACTCTTTTAAAATAGCGCAGAAGAAAATCAAAGATAAAACTCTCACGATCCATTTTCTTCTTCCTTTAATTTGAGTTGTGAATCGAAGTCTACGATACATCGCTATATTTCTGTCATCCACGAATGCATACTGCTATAAAAATTCAGTTTATCAAATCTTTATTTTTTGTTTATTCCCCCCCCCCTAAATTTTGAATCAGATGATGACAAATTCTCAGCAGGCCCCAAAGAAATTTTCTGCAACCGTTTGGCCAAAACATTTATTTCTAATGATCACTTCCTTATGGAGTCGAGGCGCATCCTTCCAAAAACAAAGCCAGTGCCTTAAGCTCGAGGCTTATCGCCTTTATCGAGAAAACTTGTTGGCGTCTCCGGTTTCGCCGGCAAAGCCCTTCCACCACCAGAGATGGATGAAGAAGAACATGTCAGAAGTTCTGTTCGATAGTAATCAGCCTGATCCTGTGGGAGGCCCAAGTGTGATATGATTTCGTAAACTTATCTCAACAATACATGCTGGGAACGTGCGCAGGCCTCAGGGAATGATAACTCCGATTAATGGCGTCCACCGATTTTTCCCTTGCTAGCCCGCCACCCCTCGCCCAGCTGTTTCTGCCACACCATATAGGTAGAATAAAGACGATAATGGAATAAAAGCACTGATGCTCATTATTACTGGCTGTCTCCTTTTTGATCTTGCATATTGCAGGGAATATAAGTGTATTTTTGGATGTTATCCGAGCGAAGTTGGTCTCTAGAAACGAGTGATAATTTTGTTGGGTTTAAAAATAATTCGTTTCAAAAAACTTTTCAGGAAATTTCTATAATACACCATAATACACCATAATAATACACCATAATTCATTTCTAAAAAAAAAGCAAAAACTTGGTAGAAAAATTTTAATTTTTTAAGAAAGAAACGCCTGTTTACTATTCAGACCTCGAGTTTGAGAACCTATTTTTTTCGAGCTGTATATTTTAATATTTTACTTTTCTAATTTTATATTACTTTTCTAATTTAGCCATTGATTTTCATTTTTCTCTGGGTAAAACAAATGCATTTTACCAATTCCTTGTTTTTGTGATCTCAACGAGATGGTAAATTTTCTAATCACGGTTCAGAATCATGTAACATATATATATTGAAAGCGATATGCTGATTTAAACAAACGGTAATCAAGAAAATCTATCCAAGATTTTATTTTTACCGTAATCTGATAAACAAAATGAGCTCATAGACCCGCTGCAGCACAAATCAGTCCTAAAGGGATTGAATAACTGCAGGAAAGTGATCTTATGAAATATTAAAATGCCCATACGCTAAGCAGTATCCGTTACTTATTACATTTAGAAGTTATACTAGTAGTTGGGATAGTTTCAAGAATTATCAGGGAATCCAAAATTTCGCAATAAATTTTATAAGCTTCATTAATTAACGACAAATAGAATCTTGAATCTATCAAGAATTGAGGGAGTAAAGCAGTTTTTTATTTGAACAGCAGTTTCTAATTATTAAGCCGAAAAGAGATTTCATAAATATTCCTTTTCGGCTTAAAACAAATTGATCTTATAATGATTAGGAAAAGGATTATTTTTTTTTAGGTTTTGCCGCCAAAATTATTTTGTGGTGAAATTTAGAAACCATACATAATCAAAGTTATCAGTAGCGTAGAGTGGTGTCCATTTCCAAAGAAGCCCACCGCATGTAACTGCTTCAAAGAATATATTTATGAAACCCTTTTGATGCCATATTCACAGCGTTGCACTTGACAGGCTATAAAATGTGAAACTTGACATTTATCGGGCGCAGGTGTTTATAGGTAAAAGATGCAATGAATTGGTACGTTTCGAGACAGTGATGAAAACTCTTGAGTATATAAACAAGGTATTAAGGTATTTTCTTCCCAGCATGCGTATGCACGAGTTATTTTTTGTTCTAAATGGACAATACTGAACATTAAAGGAACTTTTTATCGCATTTTTTGTAGTTGAGGTTTGAATTCTCTTCGGGAGTTATCTGGTGGAAACTTTCGCAGTGCAATCCAAGCCCAGACACCAGAACCACTCTTTTACACCCATAACCCTCTTCAAAACTGCAGCTAACTCAATTTACAAAGAAGTCAAATATTCATCCTGCATAAGTCAATTAGGAGTTATTAATTTCCTTCGTTTTATACGTTCACATTTCACTTCATTCCGAATGCAAATATACTCTGAAGTCGCGATGGCACGCACGTACTGATAACTGAATTACAAAAATAAGCTTTTTCCACCGATTTGTTATGTATTAAAATTCCATTCACTGCTGCGATACGAAAAAAAAAAAAAAAAGGCGCGATTCCTTTATTTTTTTTAAAGACAAAATTCAGCGTCTCAGATTTCTTGTCCAGATGAAGATCAATGAAAGCAACGGCGACGTCAATCTGAATCGACAGCTATGAAAGTGTCACGTGGTGCGGTGACACGAAAGCCTTTCACTCTCAGATATTTCACGCATAATTGGGCGGAAATGCATTTCTCTTTCTTCTGTTCGGCAATGAGTGCAGGTTTCCAAAATGTGCGCATCAGTTCTTGGGCATTAGATTTGCAAGAATCACAGGGCATACAGCATTTCTCTTTAAATTAGATCGGAGGCTCCAAAGCACTGAATGCCATGCTGAAAGTGGTTTTTCAGAACAAAATAATTTTCGGTTACAGTTAATTTTTATAATTAATAATAAATTTTAAATTAAACAAATGCTATCCATTCATCTTGTTTTAGTTATTGATATGACGGTAGAGCTTTTAGTCAGATGAAAATATTCAGTGGTTTCATCGTAGAAAAGGCGACATGTACGTATATAGTTCGAAATGGATGTAATATTTTTTTTCAGCAAGAATGAAAAGATTTTAAATTGAATTTTAAACATGGCGGTTTTAATGTAGTCTCGTTATAAAAAAATTATTTTAACAACGATATACTCTTATTCAGGAGAAGAGTATTTTTCTTATTCGTGTTAATAAATACGAATGAATGGATTCAAGGCCATAATACTAAAAATGTATTTTCCAGATTCAGGATATCCTAAATATTGAAGATGATAAAAATAATCTGAAAATTCTTAATAGGCTCTGTTTTCTCTAAGTATAATAAGCACCGGAGAAAGTGACACAATGCTTAGAGTTAAAAAATATGTATTTTTAAAACTGAATTTACTTGAAATTAAATTAAAATCTACTTTTTAATGTAAAAAGTAGTATTTATTTATAATATTTTTATTTTATTTGACATTTATGAGTCACGTAGAAAAAAAAATGTTTGAGAGATTACTTATGAACTGTCATATTTGGATATAATTTTTAAAATAGAGTTAAATACCATACTATTATAAATCATTGCGTTAAAAATAACTTTTCAATTATGCTCTTTTCGTTAAAAGCAGCTATTTCCTACTTAATTTATTCAAACTCTCCCACAAAACAATTTTCCTGTTTATCTTTTTTAATGTCTCGTGTCTTAAGAGAAAAATAAACATTTTTTTTTTTTTTTTTTTATCCTCGAGTAAACGCGGAGGAATGTTTAGGTTGCATCCTACGTTCCTGAAGTCGACTGATCAAGATTCACGCTTTTTTTAACTTTTTTCATATTCCTCTGAGGAGTGCGGATTAAAGGTCGCCAACTTCCATTCCTATGTTTCAGATCACCGCGTTCCGAATGGTTTGATTTTTTTATATCTCATTACTTTTGATTTAAATATTTTATGTCTGTCGTATTGTTGTAGTTTGTAATGCAAAATCATCTTCCGAAATAGGAGAACTGACTTCAAATATTTTAATAAATATCTAAAAATTGACAAGACTCATACGACTATTGATTTCTTATTACATGAGGACTTCTATATTATTTAAGACGCATGAGAACTATGCTATATTTTGAAAATATTGTGGTATTGTATCAGAATATTATATCAGATAAGCACGCAGGATCGTAAAGAAAAGCAAAAGTGCAAACCCTATTGTGGATAATACATAAACAAAAAAATATTCTCTTTAATGTTTTTTTATATAAAATTAAATACTGACGCATTGGAGAAGAAAAATCTCATTCCATGCGACCATCCTATAACTAATATATAAAAAACCGTGATTAACAAGGTGTTAAGCAAAGTATAAAATATAGGAAGTGATGTTGGTTGTAAGCTTGAGGGGATTCCTTGAAGTATTTAATTGGTTTTGGTTGTAAGGGATGGCGACGTCAATTATATCAAGTCGAATCTGGCTGGAATTTGGCATCCAGGGTTGGGCTTAGGAGCTCCGATGTCACAAGTGCACACTTATGACTTCGGAGCGCCTAAGAAGCTTCTAAAGGAGTTAAATTCCAGTTTTCCGGCGGCGGCGATGGACGAGTGAGGTTTGACATTGTTTGCGTGCTCCCTTAACATACCCCTTTTAGACTTAGCCATGTTTGGTGTCCCTGTGAACCCGGCTCCTAATTAAATTTTATCCCATTTCTGTAAATAGTGCAAATATTGAAATGTTTTAATTATATGCAGACTTAATAAATGAATTGTTTGTTAATTCGGATATTATTATTCTTTTATTCAAAAAAAAAATCTCTTTACTCCTAGATGCCGGCCTATATATATATATATTTATAATCCATGTTATGATTACTTCTACAGTTCACTTTACATTTTTTACTTTCTTCATCTGTTTCAATAACGACTCACTAAAACTTTATTTAACAATAAAGTGAAAGGATATGTACAACATTATCCCAAAAAATAAAAATGGGTACATGAGTGAAATGGAAAAAGAAAAAAAAAAGTGTTGAAACTGAGAACTACTCTCCTCCCCCTTTCAGAAAAGTTGGTTTTCGAGGAAAATCAAAACCCCCCCCCCCCCCCAAATGGACCGATACATAAGTTTCTAAGATCTCCAAACAAAATAAAAACTTGGTTTCTTCAGTTTTCCGCCTGAGGTGACCCCCCCCCGCGCCCTTTGGAAGTTGCCGGAAAGAAATCTCTTCATTATTTGATCTCAATTGTCGGTTTCGAATTCCTACCATCGAAAAATATGGGAAAAGTAAATACGAATCCGGCCGAACAAATGGATCTCCTTTTCTTGAGGAAATGTTTCCTCCTGTGTGTTCTCGTCGTGAAATGGGATTGCCTTAAATTGATCTATTATCTTAATGATTGTAGAAGCCTGTTGTCGTCTTCGAAACGATTTCTTTTACAAGAAACTGCTTATAAAATATCCATAAAGAATGATTTGTGTGAAAGAACAGCAATAAAGTCACTTGATGGGTGAAGTGTTAAAGAATTTTTATTGATGCTGATAAATATCCATTTATCAGTATTCCTAATCATTCACTGCTGACTATGACGCTGGGCGGAGTTAGAAATATCCCCGCCCTTCTTGTCTGCGTCATTAGCATTCATTTGACTGTTCGTGAATGTTATTGAAAGAGAAGATCCAGTTGCAAGAAGAAAAGAAACTTTAGATTAAATAAAGAATAATATTAAAAGCGCACTTGAAATGCCAATCATATTTTTCTTATATTTCTTAAGAATTCTGCCAATGTGCATGATACTTACTATTTCAAATTTCCTTAGTTATCTTCATCTTTTCTGAGATACTTTTAATAAGGTAACGACTGTTTAGTGTGGCACTTCTTTTAATTTGTTTAATGAGTGATAAAGTCGTCGATTAGTAGGTTCCGAAAAAGACCTGTTTGCAATGGCAATAGATTCGAGTTGGTCATTGAAACTGTATGTAGATTAGTGAATCGTATCTGCGAAATAATATTCATCTTGTATTTCTGTTTCGTTTTCCCACAAGATTTGCGAAATTTTTAATGTTTTTATGAAAAGATTTAAACCGGCATTATTTAGACTACGAGTTGGACATCATTCTACCTAGAATTAATGGACAATAAATGTGAATTCATGGGAATTTTAAAGCGTTTAAAAAAATTGTAAAGTGTTTTAAAAACTGAAAGTAAATTTTGAAAATTATGAGACGAATTTGAATTTCTTATTCGTAAATGGCAATATGATAAATTTATAGACAAAGCCGCAATGTGGATTCGATTTCATTATAGGATTATTAGTTCAGACAAAATGGAGGAACCACTTTGCGAAGCAGCAAATGCGCGGCTGGAATTTTGAACTGCCTCAAGCAAACTGGGTTGCGGCATTCCAATTAATTGCTACCTTTAAATTAGAACGCTCAAAGATTTTGCAGAGAATATTATGCCTTTGAAAGATGGTGTGGTCTGACAGCTTCGGCAAAGGCAGTAACCATAATAAAGGCACTTTTCGTCAAAAAATCTCTTTCGGAAATAGTTATAGACGAAAATTGAGGTTTTCGCTTTTTCACGACAGTTCATTGCACTTTGATTCCACATTGAATGAAAATTATTTGGTTTAAGCATTCCAGATATTTATTTCTTTAAGGAAAAAACAAATTTTTTTTAAGAAGATGCAATTACCTTTCTAAAGGCGATAGTCATCATAGAGATATCTCTACACGAAGAGCGATACCTTAAGTAACTACACTTTCAATTTTCAGTCACAAAATATTACAACCTGGATGAGGTATTCTTTGAAATCGAAATTAATTTTCTTTCTCTTTTTTTTTCCCTTTCAAATTGCTACATATCTGGAAAGATGCAAAATTTTAAAAATTACACAATTTAATTTTATTTGACGAAATTACATAATTTTATCAAATTTTTCTTGAAAGTATATAGGTAAAAATAATTTGTTAAAATACTGTGATGTGCTCAACACTCTACTTATTTTATTTATGAATTCGAATAATATTATTTCGCAGCGTTATTTCAATTGTCTTACTTTACTCAAGAAAAGGGAATTTTGAAAGGAAGATTTGTGTGCGAGTCTCCTTTATATTTGTTCGATATAGATATCTTTGACTTGGATTTCAGTCAAAATTTTTTAATGGTTGTGTTTCGTAGTGAAAAAAATGTAAATGTTCATCAAAACGTAAATTAAAAGACATGTTTTTAGGTTATTTCGATTGATAATTATTGCATTGACTCAAAATTAAAATTTGCAAAAAAATAATTTTTTTTTCCTTAGAATTTCTTCTTAATTCCTTATCAAAAGAAGAAATTTTTTTAATGAGAGAGTGTATCACATATTTCATATTGTCAATATTTCAAAATCTGGAATAGGAAAGTGAAGGAAATTTTACTAATACAAAGTGAACAAAATGTCATAATAAATTTTTAAAATTATAAAATAAACGTGAATTGAAATTTAGTGAAAGAACAAACAAAACAATCTTCTTTATGCAGTACTAAAAAGAAAATATTAAGATTTGAGAAGTGATCTCTTTAGGTGCCAAAGAAAATGCAAAATTTTAAATATTCTGAAGCAGTTAATTTTGTAAATGTTCGTAATTAGAGATACTCGATATGTTTCAACTTGCATATAAGTTGAGTTCCGGAGAATCTGATCTGTATTATAAATGCAGTAAAGTTCCATCGGTATTCTCAAGTCTAGAATTGTGGTGCCCGAATCATGAGTTAGTCTTTATCTATATTGCCAATTATTTCCTGTTTTATGTCAATAATTATCATTTAGAAAATCTATACTTATAATAAAGCTCAATGTGTGTGTGTGTGTGTGTGTGTGTGTGTGTGTGTGTGTGTGTGTGTGTGTGTGTGTGTGTGTGTTGGCGCTCTACAGACCAGACCATTCAACCTACAGCTACCAAATTTGGCACGTGTATACCTTGGAGGCCGGGAATGTGCACCTGGGGGTTATTTTTTCGAATTTTTAACTAGAATTTTATTTATTTAAAAATTAAGCGAAATTTTGACATGTTTCTGCTATAACTGCCGAAAATATTACCGCACAAAAAAGATTTTTACATGAAGTTAAAGATAAAAAATTTATCTTTTAAATGATACTACTGTTTTAATCTTAAAATTAAATTTCTATTTTTAATGAATTTTTAAATAAATATTTTAACTATGTTTTTCAATAATTTTTTCATCAAAAATAAAAATGAGGATTAAGCACGTTTCGCATTCAGGAGAAAAAAATAGCTTTTTTCAAAGTGTTGCCATCACATTGAT
Organism: Argiope aurantia; assembly: GCA_026543865.1. Lineage (NCBI taxonomy): Eukaryota > Metazoa > Arthropoda > Arachnida > Araneae > Araneidae > Argiope > Argiope aurantia. The sequence continues at coordinate 451,205 of JAPMOR010054067.1, forward strand.
TAAAGCTCTAACTGAAAATAAATTAAATCTTTTTGGAAATGAAATCTGCAAAAATATAATTTTCGGCAAGTGTCTGTAGGAAATGAAACAAATATGAAATATTATTTTTTCTAAAAAATAAATTCAAGAAAAATTATTTTATGATCTTTTACACTCTCTATACAGGGTGTTTATTCAGTCCCGGATCCATTTTGATATTTAACGACTCATAAAATAATAAAGATGTAAACAAACTTATGGCATTTATTGATGGAAAAACTCATATATTTTCCTTTTCAGGTTTGAATATTTTTTTTTGTAAATATCGTCTGCGCGTGTTATTAATTTCAGATAATTTCATTTTCCAGTCTAAATATCTGTACTTTTCTAAATATCGTCTGCTTATTAATTGCATTTTTCTCTCTTTTGTTTTTGGCAACTATTGAAATGTTATGTTTTCTTTTGATGTGTTTGTTCTATGTAGTACTTTTGTATGTGATGTTTTATTCGATCGGATATTAAGGAGAATGCATACACCACAAGAGAAAGCACAGATTTTATGGTGGTCATAGAGTTAATTTCCAATCAACTAAATCACTGACTTTTAAGAGTTAATTTCAAATCACTTAAACTGACTGATTTATGAAGATTTGAATATCACTATTCAATAAAAAAAGGATAATTTTAGATTTTTCATCGATCGTTTCAAAGAAAATACGCCAATAAGCGTGCAGGTTTCTCAAGATTAATTGGCCTAAGATTATGAAAATGGTGAGTTTTTCTAAATTTTTAACATTTAAAACTTCATAAATAAGTCTTATTTGATCGTGGAAAATAGAAACATTCATTCATTTATTTAAAATTTGGTGTGTCCAGAATATTTATCAGAATATGATACCTTACTGCATTAAATTTAGACTTCATAATTTTTGAAGTATATTTATAAGCAGGAACAAAATATTATTATTGATTTCATTTCAATCCTTTTGAAAGCAAAACTAAAAACTGAATTTTATACTGAATCTCAGAAATTTTTGTTGAATTATTGTTTGAGATATTACATAAACTATGAAAAATATTTTGTAGTTAACATAAGACTTAAATACCGAGCGATTCTGTTTTCAATACTCATATTCAATAATAATAATAATTAATAAATAACAATAAAGATGATAAATAAAATAAAACGCTTGGTTTTATTAAAAATATCTTAATATTAATTGCAATTTCATCATTTCCACTTTAAATTAAAGTTGAAGTTTTACCGGAAATAACAACAAATTAGCAAAATATATATAGTAAATTGAACGAAACGATCTAAACAATATAAGTTTGGTATGGCTATTAAAATTTGAAGATTAAAAATGTTTTGTTTGAGAATCCTTTAAGAGACCAGTTACTTAAAATATTTAATTGAAAATTGCAGTGAGCGGTAATACTGGCGAACCAGCTGGTCGCCAAAGGCGGCTAGTATATCATATAAACACTATTTGTCACTAATTTTTTTTAATATAGAAAGAAGAAATTAGAAATATAAAAAAAGAATAAATGATATATTCACTGAAAATATGAAAATTCCTATTTCTCAGTATAATAAGGTTTCATGATTTCACAATTATCTTCTGTTTTCGATAAACGTTTTTCTCATTGCTGTTACATTTAATGAGATCTCCAGAAAAATACCATACAAAAGTGATCTTGTACATTTGACACCTTAAAGTGAAATCTTCAGGAAGGCTTATTATTGTGTCATGATGCTTTGCCAAATGAATTCACAAAATAAAGCAGCAATAAATCATATTTTGCCGCTCTTTGTTCATACAATATTTTTTTGCTGTCGGTGTTCCCTTGTTATTTTAATTGGATTATCTCAGAGGTATTTCTTCATCAGTATTGCATAATAAAGATTTATAACACCATTTTTAAAATAATTAATGAATGAATATCCTGTTGTTAAAAGAAAGAAAACTAACAGTATGAAACATTACTGCATTCATTTCAAATGTATCATGATTCAGTAAATAATAAAGTAATTAACTTTTAAACAATAATAAGGAACTCTTACCTTCTTATTCTGATCAAGAGAAAACAGATCAGTGGCAATATGCATAGCTTTTTTCTTAACACTGTTTTTAAACTTTACTGTTGAAAAACATATAATGCATCAATTTTCATGATAATTTGTTTCCTTACTGCTTCAGCATTTTATAAACAGCACGCAGGAATACTTTTATTGCCACTGAGCTTTTGAATAAATAAATGCTGCGTCCAAAGGTGCTACGATGACATCATTTTTAAGACGATTCTGAGTGAATGGCCCACGCAACATTTCCATTGCTCTCCTTATTGTAGTATTAATTCAACGCATGGCGCTCATCTCGCAGACTTGGAGATGTCCTTTTGGCATCTTTGCCGAGCATCTGCTTTCAGGAATTCATTTTTCTCATTCTCTAGGCTCGGACGCCTGCTCCCCTTCTCCCGGTGGGATTAGTTCCGTAACGATGGAGGCCGCAACAAAGGAAGTCCCCTAATGAGGCAAATTAATCACCTGGTAAAATATGCAAAATCCTCTCGAATGTTATTATGCGCGGAGTGCTTGAGGAATGTTTTCACTGATTATGAGAGCCTCGTCTGCAAACTCCTCAATACCAATTTTGGCGTGTCAATGGCGAAGGGACTTTCACCCCTGCTGAAACTCAGGTAAGGGTTTTTTTGGTGGTGTGCAATTATTTGTTGTTGGGGTATGTTGGAATTCTAGGACTATTCATGACGGAAGTTAAGTGATAGTAATCACACGAAGAACTTTGCCGCCAAACAAGCGTTCGCACAGTTAGCAAGTCGGAGATATTTCCTAACACAATCTCTTGCCTAACACTTGATAATGTCTGTCATAGGTTTCAGTTCATTAACAATATCATAACATCTTTTGAGTTTGTCTTATAATGCAAAAATGGATGCCTTATAATGCAAAAACCAACATAGCGTTTAAGGTGAATCGATGCTGAGCCATAAAATTTTATTGCGTTTTTTATATTTACAACATATTTGATAGTCCAAATTTTGAAATTTATGTTCATGAAATAAGTTATTATTTTAGTACTTGTCAATGATAAAAAAATTAAACAATCTTTAAGAATTTTGTTTTTATATTCGGATTTATTTTCATCTGATTTCTCAAATTGTTTTCCGTTCTTCTTTTACTGCAGAAATTTGCATTAAACGAAAATTAAATTATGAATCACTCTCATACAAAAACTCAGATAAGAGAGCATCATACCATACCTGTGATATTCCTTTAAACCCCACAGAGTTTTCCCATGTTTTAAATACATTCAATTTTAGTTACTTTTATTAGTCATGGTCATCCCAGAAATCAACATTTTTCCATGTTAGTATCCATTAACTGCTGCATTCCTTTTCTTTTCAACAAAATCTGATTTTTACTATTATCTGTCCTCTTTCCTCAGCTTTCGATGCAGTTCGTATACGATTATTTTGCGGATACTGGGTGATAATGATACTCGATTATACTATCCGATTTCAAATTTCTAAAGTTAAAGGGGGTATCACATTTTAGCAGTATATTTCAAGAAATCTTTGACAATAATTCTTAATTTACATTAAAACATTCAATTAGCAAGGCTAAAGAGGCATTTTTAAAACCTTGAAAGCATGTTTTGTATTTTTTAATTAATTTTGAAGTTTACAAATTTAATAAACCTTTTTTTGTGTGTAGAAACAGTTTGAAACTAATTGAAGGATCAAGACTTAAAGCGTCATCATTCCAAATTTTATCCATTTCTATCTAATAGTTTTTAAGATATAAAGCAATATCTTCAAGCTAAAAGAAAAGAAAAATCGTTTTAGTGGAACGCAAAATAAAGTATATCTTCCGACATTGTTTTAGATTACCTTAATTTTTGTTTTCTCTTTAAAACATGTCCTAAGATAAAGGAAAAAAATCGATACACGTTATAGATTTTACTCTGGTTATGTTTCAGGCGAAGTTACCTTTGGGACGAATGGGAGCAATTGCAGAAATGATTAGCGAAACTTTAATTAGTGGGAAAAAAGCGCTGAATAATAGCTTCACTGGATTTTCATAAAATACCGTTTTCAAAAAAGAAAATGAAACAAAAGGTTATAAACGGTTCTGTAATTATTTTCCTTGCTTAATATGTAATAATTTTTTCTTTGCGTTATTTCTTCTTTCTTAAAAAGGAGTTAAAGTATCATTTTGTGAAAATTTGAACATACAAATTAAAGCATAATGTTATTTATGTTTTGATTATAAAAAACAGCTTCAGAAAATAATAATTTGAATTTTATTTTTCAGCTGCTACAAAAAAGTTTTAATTTAAGCTGTCTTTATCAATTTTAATTGTTAAGCTTATCCAAAATGTTGATACGATTTATATATTATTTATTTGCAAATCAAGCATACAAACAAAAACATGGACTTCGAATTCATTTTCAGTCTTGTTTCATTGCTAATCACGTTTTGCCTAATTAATAATAAAAAAACGTTCATTTTTTAGATCAAAGTTACCATATTACTAATGAAAAAACAACATGTATAAAAGTATCTATTATCAGAGCGACCTGTTATCCAAATTTCCATGTATTGAAACAACACTACAACTATTTACTTTCTCGTACACGAAGTGTAGAAATAATATTGTAATCGTCAAAAAATTCGAACTTCTAGAATTTCATGAATCCCCACGTTTTAGACCTACTTGAATTTGAATGATACATTTCAGAAAAATATCTGTCTCTGATAAAAAAATAATTCAATAACACTTTGAGACAAACAGGTGAAATTTCGTATATACCAAAATGGCAGATTTCTTTCCAAATTTGAGCAAACTATAAAATGAAGACAGCTAGATAGATAAGATTCGGTGATACTCCTTTAACATCTATGGTGTAGACAAGTTGTGTGCGAAATCCAATAAGCACTTGAATGATCGTCGGTCTGTTTTTCAGGAGCACGTAAACGTAATAACTCGAAAAACACGTAATGACTTAAATATATCAAATTCGGTATGTCATTTTGTGGCTACAATTATATTTTTATGTCAGATTTTGGTTTCAATCGGTTGGGAAGAATCTGCTGAAAAGAGAAATGCGATAATCGGATATTATCAGCTCCATGACAGGAATGGATCACCAAAATATTGCCAGGGATCGCACTAGAGATTCGATAGAAATGCTACAATCACGCCAAAGGTGAGCATTTCATAATTTTTGTACGCCATTGGCGTGCAAGGCCTCTTTCGTTAGAGAGGATGCGAGAAAGTTTTAGGAGTCCACACTCGCTGATGGATAGATTATGCCTGATGTCTACGTTTGTTACTTTTGTACCTGATACATTCAGTGATCTAAGCTCAGCACTCGTCACTCGGACGGCATTATTCATCGCACTTGCATCGTACTGCTTGCGGTTACTAATAAAAATGTATTTTTCGGAGGAAATGCAATGACTGTGTACCGGTGGTCGTGGATTTGACGAGCGGATGAAAAGAAGGAAGGGTTGGTTGATATAATTTTTAAGGAAAAAGGAAGAATTCCTCATTGGTGTATGCACCGTTACATGGGTAAAGGTGAGAGGTGACTGACGATGAAATATATTTAGATAAAAAAGACATGACGCATGCTCATGACATCACCGGAGCAGGATGGCGAACTGGACTATATCGACCTGATTCTCAGTATCATATTAATGTAGTGTCAACCGATAGGAGATAATGGAGGGCAAGGAAATCGAGTCCAAAAGCTGATATCAAATGCCTTATACTATTCGTCTATATCAGTTTCATGTATCTGATACTTTTGCGTACCTGACACAAACTATAAGGTTTATACAGCATCATCTAATCGCTATTTTAGTAAGCTTGCGTATTTTCTTTACTTCTAATTACAATAATAAGTTAAATATCAGAAATCATAGATTACGTATCTTAAACATTTTACTATTTGGTAAGCATCTGAGTAATTAATATAATTAGGTATACAAATAAAACTAATATTTTATTTTATGAAAAGTTCTTGACTAATATAATTAGTTATGCATATAGTTTTCTTGACATTTTTGCCTTTTTTGAATGTCAGATTACTCTCAAGCAAAACAGTAAAACAATTTTACTGTTTTATCAAGATTGCATAATAGATTACAAAATCTAACGCATATCTTGTGAAAATATATAGTATAGTAAACTCTCATCTAACGTCGGGAATCTTTTATAAATAAAAAAAAATACAGAATATAGAAATAGATTATATGAATTATATCTCCCGTTTTGAAGCCACACTACCACTACTTTGGGTTGCACCTCCTAATATAACGAGAAATAGTCTTTGAGGCCAAATAATGTGAGCGATGTCTGAACCCTGCTCAGCACTACGCCAGTGGATGAGCGACCCAAGACATCAGGTTGAACACACATGGCGAATATTTAGAAGAATGCGTTTCGAAACGGAATTCTTGAGATGATGACACCGCGACCCACATAATTTGAAATCAAAACAATGAAATGTTGAACATTTTGCAAACTCGCTTTTAAAGCATTTCAGTCTGCATTTTCGTTATGCAGACACCGGAAAGTAATTAATATTAGTCATATAAGAGTATTAATTTTCAATGTCTACTCATTAGAGGGTAATTAAATTAATTGTTCTTTTTATGTTAATTCCACATGGAAGTAACCAACATAACAAAATTTGGCATATTTTCCTGTTAAATGATTTAATATTAATAATAAATTATACCTAGTGTGAATATAAAGCAAACCCAATAAAATGACGTATCCTCTATATTTAAAAGCCTTCATTTAAAAATGATCGAAAAGTAATTCTAGTTAGTTTCCCGAAATGGCTCTTCTCACATTCCCCTTCCAAAAGATAAACACGGTTGCAGCTGTTACTTGAGAGTAATTCCCAAAACATATTATTTCACTGCAACCAGTTAGATTTGTTGGTAGCATTTGCAATAAAACTGCCTCTTGTCAAGGTGGGTAACTAAATTGCTTTTTACACCCCATCTCTTTAAAAAGAAACGCTGAGTCAAAAAAATCAGAAAATGTTCTCCGTGAAGAAGAAATGCGGCTGAAAATTCTCGTTAGTTGAAGCTCCCTATTTATAAAAGAGAATTTAATGCGAATCGGAAACGCAGGGCATTCCACGAGAATGCCGTTTAGCGTTCATTTCACATTCGCACGCCAAGCGCGCGGCACCTGATGCGTAAGATGTCATTTCATAGAGCAGTATTTTAAAAGCAGCTGTTAAAAAAATGACATGCTTAACGACTGTGGAAGTTCTGAGACAAATATTCCTTCCACAACGTCATTAATTACTAACTAATTAATAAATGTCGGAATACTTAACATAAAGCTACTATCACATTTAAATTCATTAAAAGTTTAAAAATAATTAATTCTGGTAAGTGAAGGAGCGGAGCTTCTAATTTTTAAATTTCGAAATTTATCTTCAAACTTGGTCAAATATTTCATTTCTAAATTATACATTATTATAATAATTTGGAAATACAATTTTTTTCCACATTACAGCGTGTTTATTTTCTTATGCAAAAGCTTCTTATTTAATCAAACTGCTAATTTTAAGCTATCATTCAAATACAACATCTTTTTTAGGCAGTGTAGACAACCTTTTTTAAGCGATGCTGCAATTCATCATTGTATTTTAGAACGATAAATACATAAACCTGCGGAAATCACGAAATCCAACTGAAAATCAACTCATTTCAATCCCGCACAAATGGTAGCGACATTTAGAACTCAATCGAAATTAATTCAGGGTGAGTCTAGTTTCATCACTTTCTCATTTTGTTAATGATGAGCCTTGTTAATGATTTGGAGATGATGAGCCTTGTAATTTTAAATTGAAATCAAACCATTTGTACCTTAGAAGTCGGAGTCTCAACAAAGGGGAATATTTAACTATTTTACAGACACTAGGTAACTGTGAATTTTTTTTATAATATTAAACACCTATGGTATATATGAATTATTCAGCGAATGGTTTATATATATGTGTGTATTGTAGATCCACCTAGAAAGAATTGTCATTATTTTTTACCAATGTGTTTAATCGAAAAGAGAAATCTCTGTCCTGCTTAGGCAAATTGGTGAAAGCAATAAATAAGCCATAATATTAAAATAAGTTTTGTGATCATATCAAAGTAGCATCAATTACGAACGACCCGTATCTAAGCCCCTCTCCACACAGATATGATTCGTCATAACTGATGGAACAATAGACCATTCCACATGACTTAGAAAAGTGAAGATCTTCATAGTCAGGCAGATTCTCCTTCTCGAGCACGAGTTGCTCTCCTACAAGTATGTGATAACCATAAGGAAATAGTCTATAATAAATAAGAAAGGATCACGTTATAAATGATGGGGAAATAAATCATTGATTAGGAAGTGAAAATCTTCATATTGAGTCCGGTAGTGCTCCTTATCGAGCTGGAATTGCTGTCCTACAGGTATTTGATAATCAGAAAGAAATACTCCATAAGGAATAAGAAAGAATCTCATTATAAGTGATGGGACAACAAACTATTCAAAATCCATTAGGGAAGTAAAATTCTTAATACTGAGATCGATAGCTTCTCCTTCTCGAGCTGGAGTTGCTCTCCTGGAGGTATTTGATAATCAGAAAGAAATAATCCATAAGGAATAAGAAAAAAACTCGTTATAAGTGACGGGACAACAAACTATTCAACATCCATTAGGGAAGTAAAATTCTTCCTACTGAGATCGATAGCTTCTCCTTCTCGAGCTGGAGTTGCACTCCTGGAGGTATTTTATAATCAAAGAGTCTTCCTGGATCGGAATTCTATCTAAATTGAATCGTTTGTTAGCTGCGAATATCAATTTAGATATTCATTACGAGCTGTCATTCAAAATATTATTTTCTTAAAATTGTTTACGTATACATGTATACATGTCCTTAACATTTTTTGCCATACATTGTAAATTGTATACATTTCCTTATTATTTCCAAATTAAATTTTCTGTCTTAAAATTATGACTTCCAATGGTAAAATCCAATATATTTATTAGGGAGGACAGTGTTTCTACCCTCTTTTTTTATATTTAAAAATTATATAAAAAACCTAATGCGGGCGGCACAGAAATCTATCTTATTACATGTTGTTGAAAGACAACAGTCAGATTTCAACAAATTCCTATACGAACCTTACAGGCTGCTTCAATGAGCAATTTAATCTAATGTTTCACTTATTAATGAAGCTGAAAAATACTCTGGAGAGCTCACCAAGTGCGCTCTTTACTCAAGGAAAGAAGATGGAGAAGAATTCAAGAAATAGGCGTCAAACAATATTTAATCTATCGCGGAAATGAACTGAACCATTGCCGAAAGGGTATGGCTCTGATTTGTCAGTGGAAATGGATGGCAATACTTCGAAACTATTACAAAAATGGTTTGTGCCTTATATTAAAACTCGAGACTTATTTGATTATATGAATTTCATTTCCGTACAAATGTTTTATTTTTAAGAATTTTTTCATGTCATTCACATTTTGTAGCAGTTTTTAATGTGCTCATGAAATTTACAATCATCCATCAAAATATTAAATCGCGTACTTCTGCAATATAAAAATTTTAGACATTGATTCCGAAGCAGTATTTTCAACTCCGCTTTTCGTAGTGTATACACTTTTTACGTACACGCGTTACAATTTGCTTTGATTTTTTCAATCAAATTCATTTTGGGTATTTTTATAAAAAAATTAAGCGAATTTTTTTTAAATTGCATTTCCGCATTGATATTTAATAGCCTAAAAGTCAATCCAGGCGAACAAGGTGACAGTCAAAGGCGGCTGGTAATTCTGAATGCTTAAAATAACGAAAGAAACGGAAATCCCATCAGGATGAAAGACAAATGAGTATATGTTTAGAAAGTCGTCGCATAATTCAAGCGAAAAAACATTTAATTTTGATCATAATAAAACGTTTTTATTTTATGATGAGACAGACAACATAATGTTTTACTTTATTATGAGGTAGACATTTTTTTATGGACAGACAGTGATACATTTATGCCGCTTTAGTTATTTCTATACTAATATTTTCTACTGCGCAAAGCATTTCTTACATTTTTTGCAAAGTTTTATGAACGGATACATATGTTAAAGAGCGATATTTGAAGACATAGTGATGTCATAACTTTTTCAAAAAATACTATATGTCAAACTTGACACCGTTCTTTTTCCATATCTTCGAGTGTCAAGTGTATTTTTTTTTTACCAGACATGAGGTGATAAGATTCATGTATCATTTGTAGCCTCCAGGCGCTGCCCGGCTGGACTTTAATCTGCTCCACAAACTTTGACAGTGATTTGAACGCTGTCCAAGAATAGGACTGAAAAATCATCACGGGTTTTATCAAGAAACTAGACGTACATTGAAGTTGGAGTTGCATTAAAGTTGTTTCGGGAATTCCCTCCCTCTTCCTCTAACCACGTCTCAGCTTGAGAATATAAGATACGAATCCTTCTAAAGGTAAACTTACGAAATTTTCTTCTTGTGGACTTGGTCGGCTGTCATTTGCCAAGCTCAGTTTTGGAATTTTCTTTAAATGTGCAGTATTGATGGAAGAATGCCAAAGTTTATAAAAAAAAGCGAACATTAAAAGTATAATTTTATTAATTTAAATCAATAAAAAATAAAATTATAATCTCTCAATTTAGAATTTTTTTTTCTTACTCTTATCTTGAATAATGGCGCTTTGCAAGGAGCTTCATATTTGAGGGTTTTTTTAAAATTATTTTAATGAGGTAAAATGTTATTTGCATAGAATTTAACTGACTTAATCTAGTTTGTCGTCTTTCCGAATAATTTATTTTTTACTTCTGCTTTTGCTGTGACAATTTTTCAGTGGAAAGCTTTATATGAATTTCTATTTACACTTTTATATCAAGAATTTATTTACATGTAACTTTTTTTAATTTTATTTAAATAAGAAAGAATAAAGCAGAATAAAATCAGAAAAAACTTTTAAATTAATTTAGTAAAAATGCTTTATCGAAAACTATTATGGGCAACATCATTACCTGAACGACGGAATTCCTTCGTTCTCTTGTGAATGTAACCAAAAAAAATTATCGTAATATAAAGGTATGAGCTTTAAGTAGGCCGTGGTGGCCAGGTGGTTAGGTTTCGACTTTGGGACCGAAGTATTCAAGTTTCAAGAACCCATTCAATCAAAAATTCTCCGTATAAGCCGTCTGGTGAGTTAAATCTATTGGAGCCCAATGCCCACTGCTAGCGAGATGCGGAGGTTTGCAGACGGCTTGCCCTGCAAGGACCGTCCTCCAGCTAGAAGAACGACATTTATGAGATGATTTTGACACAAATAATTTGTAATGAATAAGATTTTCACTTCAGTTCGTCAAAGTAGGAAGTGTCTGTGCAGCCGGGCACTTATCATTAAAAACGCAAAATCGAAATGCACTAGATAAATTAAATTAGACGCGAAATCTTCACAAATGAAAAATTGTTTAGGGCCAATATATCAAAATTTTAAATATATATCAAATTTTTAAACAAATGAGTCGATAAGAAAATATACCATTCAAAACTTTCATATTTGATTTTTTCAGAAGCTTAACACAAAATATCAGGGTTTTTTCCGAAATTATTCATTTTTTTTAAAATTTTCTTTATTCCACAGGATTTTTCTTTCTTTATTTTGTACATTATTTGAATTGCATATATTCACTTACATTTTATAAATTTACAAAATTCTTAAAATGTATTTCATATTTTTTTTTTCTGATAGTTTCCTTTACATCGGATAAAATCTTCCTTAAATAAAACTTTTGAAAGTTTGTTTTTTATATGTATCCAAAAGGTTACTTTAGTCAGTCGCTACAAATCTGTTTTTAATTGTTTATGCAGATTAAAATACTATCAGCCTTTGCTGACCAGTTACTTCAATAGGATAGTTGTTTGCGAAAGACTCATTTGTATCTTTTACTCATAATTTAGTCAAAATAGGTTCTTCAGCAAATTATTTTATCCTTCAGAGTTATGCTTTAAACAAAAAAAGGGAAAACGAAATTTCTTACCTTAATTAATGAAAAAATGTGCAAAAGTAGAAAGATATAATATTTTCAGCAACAGTGAGAATATTTTTAAAAATATAACAAGGAATATTTAAATATGAATTAAAATTAGACAAAGAATTCCAGCAACTGAATTTGTATCGTGGTAAAGATTTTTTTTAATTCGATGATGATTAAAAAAAAATACTCTTCTGCTATATTTTTGGAATGATTGAATTTTTAATTAATTAAATTTCTAATTAAAATTTTATAAAACCACTCCGCTGTGTATATTTTCACCTTCCAAAATATTTGCATATCTGACACATTTGGTTATTCTTTTTTAAACATTCTGTCATTCTGAGAGACATTTTGTCATATAGAGAGAAACACTTATTTATTTTTACTTCACGCAGTATAGAGGAAGTATTGTAATCGTCAAAAAATTGAGGTAGAGATTTTGACAAATCCCCACGTTTCAGGCATTCTTGATTCTAAGAAATACGTTTTTCGTGTTATTCTACACGAAACTCAAAAATACTTTGAAACAGATTTGGGAACTATGGACTTATGGCAATAAATGTAGATTTTTATCAATTTTCGAACTCACAGGAAACGTGATTGTTCTGGTACATGTGAACTTGATAAATTAAAAACGCAAAATGCTAGATTGACAAAATTTGGTGCGTGATCAGTCAAATGATTGACCATGGATTGGCATGTGCTTTTGCGTGCGCGTGAGCGCAACAATTCATAAATGCAATGACTTAAATCAATGAAATTGAATATGTTATTTTGTGACTACATCTGTAATCCCGTGTCAAAATCTGGTGACAATAAGTCTGCAAATAATAGTCTTCTATTGGGTGCAATAATTGATCAAATTAACTTCTGATGCTTTAGTAATGTGATGATGAGTAGTAATTTTACTTTTTTTCTGGACTAACTGAAGACATGTAATAAAATGTATTTTACTTTGCATTCGATTTTATATTATTATACAAATATCCATAACTGCACTTGTCCTATTTACAAGTCGTTATAAAAGGCCATTAAAATCGTGCTTTGCAGATTCAAAATGTGCCACAGAAACCCCTCGCCTTTCAGCAGTGGAATCGAAGCACAAGCAAGGGAGGAGTCAGACAAGATAATTCTGATCCTTTTCTGTCATTTCATTGGGCTGATGCTGGTTTCATTTATAAATGGGAAACAGAGTGCCTCACGCGCGATGGCGGTCGGCATTAGGCAATTGTTTCGGGCAGGCAGAATTCATAATTCGACGGAGGGTGCCAATTAGGGCTTTACTGCGCAATAAACCTTCAAAAGATGAATGGAATTCTGATGCAATTAGGAATTTCGAAATCATCGGCCGATTAACGCCATTCAATCCGGATTATGGTTTTAGAGCACTTGGTAACAAACACATTACATGCCATCGAATTCTTGAGTAGAACAGCCGAAAGAGAAGAGCGCCATTGACACCATTGAAATCAGTTGCGATGTTAAGACAGAAACGTGCTCGGTGTTATCGGAGGGTAAAATAAATTTAGGGCGAAGGCTAAATTTAAAGTAATAAAAGGTAAAACTACACTTTTAATGAATTAATTGAAAAATGTAATTTAATTTCAGTCAGTTACATTTTAGACCAAATGTATTATTATAAATTTTTTTTAATCCAATTTTTTCTCGAATTACTTTGAGGTGGTTTACAAGATGTTACTTAAAATAATCGCTTAACCCTTTCTAGGGCCGCGGGAAGTACGCTTCCCATCAAATTTATCAATCTTTGTATGAAATTGTGTAGGTTGGCATCAGTTCTGACACATTTTTTTAGTAAGTCAGATGCTTCAGTTCTTTATCTCAGACAAAAGGATGTGTCTTGATTTATTACTTAATTATTAATGAATCAAATTAAATTTTTCTAATAATCTAAATGAATCCTTCTTCTTATTCTAATTTCAAGCCTAAAAATATTTTAACATAATATGACTAGAAAAAAATGGCCCTTTAAAGGGTTAATTTAAATATATTTAAATTTAAATATTCGAAAAAAGTAAAATAAAGTAACGCCATCGCGTATGCACATGAACACTATGTTTAAAAAATTAGAGTTAATTTCAGGATGACTACGAGCACAAACCCAGTAAAAGTGCATGAAAATAAAATAATAATATTAAATGTAAAATTCTTAAACACCACTATAATCTTCTTGTTTTGGATTGACACTGGATGAATGAGAAATGAATAACATGTGCTTAATAAGATATTGCTTGTCAAAGTTAATGAAGCTTGGTAAGGCAATACTTATTTCATGGATTGCATGAAATAATCATTGATCATGTTCGAAAACATAAAGCGAAACTTATTGCAATTAAATAATTCCACTGCAATCTACACAAAAAATTGCATAAAAACATAACTTGAAAACTTTAGCTTTTGCTTTAGCTGCTTAGGATGTATTTATTTTCAGGAATTCCTTTCAGATCGTAAATACAACAGAATTTAATAAAAATATGACCTTTGGTAGTATTTAAATGGGGCCTATAAGTGGAAAAATGTTAGGACAACTTTCAAGCAGATACTCATTATTTGACTTTCTCGTATATAAAGCATATGAAAGTGAAACCTGGAAAGTAAACCTCAAAATAGATGCACTCGATATTTTGACGAATCGTCAAATTTTAGACCTTTCTGACTTCAAAAACCTTAATTTTGGAAAATATCTCTCTGTGTCAAAGATAACTCAAAAACGCTTTGAGCTATCCGGACGGAATGTGGTGTATGGTTTTTACACTAATTTTGTAGATTTTGAAGTAACTCTATTCAGAGGAAGTCTATCCGTCCAGCTGCTCAATGACACGATGACTGCAAAAGGAAGAGTGGATAAAATTTAACATCCATCGGTCAAATTTTGAGGCAAATCCATTATGACGTTGAACGTCTGTCGGTCTGTACCTTCAGAACACAACTTAAAAACGTAGGAACTTAAACGCATCACATTTTATATTTGATTTTGTGACTCTTTCTGTGTAAAATTTTGGTTTCAATGAGTTGGAAGATAACGCGTCTAAAACACAAATTCGCTTCCGGGATACTATCGATCACATTCTAAGGATTCATTGTCTAACATCTCACAATAGATGCAGGAAAAACGGTTAATATTTCTAGTTATCGTATGTCAATGCCGCTCAAGGCATTCTGTATGATATAACTTTTATTTGAAAGTATGCGGGACACCACGGGGAAACCATTATCACTGCTTATAAAGCAGAGTTCTCTAAATTTGTATCCTATAAATTCATATTGATATGCAGCTCATTTATTTCTACAATTTTCGGCTTTAAGATTAGATTTATAATACAGTTGCCTGATGATGTCATTTAGAGCATCGGATTGAGTCTTGATTTATCGGCAAATTTTTCCAGTATGTTGGTCCGTTACATATAATAAAGACTTTACATTTAAAAAGCGTGCCTTAAATGATCTCATGAACGAAATTTATCTTAAAGCATTATTCATATTGCCTGAAATCTAATCAATGAACTGCAACTGTAACTTTAGAAAATATTTTCTCCCACATCGGAAAATGCAATAACGGAATAAAAATGCAAGGAACCTGGTGTTGATCTTTTCACGCTAAAATACAAATTCTGTTTTCAAAAATTTACAGCAATGGAAAACCATGAATCATTTTTGAAAATTTAGTGCTCGACATTACATCAAATACCTGCATCCTTATAATTAGCTTTGCAATAATGAACTATTTCTCTAGTATAGATTTCTAGGATTATAAAAAATTCCCCCCAAAAATGATACATTGAAAATTTCCTCTCGTGGAATGTGAAAGCGTCTTTAGAAAGTAGGAGATTTGAGAATAATTCCTTATTGCCTAAATATGTCCACTTCTTTGTTCCTTATTGCCTAAATATGTCCAATTGTTAGTTTAAATATTACTGAATGTAATCGAATGTTCTAAATTTAATTCTCGGAATACATCATTTTTATCCTGAAAGTTTAATGGCTTATTAATTTTATTAAATATAAATAAGAAATGAAATTTGTAAGAATTTTATTGTGCTACATGCACATTAACAGAATTCTATTTAATTGCTTTACAAAATAGAACGATGATGAATTAAAGTATTCAACTTTCGTTTTCTCTAATAACATTTAAAGTTTGTTTTGGTATAGATATCTACAGTAACATATGAATGGCACATAATTTGATAAGACAGCAATTTAAATAATAAAATAATCATTCAATTGTATCAGTTTATCAAAAAAAATTAAACTCTTTTTTAATCAAAAATGTGAAGGACAAAATAAAATAGTTAAAACGATGTTTTGATATAAGTATTCCAACTAAAGTAGAATTTTTTCGTGATGTTTATGTATATATATATATATATATATAATATGTAATGATATTTTAAACTTTAATTTCAATTTAATTAATTTCCAAGGTTTTATTTTAATTTAGCCAATAGTAACTTCATTCTAAAATATTCTCTTATTTCGTGATCCAATTCCACTTTCTCTACGTAATTAATTCAAGAGAAGCTATGTAAAATTGCTGCATCGGCTAAACGCCTAACTTTCCCACACTCCGAGTAAAGAGACAAAATACACTCTTTTTAAAAAGATCCCCGTGTTTCTCCTACCTCTTCGACGCGTGTAACGAAAATACCTCTCGAAATCTTAATAATATATTGGGGCTGTAAAGAAATATTTTCCCTATCAATTTCTCTGGTTATATAAGACCAGGAATAAAATGTTCAAGTGCTTCTTCCCCACTTCCGCTTTTGTGCCGCACTGTGGCAGACGCGTAATGTCCGCGTCTTTGCTTCTAAATAATTATGCTTTCCCGATGGATTAAAAAGAATTTTAAAATGTAAAAAGTCTTTTCGCTGCTTCAAACCTGCATTCTCCTTCAACCAAAAAAATGCTTACTTACTTACTCACTTACTTACTTACACACACACACACACACGAATTAATTTTTTTAATGAATGTTTAGGAATTTTCTTTCTTATAATATTTATTATAGCTTGATTAAGTTTTTAAGTTAATTTGAAAATTAATCTTTCTTAAAATATTTATTTTAAGAAAGATCAATTTTGAAATTATTTATCATCTGCTTACGATTTTATTTCGCTCTGCTTTTTTCTGGTAAAAAATATTTCTTCGTTTCTCAAAATAATAAAAATAGCATCTTTTGAAAAGAATTTCTTTATTATTTCCTTTTTTTTTTGTACAATATTTTTGTCTTTTTTTGTCTAGAATTATTCCTAAATAATTTTATTTTAAATGTAATTATAAAAATAATAGAATTTTTACTTAGTTTTTCTGAAATTCATTATCAGATGACTTGTCTAGTACGAAAAAAAAACCATTTTATCAAGAATAATTGATTAACTGATGCTTAGTCTATAAATACTGTGTTGTCGGTTTTTCATATTTGTAAAAAACCTCCAGTACACTTGAGTATGAAAAATAGGTAATAACATTCCATTTATAAAAATATAAAAGAAGATAAATAAAAGCACATTTTGACATTTTAGTCTTAAATAAACAATGAGGAAAAGAGTGAAAATGCACTCAAGATTGGATAGATAAAATTTAAGATGGAAGACAGTGATATTTAATCAAATATATTTAGTTGAACGAGTTAACCAAAGTTAAGACGAGTCAATTCAAATAAATAAATATATTTATGTATACATACAAATAACTGGTGAGATTTACAAAATTTATTTGAACATGTGCATCAATGTAAAATGCAAAAAATTCCGGGCAGTAAATTTAAATCAATGATTCGAACCTCGGTACAAATTTACTCCAAAATCTAAAATAGTTGGAAAACGCTGCATTTCCTTTATTTATTTTTTCAATATTATATTTCATGTAAATTTTAAAACGAAAAGAAAAAATTATTTAGTTTTGCTGAATATGTCCTCGTGAAAATATTTTCTAGCACATCATTTTTTTTTTTCGTATGGGGAATATGCGGGAATAATAAAAAAAAATTGCATCTGTTTTTCCCATTTAAATTCTTTCAAAAGAGTTCGAAAATTAGCTTTTCAGAAATTTGCATATAGATTGTAAAGCGAAATAAATTTGATTTTCTTTATAGATTCCTCTTGAAGTGCGCATTCAATTGCTCTGGAACTTTAGTCATTTTACTTTTGAAGAAATCAGTGCATTAAAATTAAAATATGGTTTAATTCTACAAGACACAAAGAAAAATATTTTTGAATTATTTTTTTTTCTATATAATCGTTAGGACACTTTTTCTAATACAACGAAATTCTTGATATAAATTTATATTTTGATATCCTTTGGATCGAAATGTAAGAAAATTTAATACAGAAGGAAAACACTCACAAATGCATAGAACAGAATTGAAGTTAGTTGTTAGGAAATGTAATGGAATGATTTAGGAATAGCCTTAATGTGTGGGCCACAGTCAGTGTCTGGGTTACTTTTGAAAGGAACGTTCCACCCTCAGAATGAGTGCTGGTAATTCTTAAGAGTTAAACATGAAGATGAACAGCTGGTGGTTAATTAATAAAATCAGAAAAAATTATTTTTCTTCACATGCTTCTTTCATTTTTCACCCTTTCTAACTTGCGTTTATTCTATCACGTTATTATATGCTCAGAAGTAATAAGTGCGTTACTATAATGAATCGATGATACTTTACGAGTTAATAATAATTAATTTTTAATAAGTCCTCGAGTTTTCGAAATATATTTTCCAATTATTGAGTGTGCCTCTAAAATGCACAGAAAGTTGTGTACCGAATAGGGCACAAAGCCTTTACGATGATGCTATTTGTAAGGTTGCAGATGTCGTCTTTTATAAAATAAGTTCATGAAGTTAGAGTGGGCTCCTTATATATTTATCTTTCGACATCTGATCTAGATTTATTTCTCTTTTACTGTAAATAATGAAGAGTTTAGTATTTTTTTAGGGAAAATAATATCATCTATACTTATTATCGCTATTATTTTAAAATGAAAAGGAACTTAACTCTTCGCTAAGAAAAAACAGCCACGGCATACATGCATCTTCCGTGATCTTATAACAACTCGCTTATATTACAAGTATCCAGGCACTTTTACCGAAACCTGAAAAAGACAGAGCAAGCAATTCCTACGTATACATAATATTTAGCACTCCCTTCGTCTAAACAAATAACACTTCACTCTCAAAGTTAAAATCTTTCGCCGTCAGAGATTCTGAGCGACATTTCATGCCTCAAACATTGCTGACAGGAAATAATAACTGCCAGCTCGGCTTGAAAGCATTTATATTTTAAGAAAACATTTAAGGCTTCGCCGAACATAGCGGTTTAATAATATAACCATTTATTCGACGATGGCATTTCGCTCATTTTTTCTGAAAATTAGTATGCCTCTATGGCGAGATGACGCTTGCAATATAGCAAGCATACTTTGATTTTGATCTACTTGACAGCAGAAGTAATGAGAGCTTCATAACAACTGGTTAATGAATTGCAGCTTTATTATCTCTCTCTCTCTATCTATATATATATATAACGTACGTGACAGAAATCGGTCTCGAATGGCAGCTCTAAAATGTAAACAAATCATCGTACGAATTTTGCTTCATTCAATATTTTTACTACTGCATTAATTTCAGCTCTTCACTTAACTAGTAATGGATTTTCAAATTATTATTAAAATATTCTGATTATGATTCGCCGTATCACCTAAAAATATATTCAATCAGAGAAAAGAAAATATAAAAGAAATCAAGAAATCGGCTTCAATCGGAAGTTTTTTTATTCAGCTCTAAAATAGACTTAACTGTTGCCAGAAGGGTAATAGTTATGACTTTCTTATGGAAATTCGTATTCATATCTTCTAAAACAATTATCTTATAAAAATATTCTTTGTATTACCTTAAAACAAAACAAAATTACCTCTCTAATGTTGTAAATTTAGTTACCGTAGAATTATTCCGTTGATGTTAATAATATTTTTAATATAATTTGATACAGTATATGTAATAATTTTAAATGCAATGCTGGCCTTCAGACTCCGCCATCAAAACAGTGAATCGCGTGTTCTTGCCAATCATTAATTCTGCAAAAGGATTTGCACTTCCGCACTTATTTCTTAATATATACGTTTTAAAATTTGCTGTATGCTAATTCATTTGAATTCATGTTTTTCAGTCGTAGAAAGTTACATAGTGAAATGTTTTCTTTTTTAAAAACACATTCCATAGATCATTTAACAATCTAAAAAGTCAGTAACATAGGCGAACAAACTGGCAGCTAATGGTAGCTAGTTCCATTTATTTTGTCTCTGTGTGTGTTGACTGGATATGAATCGCATTTATAATTGATGGCAGTATATAAAAGTTGTCATTTAATTTAAAAACATATTTCCTGTAAATATTCAACATAATTTTTTCCATAAACACAATAATTGGAATTTTAACGCAAAAATATCATTATTTTTTTATTGTTAATTATTATTATCATTCAGAGAATGATAATAATTAGCATTTGTTTCTTCTCTTTTCATGGTTTCATAACAAAATCTTTTTGATTATGAATTAAGGCTTTATAAATCTCTCTGACAATGGTAAAGACAGTATCTCGTTTTCCTATTCCTTTATATTATTCATCGTCAGAAAGCGCCTAACCTATAGATCACTTTTCTTTTTGTTCCCTATAATTTATTTTTGCATACCTGACTTCCTTAAAATTGATCTAGTAATTTCAAATCCTCCTTCTTATTTTATTACAAATCGCAAATGGAGATAAAGTTTTCAGTTTGGTGGTTGGCTCTCGCTTTTCTGGTAAATATAAATTGTTATGTTGTTCTTTAGACTCTTTGCTAATAGCGGGTAGTACCTCTGTTCAAGGGCTCGTCGTATATGCTACTGGCTATGATGGTCGACCACAGTATCCAGTGGTAGTTTCCTTGTCACCCTGGATGCTAAGGTATGATGAATGTTTCTTCGTTGTGATTATCTAATTACATTTCCACTCACTCTATTTTTTTATTTATTCATAGGATAATAAATTACTCAAATTAAGATGAGTACAATTTTAGTGATATTTTAAGGGGACTCGGTACCTTAAAAATTTCGAAAGATCGATGAAAATATAGATTTTCTAATTTTTAGTGAATAATGATCCTTAAACCTTTTGCTTATTAATCTGAAAATTTCAAAACAATCCGACAAGTAATTAGGGAGATATGGAACTATTTTGTCTAACGCGCTATCAGGTGCCACGCCCACTTCCTGTGTTTACATCAAACATATTTCATGTGCGAGTAGCCAAGCCGTTCAATTTTTTTCCACAAAATAAAAAGTTGGAAAGTTGTTTGAAACTGTAACGGCTAAATCCTTGTTTGTTTATGGATTTACAGCTTTCGTCCTTGCTTTTGATGGAATTTCTCACTGGTTACTATAATCATTTTGAAAACAAAACTGTCTATTTCAGAATTTGTTTATTGCTTTTTACTTCGTTTCGAAAATGCCTCTCAATAAAAGGAAATCCTATTCTCTTGCTATGAATAACAAGAGGTGGAAAAGAAATGAATCAAAACCGCTCAATGTAGCTGTGATTGAATCTAATTTACTAAATGAAACCGATTCAAAACTCGCGATTGTCAGATTTCTCAATGAAACAGAAATTAGATGATAAAACTGATATTTGTTTGGAAGAAAACAAATATATTTTTGTTTCAACAGAACATATTTCAAAATTGTTTTGTAGTGTAGTTTGTCCAGACTGCCTTAAAAAAGCTGTGAATTTGAAGCTGGATGCTAAATCTGGTTTTTAATATGAACTGAAAGTTATATGCAGCTATTGTTGTGAAAAAATCAATTCGACTCCCTCTTCAAATTATGCTGATGATAAATTGAATCAGTAAATCTTATTAGTGTTTTACATAGAAAAGTGCATTATATTATATATAGCACTGAATAATAATAAACTGCATTGCCTTGCTATACAGTGTATATTTGTGTACTCTTTTTTTGGTCATTTTCAAATATGTCGTTACTGCTTACATCAATTAATGCCTTGATTGCTTCATCTGTATACTTCAGATAAACGCAACACAATTATATTTGAATGATAATATATTATTTAAAATATTTTGTATTTATATAAGCTATTTCATATTGAAAATTTTTGTACTTATGCTTTTTATGAAACTTTTGTACTTACGCATTGTCTAGAAAATTTACCTCCTTCAAAATGGCAAATTCATTTGAAATTCAATAAAATGGAATAGAATTTTTGCTGTGTGTTATTAGTTATTTGATAAACAGAACTGCAGATCATTTAATAACCATTTTTACTAAAAAAATTTACTGAGTAAAAAAAGTGAATATATTGTAATTTTGTTCCCCAATTTTTCTAATAATCCCTATTTATAATAATGGTCATTAATAAAGTCGATAATAATATATATTAATAAAAGTGGCATCTTAGCACTTACAAACGCCAGATTACTGCTTTGAGAAAAAATTAACTCGATATTCCTGTTTTTATTATAATTTTATCGTGATGAAAACTTTAAAGCTGTTTCAATGTGAAAACTGTGAAATTTTTTTTCAAAAAATAAATTTTGCAAAGATCCATTTTTTTTTTAAAAATCTTTTTATCTGTGCCAATTTAATAGGCATTCGAATCTTTGCAGAATTTTAATTGTATAATCAAACACTTAATCGCTTGGTTTTCTTCCATTGTCGATAACGAAAGAAGGAGAATTATATTTAATATCTGTGTAGTTTACAAATAAAAATGTTACAATATTCACGAAATCTATAACATAGACGAACCTGTTTTTTACATTTTTAATAGCGCTCCGATATCATGGGACTGTCTCCATTAGAAATGTTCATGTACACAATCAACGGAACTTATGTAAGAGAATTAAAATAAGACGGCTTTAATGTTGGAAAATCTGGCAGAATCATGGAAACGAAGTTATATTTAAGTGATTTATCAAAAAAGAAATTGAACCAATATTCCTGGCGAACTAGCTGGTTGTCTAAGACAACTAGTTGTAAAGTATTTTTAACATTTCAAGGATTCTTTGAGTAAATTTATTTATTTTATTATTCAGTTAATCATACTTATTTTACTTCTCACTGTTTATGTTTACATATTTTATTATTTATGTTTACATAATATATTATTACATATTTTATTATAAGTTCCGTTTTTTCATCTCCCAAGCCTGTGTCATGCCTGCCTGTTAATTTTCATGTGTATTTGGGATACACATTTGCGTTTGGATGAGATGATATAATGTTCGTACAAAAACTACATTCAAGCTGAGCTTCATGAATTGGTGCCTGATTTCCTATCCTTCTTTTCCCTGAATTCATGGAATGATTCCTGGACTCCAAATCAAATGCTCCATATTGTTCCAATTCGCACTTTTATGCAAATGAGGTTACTGTTTGTTTAAAAACTGTATTTAATTTTCAAGTAGTTATTTTCTGAGTCTTGCTTTCCAATTTTTGCCACTTATAGGGTCATGTTTTACCGTAAGTTTAAAACTGGCCATATACGTGAACCAACCTGATACAAAAATTATGAAAGTAATAATATATTTCTTTCAACTATTATTGCAATATCCGAAAATTTCTCAGCCCCATAATTACTTAAATTTTTCACATGTCTTTTTATCATAAACTCTCAGTCCTATCAAAGATTTGCAAAGCATTCTAAGATCCAAAACCACGTCATTCACATAAATCCTCGCATAACATCCGTTCTTCCTTCCTTGATGAGAGCTCCTTCACAAAACCCGCCTTCGTGTAATCCATTCGCATTCGTAGGCATTCATTTTGTCCCTATTATGTACAAGATGTGTGTAAAAACAAAGTATTCAAAAAACATTGGAAACTTGATTAGAAGAGTATGAATAGATGGAGAGATGAATAAGAAAAAAGAAGAAATATTCATTGCTACATTTCGATTCATTTCGGCTGGAATCGGATTCCGATCATTAGAAGTCTTTTCGCCTGTTGATATATTAGTCATCATCTTCAGAATCATTGAAAATTAAACATATAACACATTTTTTCAGTTATCTGAATTATTTTAAACTAAAATTATCACTGTCACTATCACCTTAATCTTCTAAATTATTATTACACTTGTTCGCATTTGACATAATATAAATTATTTTGTAATTATTGGAAAGAAAATAACGCATAAAAGCAAGAATTACATGCTCACACAGCGAGAAGGATTCTTGGCAACTTGCACGTAAAATTTCGTGACATATACCCAGGTCTGACTTGCTACTATGCATTTTGGTTTCAATAATGCATCACGAGTGTAACGCGTTATTTGACAAGAATTAGTGCACAGTTCACAGAGATTTAGACACATTCCATTCAGTGCTTTGCTTTAGAATCCAATCTATACAGATTGCATCAACGTATTTCCAAGAACGGGTAAATTTTGCACTCCGCTGCACCGCAGGGAAAGACTTCTGTTGAATGTCGTGAATGGATGCCTCGGCCGGAAATGCATACTCAATTCACCATTAACGGTTTCGGATTCGATTCCGTTTCAGAAAGAGGAGTCGAGGCGCATTTCTCTGCATTCTGGAAGGCACGAATGAATGGCATTCGACGCAGTTCTGAGGAGGGAGTCAGATTGATGCGAGGGTTCTAAAATATAACAGTGGGATGGAACACGATAAATGCAACGCTTATTACCTTATTATTTTAAATCCGCCAATAGAACCAGGGATCATAACTGAAAAGGGAAGGATGAGCAGCGATGGGCAGGAAAACTCTGCCAACCTCAAAAATAACTATTTTCCTGGGGAAAAACATGAAATGGTTTCATGGAAACTAGAAATACAGCTAGAAAACTTTTGTCAGTTTTCAATTTCATTAGAAAAAAGATGGAAACTTTTAATTAATATGGGTTTATATGACTTAATTTTC
Organism: Argiope aurantia; assembly: GCA_026543865.1. Taxonomy (NCBI): domain Eukaryota; kingdom Metazoa; phylum Arthropoda; class Arachnida; order Araneae; family Araneidae; genus Argiope; species Argiope aurantia. The sequence goes on from JAPMOR010054067.1 coordinate 476,248, forward strand.
TATAAATGTTGCTTATTAAAGTTTCATTGTTTTCAATTATGTATGAAATAATAGTTATTGCACTATTAGAGTGACATTTTTGCTCGAATGAAACAATCCATCATATGATGTATAAAACTTCTTAGTTTATTTTTATCAATATTTTATTATTAAAAATCCTTATCAAGTTTTCAGTGACAAAAATTATTTGTTCGAGTAAATGTGCGAGCGAATCTGTTTGGTCCATTCCTAATGATTAGAGAAGTTACAAAAATTACAAAGCACGCCTAGTATATATAAAATATTTCGTCATTGAGACATTTACTCTGTGATGGGACATACAAGATGAATTGCCTTAAAAGTCATATTTGCAATCTAATAATAACACGGAATTATATTTTTAATATTATTCATTTTACAATTTGTCACTCAAGTCTGCTTTAATCAAGAATCGTTCAATTTAAGAATCATTTAAAAGACACCCTATTGCACCCTAATTCATATATTTTAATTCATATTTCCATAATCAATGCATTTATGATAATCATGTCATTAAATGTATTTTAATAACTGTTTTTGAAGCCTTCAATGAGGATCGACCTAATATAAAAAACTGTGCAGAATTAAAAAAGAAATCTTTCATGTCATGATGAGAATATTAAAAGGAAAGTCAGCGAGATTATTATTGTAGAGTAGAAAAGCTTTTCCATCGGATTTGCTCTCTGAGCAATCTTTTATTACTTTTCATTCTATTTTCCTTTTTCTATTTATATTTCTTCCTCAAGGGTGTGTCATCCCTGTACTATTTACTTAGTAACCCTTCTCCGATGGATCCCCTCCTTTTCAATTATAATAATAATCTACTTCAAAGCTGGAATCATCCATTAAATAAAGGAAGTTCAAGTTCAAGTTTTTCAATCAATAAATGTCTATTTATTTCCAGTTATGCTTAATTATTTAATCAAGAGCCTTCCAATTCGACAGAAATAGAACTTTATCCTTAGATTTAGTGTTATGTTTAACAGATATGGGAGTTAACATTCCAGCATTGTTGCTGGCTTTTAAGAGCCTGTTATGGATTATTCTATATTAAGCTTTCATGCCTTAGCATTTCATTCATAAATTATTGTTGTTTATCAGCTACCCAGTAATATTATAATCTTCAAATCTGTTGCGTGCTTGAGTGTGTTTAATAAACCCGGCGCTCCGATGATGATGGAGCACATCATCATCAAAGAGATACCTAACAGCTGATAGCACTCCAGTCATTTTATTCATTGATTGAATACTTAATGAATTTCATGCTCATCTCACTCAAAGATCAGAAAGGAATTGGGATTGTATTGCAATCTGACTCTTTGAAAGTGATCAGAATCCAGATTCATTCTATGATTCTCTAATAGGGCATATATTGTTTTTTGGAATATATTGTGTGCAGGAGTTTTAAAGATATCTCACAATTGGGAAAATTATGTGTGGATTAAAATATAATTTTCACTTTCATTGCCCATTTCTGTTGAATTAATTTGAATGTTCGTAAAATCCGCAAGAAATTTCGTCACTTGCCTTCACTCATTCAGAATAAATACTTTCAATTGCTTTTGGAATATATCGGAAAGAGACACGGCTTCATCTTCCACTCAGTTTATACTTAAGTTTCCGATCTTGCAGGTCAGAGACGGATGAATCTATCATTACAGAAATAGCAAGACATGATTTTTTTTATGAAATTGAGATTTTTCAAACATTATTACATTCAAACATTATTTCACTCATTTCCTTTGCGAAGAATTAATAACTTTGACTCGTTGTTGTTGTTGTTTCAGCATCAAAATGATGTGTTCAAAGAAAGACTGACTTCACAATTTGCTGAAATGCCAAAGAGAGTGAATAGAGAAAAATAAAAGTTCCGTAAGGTACATTTACTACGAAAATCTTATCAAAAGTATAAATGCAGTTGGTATCGTAGGCTAGATAGATATTGCAATGTGGAAATTGTAAAATTTTCAAAAAATCTTTAATCAAATATAATTACAAATTGACAATGTTTATAATCACTTCATCGGAAATAAATTTCGAAATTCTATATAATTGGAAAATAAAGTTTAATAGAAACTACTTTCTTTAAAAAAAACGCGCATATTTCCACACATACTACAAAGTTTCACATCATAATGTCATCAAACTATGGAGGATGTTCGGTTATCGAACATTTATGCAAAAGAAAAAAAAAGAAGAATGAAGAGGATTCCGAAGGATGGATTAATTAATATATCTTCGTACAAAGAACATTGTTCAGGCTGTGTTGCTGTGTGATTATGATCTTTTGTTTGAAATGAATTACGAAAGGTAGAGAATTGTATTGCCTTTAAGCATGAGTGTAGACATAACATAACGCCATCCTGTGCCCCCGGTGCCTATAACACTAAGTTATCTAACCAGTTGGATGAGCATAAGATGGAAGGAGAAAAAAAGAAAGAAAGAAAGAGACGACAGACCATCCAGGGTTCTCCAGAGAGAATCCCATCCTACGCGACTGTATTTAATTTTTTGGAGAAGTAATAATTGGATGGAGGGGACAAGAATACTTAAACAAATGGTCACTATGGGTTGAACTTACAGGTAAACGAAATTACTAACTGAAAAAATTGATAAATTACATTGAGAACATCTGTATGACATGTATAAGCATAAAAATAATCACTGAAAAGTCAGAAATCTGTAACGTCCGTCTGAGTCTTGTGGTTTTGATTTCCTTCGTGAGAACTGCACTTTTGAGGGACGTTTGAAGTTATAATTTCAGCTGATTTTGACAAGAGGCATTCTGGTCTCAGCTATTGTGTAGTCTTGAAGAGGTCTTGGTATTTATGAATATGGTTTACTATGGAGTGGATCGTTCCGCGTGAAAGGGTTTTCGATGCAACTCTCCTGTACCATTCTTCCTCGAGACTTGTTTCTGGCTTTCTCATGAGAACTTTCGTACCATTTTAGATGTTCAACGAAGTGACAATATAAATCGAAATAGATCATAAGTATCTTTAAAATTTATATAAATCGAAACAAGAATCAATAAATGAAACAAGAATTCTCATGAAATAGTATTATTTTCAAATTAAAGGTATGTTTGTATTTCCTTGTCTCCGTGTAGATTTCCTTTCTAATCGTATATTAATTCCGAGATCATACTCTACTTATAATTATAACGACTTATAATTAAATACTACTCATAATATATATTTCAGTTTCACCTTGTTATTTCATAAGATTCAAAAACGTGAATTTAATTGCGTAAGTCAAAACAAATTATAAAGAATGAAAATCTTATTTCGGAATTAATTTTTACATTAAAATTTTTGTAAATTAAGAAAACATTGTAAAGAAATGAAACTATCATTAGAAACGTAATTCTTTTCGGATAGCGCAAAAAATATTTTTGTTAGATAATAGTATTGGTTGTTGATAGTATAATCCATTTCATAGATGAGTCATAGCGCGATTACCCATCTACTAAGCCTATTTTCGTAGTGGATGAAACTTTGTTTCACTTCAATTTCCTGATTATTTTTGCACCTTCTTTCCTCTAAGTAAATAGAATTTTTGTTCAGAACTAATCAGATGATTGCGGCTTCATTCATTAGCGAAGTCTTCAATCAAGAACAGCTGAAAAGCATTCAATGAAGTAGTCTAACACGTTCATGTAATGATTTCTTTACATTCGACTGTTGCCATTGGACAGTACGTACTAGTAATATAAGTGATTTCTGTGCCAAGCACGTTAACGTTATATATGATGATGCCGTTATCCAAAGGTAAGAAGGTATTTGTCTAAATTTAAAAAAAAATTGTAAAAAAACATTAAAATTAAATTTTAAAAAAATTACCAAATAAAAGCAAAGTAATGAATCAAGACATTTATTTCATATTTATTATTTTATAAAATTTAAGATTAAAATTTATTAGACGTACTTCTTTGTCAGCTAGTTCACCGAGAATATTATTCGTCATTAATTTCTATTAAATACATTTGGCATAACTTGACGTCCAAGATCCCTATGCAAAATATTTTTAAACAACAAAATGCTACTGATACTGCAAATATTATTTTTCACCTTTTTTTAAAAATATCGTTACCATGTTTCTGGTTTTGTGTGTGTGTGTGTGTGTGTGTATTTGAACAATTCTAATGGAGGCACCCCTCCCATTGACATCTTAATGCCATTAAAAATAATTGGTAATTTATTTTCAATTGCATGTTGTCTTTCACAGTACTCCAACTTTAGTTTTTACTTTCCAATACTGTAAATTGTTGTATTTTCCGATACTCTACTCCTTAGGAAAGTACTGAAAGCATCAAGAAATGAGAACTCGAAATTTTAATGAATCTGCACGCTTTAGATCTCCCTGAATTCCAAATACAGATAATAATATCTATCTGTGACATAATAATAACCAGATGGCATAATATCTACTTGTCCGTCTGTTTGTGGCAAATAAAACTTTAAAATGCTTTGAGCCATATGAATAACAATTTGTATATAATCTTGACAGTAAATTCATAGATTTCTAGAAAGGTTTGAACAAAATCTGTTCGGAAGAAGTCTGTCTGTACGGCTATTCAAATCTAAGTGAACGCGATAACTACAAAATGAAAAGAGCCAGAAAGATAAAATTTGGTATAAAGATTTAACATCTATATTGTAGACATCTATCAAAGTTTTAGCTAAATCGAATAAGGAGTTGAATGTCTGTACATTCAGAAACATGTAAGCGAGATAATCCAAAATCACAATAATTTAGGTATATCAAATTTAGCATGTGAATTATTGAACTTAATTGCAGTTATGTGCCAAATTTGGTTTCAATCAGTTGGAATAATCCTGACTAAAATACGAATTCACCTTTATTAGAAAGTATGCAAGAAAGTTTAGGGGAGACCACTTCCGCTAGATTCACTCCTCGTGTTAATTGCGTAGATAAGAAATAACCTTTCTTCTTTAGCTTTCGACTTAAAAAAAAATGAAAACGGTTTTAATTTTATCGCAACAAGAAAAAGCAAAATAATGCAACACATATTTTTTTTATTTCAAAATTTACCAAAATATTGTACGATAAATGCAACAAGCAGTTTGTTTATATTTCAGTCCTGTAAAACAGGCAGTTCGCAAGTATTTCAAAAGTCTAAAAATGATTTTTATATAAAGAGAAGTTATCTCAAAAAATTAAAAAAAAAACCCCTCTCTGATATGTCTGTATCTCTCCAAAATATATTCATACCGAGTATGGCAGATGTAGATTAAAGGTTTTTCTTGCCAGCACTCATATATTTTCCTTTATTATTCGGATAGATAAAGATTCTCGTTGTAACAATTAAGGAAATCTATTTTTTATCCATGGATTCATGGAATACATTCTGATATTTCTAAGCTATTAAAAATTTTGTTACTCTCGGATTTTTACGAAATTATGAAATAGCCTTCATTCATCTATAAAGTTTATAAAACTGTTCATTGTTACTCTTTAACCATTTGCTGTACTGTGTGCCAAAATTACATAAAGTGTCATAACAATAACCAAACATATTAAAGTCATTGACATTTTTTTTTCTACCTTTGTTACAATACAATGTTTGAGAAACATCTGAACTATGTCATCTTTATGCACAAACACAGTCAAATTTTGGCGAGGTTTCCTATTATTAATACGCTTCGTTGGTGAATTTGGGCAAATGAAAATAAATGAATAAAATTGGACATCAGAATTAAAATCAGCGAACAGAAGCAAAGTTAGAAAAGGACATTCATCCTGAAGACAAACATTTGCAGCCTCATTTCGCCCAACAAGGTTTTGATTAGACTGCAGCTTTAATTGAAAACCAGACGGCTGTACTTTCAGCCTTTGGAATAGTGGCACAAAGCGTTGAATGATGAATGACCGCTTTGACTAATTCTCTGGCGTTAGGTAACTGCTCGCGTAATGCACGGCGTTTTCACTTCATTAATCACGGTCGGTCGTTGTCACTTCTGCGTAAACATGGAACGGTGTTGCCATCTCGAGAAAGGAAATAAAGTGCAGTTTCTGGGATTATTGAAGTAATGTTATCTGATTTATATGAGGTGCGAAATCTTCGTCGATATATAAAATATATATATATTGAAATAAAAAAGTTGTTAAATTCTCATATATAAAAAAAATTATTGAAGAAGATTGAATATTATAAATTGCGGAATATTGATAACTGATTAATTGATAAGAATATTGATTAATTATTTAATATAGTAAAATATTTTTAAGCTTCAATAAGCGTGATACCATATTATTATAAAAGCCTTAGACCGTTCTATCCATTTTAGTATCATCTCTGTAATTCTCTATTAGTTCAGGTAAATTCTAAATTTTAAATTGAAATGGCAGTGATTTAACTTCAATTTCATAGACTTTTTTTTGAAGAAAAAAATTTTTTTTTAATGTCAGCACAAAGACGTAATTGGTCTAACTCTTATTTGCACTACAGAATATTTTTTTTATAATCTATGCAATGCAATGCGGTATGTCAATAAATATTCTTAGTACACCAACTTTTAAATAAAGTTTCTACTTTCTGCCTTCACATGTAGCGGAGTTAAAAGTTATTGAATATCATTATTTTAGGACAATCAAAATTTCATAACTTTAAGTTAATTAGCACTGGGAAACTCCGGGCACTGATTGGCATATCTTTTTGGAGACCATAAATGGAGTGGTCAGAAATCGTCGGTTTTTATTCCGTAATGGTATTCGAATTCCATAAGAGTGACGTGAACTGGTAGCAAACTGAAGGAATTGAAATGATTTTTAAATTTCCACAATCACAATATTCAATTATAAAATAAAAAATAAAACTTCTATTTTTTGATACATTAATGATGTCGTGTCCGCGTCACATCGGAGAGGGGTTGCAGTAGCTCCTGAGGGTGAATACCCTTGAGCACCCGAGGGCAGAAGTGCGACTTCTAGCTCATATGAACAAGACACTCACACACAAGCTTGCACAACTCCTTTTTAAAGGGGGGGGGGTGCCTCTTTCACATACCACATAAATAGAGCACAGGGTACAAAACAACCATGCCTGAACCCGGGACACTCAGATCACGGGAAAGACGCGTTACTCCTAGGCCAGGACGTCGGCTTTGATACATTAACAAGTCTTTACTAAAAAAATATTTTGATTTTTTTTTCTTTTCTGAACAGTTAGAATGTTATGAAGAAATGCTGCTGTCTAGAAAATTTCTGGATAGGCGGGTTACTTTTTGAAGGAAAGAAAACCTTCAAGCAATTTCCAAGCATTAAAGTTATCTTTATTTTAGAAAATGGACAGATGCATGCTTCATTTCTTTATTTGTTTATTTTGATACTCTCTGATTTTTTTTTCTTTCAGTTAAAAAGTTTGTAATTAATGCTCTATACCAAAATTAATTTGAAATTATTCTCATATACTTAATGAGGGAAAAAAAGCCTTTTCTTTTTTTCCATTTCTACTATTTGCGCATGTTTCACAAAACTGATCTTTAGTGTAATTGAAAATTTTTTCTGGAAAGGCAACGATAAACGATTCCTTTGTTTTTGCTTTCTCGTATTCGAAGTATAGAGAAAGTATTGTAATCGTCAAAAAAAAAAGAAAAAAAGAATCGAACTCTAGATTTTGAGGAATCTTCATGTTTGAGTCCTCTCTGAGTTCGAAAAAATCGATTTCTGGCCTTTTGTCTGTCTTTTCGTCTATTTCTAGCAAAGATAACTTTAAAATGATTTGAGCTAGATGAATAAAATTTGGTATACATAGCTGTACCAAATTTGTAGATTTTTATGAAATTGTGAACAAAATTTGTTCAAAGAAAGGCTCTGCATCCGGATGTTCAAATATAAATTAACATAATAGCTGCAAAACAAAGAGAGGCAGGATTGGCCAAAACCAAGCAATATCTAAAATAATTGAGAATAATATTTCCTTTTAATTCATATAACCTATTCATAGATTTTTCTATATAACTGAAGGCAGCTAAATATATTTCATTAAGAAAATCTAAAAGCAACAATTTTCATATTATGCTGTCCATTTTAAAAGTATTATACAGTAAAATCTCATTTAAAACCAAATGAGATCAATTTTCTCAAGAACTTACTTTATTTGCATTTCTTCCACAGCTGGCTTGGTTTGTTTATGTGCTGTTTATTGGCGTAAGAGACATATTTGAGTATATAGCTGACTTCGCAGCTTTGCAGATTTTTATTTATTGCTACTGCATTTTTGCAGAAGATATTGGCTTTTTATTCGCTTCAATATTACGATGTCACACACGATTATTAGCCTGCAGAGTCTGAAGAGTTTTGATTCCTTTATTTCTTGAAATTTCCTTCCAAGTATATAAATATTTTTCAGAGATTAGTATTACTACACTAAATGTGAACAATATCCCCATTTTTATAGACAAACTAGTCACCCACTACAAATTGCAGTAACTATAAACGTAATCCTGCAAAAATTTACAAAATCGTACCATCATTTCAAGCCAAAGGAAAACCATTCATTCGTCCTTTTACACAAGCATCCCATACAAGCCATTAGCTTCTTCCGAATATTAAATCCACACGATTTCACTGCGGAGAATGAAGTGGTCATCTTTACTGATGCACGACATTCACTTTTATGGCAGCAACGGCGATTCTCGGGCATTAATAGGACTTTGAGCTGCAGGGATGGAACCCATTCGGAATGATGACTTCAGTTCGGTCAGTGGATTGGGGAAGAGGGTAGGAAAGATCCATTGACTGCTGCAGGTGATGGGAAAGATGGAGTCTTCTAGGAAGTGTTCATTTTGAGTCATTAATATATGATTACAATTAGCATTACGATGGTTGATCGGTTAACAAATATAATTCATTATCTGATCATGGATTGAGCTTTGACTTTTTATGGCCATTTCAAAAATTTCTTTTGGAAGCGGAGAAAAAAAAACACTTTCTTTCCAATATCATTTATGTGCCATTAAAATAATATATTTCATGCACCCTCACCATGGGAAGAACACTCCCGCCGATTTTTCGTGGCGACTTTCATGCTCGCTGCGGCACCTGGCAAAAATTAGGTTTCATTTGTTTTCCATTTCTGCACTATCTCATGGCGGTACGATGCATGTGTATACGGAGTTTCACTTCTTAACGTGTTTTTTTTTCCTTCATTGTTCGAAAACAGGAAATTTAAAGAGAGTATTGCCTATTTCCTTCTAGTTAGTTAAGCATTTCCAGATCTGAAACTGGAACTCCTGAACTAGAAGCTGGAAAATTCCAAGCACTTTTCAACAAATCGAAATATATATGTATGTATATCCGCCTTTTTTCCTCGAAGCATTAGATGAATCAAATTTGCATTTTTATTGTGAGATATTAAAATTGTATTATTCGTATCCGCTCTATTACTTTGAACATCTCAAGAATCATATAAACATTGAAATGATTCAAAACTAAAAAATCTTTTCAAAATAAAGTGTGCAATTCACTTAAATGATTTTTTTAATTAATAATTTATCTGTTATAACGATTCATTTACAAAATAACTTATGCTTTCATTTGTTATGATCAGTATGACATATTTAATAACCTACAAATACTGTTCTTTTTAAATTTAAGAAACGAATTGCCTTTGACCAATCTCTAATCGGGAATACGTGATGGCGGAATCATGAATGATGACAAAAAAAAAACCTGATTAGATATTTCAGAATAAAATAACTCAGACAACAGTTTAAAAAAATTTGAAATTTCAGATGCATGGATTCAACAGATTCATTGATTCATTCAGATTATAGATGTATTGAATATTATAATTATTTTTTACATGATCCGTTTACTTCATAGTATATAAAAATTTCAATAAAATGGAAATAGTAAATCTTAAATTCAGTAAAAATTAAATAATTGCTATTACCAATTATTATTAAAAATGAATAGTAACTTTCAAAATCACCTGTAGATAAGAATTTATATTGTAAGCAAAAATGAATTGAAAAATTGAGAAGATTAAATTATTTTGAAACAAAGGAAAACTCATGAAGCATTATGCTGAAAGCAAGTAATTTATAATAATATATACTTACTTTTAAAGACTCTTCTCTTTAACAACCTGTAAAAGAAAAATGTATATAAATGAAGGAAATAATATACACAAAAAAGAATTATGATGCTCTTTATGATTAAAACTGAAATCATGATATTATATATATTACGATTATTATATATTATTATACATTACATAAGAGAGCAGTATATATTTTGTTGGGAAAAATCACAAAGAAAAAAGTATATATCAGCAGCAAATATAAGAGCAATTCTTCAATTGAAAAGTCTTTAATGACTAATGACTAAGACTTCTTGATGTTCTTAAGAAAGTATACTCTTCAACGACAAAGTTATAATTAAATTAAAAAAGGGAATTACGCAATTTTTTTTCACTAGACCAGTATCTGCTTTAATATTGCAAATATTTATATTTAAATAAAGTGTGCTTTCCGTTAAAATTTGTAATTTTTTAGAAAAAGATTTTCTTGTTTTTGGAAAAATACTGATGTGATTGGATGAAAATACGCCCAGGAATAAAAAACGTAAATATAAATATATAACGTAAACGTATTTCTAAATACATGTTATTTATTATCAATCTCAAGCTGATTCGTCTGAGATTCTATTTCATTTCAGTTAAATTTTTTAAATAAAATTTTACCATCAAATTGTTAAAATTAAAGCAGTGTTATTTGAATATATTCTCTTAATGTACACATATGGATTTTTCTAATTCGGACCAGTTTAATTACGTCATAACTCTTTTACTTAAGGTTCATCCGAATTATTATAAGAAGTTATAATTCGGTTACTATAAGTAGATATAAATGCTTGATAGAAATTTACAAATTTGGTGAAAGGTCGCATGCCAAATTTCATGACTGTAGACCATTGCATTTTTGAGCTGTAGTGGTTGGTCACAGGCCCACGCAGTTCAAAGAAGCCTTCGGGAATCCAGGGCGTCTTCAAGTGTGCAGATTCATCAAAATTTCGAGGTCGAATTTTTCAGTACCTTTTCTTTGCATATTTCGTATTCAAGAAAGAAACAACCGATTCTTTTTTCCTCCCAGCGTTTCGTGCAGAGCAGAAACACTTTACAAAGTGGCATTCCTCGCCATGCAAATGTCAGAGAGGCGTTGAGATTGGCGCATTCTTTGCCCTCTTGTCAACAGCTCGATTGTAGGCGATCTCTTTCCGTTTTTCACAGTCGGAAAAGGAGTTGATTGTTTTCGACGTGCAGCTCACTTGCAATCTGTGGAAGAGCTGTTGCTCGGCGCTCGGGAGATATGTTTTTTAGGACTCCAGTCAGAAACCGAACATCGAAAAGGGAAAAGAGGGCATTCGGTAGGTGGAAAAATAGAAACACAGATGTGCTATGGAATGAAAAAAACAGAGAATTGAACTGTTTCTTTCAAAAGAAAAAAAAAATCCCCTTCTTTTTTTCAGGATTAGGAATTGCGAATATGTTTGTTTCTAATTATTAATTATTTATAATTTAGAAGTTCGTATTTTTAAGCAAAGATTTTATTTTTATATTGGTTTATAATTACAAAAGGGATGTCAGGTATGGGGTGAATGGTAAAAAGGATGTAAGGTATTAAGGGTCCAAGGAAGTTTTTAAAATTCTTCCCTTTATAAAAGTTTTTAGAATTGCATCTCATTAGTATAACTTTTGAAGTATGCTAAGACTACAATATTTTCAGAGAAAAAAGACTGTTAAAATAATATTTGACTAAAAATATTTTACTTACATTTTACTGAATTATTCTTTATAATTAAATTTCTGTTAATTTCTTGTTCATTTATAGTTTTAATTTTTATTTAATTAAGCGTGCGCCTAATTTTGGCAATGCATTGGCGTTTGGTATAAACAACAGTTCTGTGGAAATGCGTTCCTAAACATTATAAAATTGAAGTATAAAAGTCTTTGCATAATTTAATCTTTATTTAGAAATTGAAAAATCTCTTGATTCGAAATAAATGACAAAAAAGAATAAATGGTTCAATATTATTTCTTCTTATAATGGTTTATTTTTCATAAAGATTTGAAAATAAATGTTGAAATAATTTGGATATATATAATTGGGAATCCATTTACTCCATTCAGCTTATTTTTCAGAAACATTAAAAATAATTGAAATGCTGCTTTTTTTTTCAGAATTAATTAATTAATTTTCTAGTTAGTTGTTTATGTTGTTCTGTTTTCACAATTTCATAATTATTTAACTTGCACTATAATCCGTTCTATTTTCACAATTTTAGTTTTGAATAGCAAACTGCATATATGACTAAGCATAGATTTCAAATTCTAAAAATGCTACTTGGTTCTAGGTAATAATTACATAATTGCATCTAATAGCTAGTCTTCAAAGCTTTATTAAACTTAAATGGTCAAAAATTACTGTAGAATTTTTTACGATTTAAAAAAAATGTATATTTTGAAATGTGTAAAATGATAATTTTTCTTCCATTTGTTTTTGAAATTCTTAAGGAAATCACTCTTTTTAAGTTAAAAATCTTTGGAAAAACAAACATAGTTCCTTTCTATTTCATCCTTAGTATAAGCAAGAAAAAAAAAAGTGATTTAACGCTGCCTTCAAAACATACAGGAATCTTAAAACTTCGTTTTTTGAAAAACAGATTTTATTGAAACCATAAAAATGAAATTGTACCACGTACGCCTTATCGTATTTTTGAGTAAAAAACATTTTTGTGCATTCTGTTTTTATGAGCAGGATCGCGAGTACATTTTAGAGTGATGATCTACTTCGATGACCTACTTTTTTTATTTCTTTTCTATCCTATATCGGCGATGCGACTAAAGCAAAAGAATTTTCATTTTACCGAAAATTTACGTTTTACTTCAGATTAAATTTTTTCTTCATATAAAACTTACGTTATCCATAACAAAAAGTGCCCGCACTGAATGCATTATTTTCTAGTTACTAGTTTCTAGTTATTATATGCATGATATCTAAATTCGTAAAAAGATTTTATATGAGATAATTTGTAAAAAATAATTGAAAAACTCACAGTAACTAATTGCTTACGACCTACATTATATATAATTAATATTGACTGTTTTAAAAAATCCAAAATATTTAAAAAATGTCAATAAGTTTTTAGAAAATGTTGAAGAAAATTTTTTGGCTAAACATTCTTCGGATTTCAAGAAAATAAATAAATATTTTTCCTTTATTTGAAATTTGATATTTGAATTTGAGCGTGGCTAAAATATACAGAATGCCAGAAACGTTTTGGAGGAACAGGGTAGATCTCAACGATTCGAAACTGCTTAGCAGTATTAATTCAGAAACGCTTTCCAGGCGCAGTAGATGGCATTGCAGGAGATTCAAGCGTTCTCCCCGAGAATCTTCATTTCAGACACCGATGCGGGGGTTGTAGGCATGCTGATCATAGTAATAGACGTTTTTCAATAAATGCTTGACCTGGAACTGGGGTGATCTTGTATTTCATAATAATTATTGCCTCCTCGTCTGTCAAGTCCAATCTTCTTTGATTAATTAGAGTTTCAAATCATTCGAAAATTTGATAACTCCAATGGTTTAACACTTTCAATACGTTTGCACTAATTATTTTGAGTCATTTTCAATATTTTTCAATACTATTATGATGGTATTTTTAATGGCATTTAATAAAAAAAATTGATTTTTTAAATTTAAAGCATGATGCATTTTATTCTGTGACTTATTTGAATTTGTAATTGTTAGTTTCTATTTTTAATGCAGTTGATATCAAGAATTCATATGTGGTTATTACAACAAGTATTAAATCAAAGAACCACTACTTCAGGCCAAAAAGATTTAAAAATGACTTTCTCTTGACCATCTTGTATCACTTAAAAATGTCAGTATGAACCCAAAAACCGAATGTTCCTCCAACGGCTAATAGCCGAATTTTAGGATGTGAATTCCGAGCATTCTTTATATAAGGGAAATTTAAGATTAAAAATGTCGTTGATCTGAAATATTTTGATTAGTAATGTATTTTGGACTTGAACTTTCTAACGGGTTTATACTAAAAAAAAATGTACGTAGAAGCACGTGTGCTTTGCTTTTCTATAATTACATGTATAGAACTAACAGATACAGAGGAAACCACGGGTATAGTGTCTAGGTCTTTATAGATTGATTTCTACAGTGGTTACATTTGAATTCTGTCTAAGCAAACCCCGTTAACATGTTCTCCGTTGCCTTGCATTAAGATAGATTAATTGAACCTGCATACCAGAAAGACTGTTTGCTTGTTGGAATTCGGTCTCAATATCTGGATATTGGAGGTATTATGGGTAAGGATTATGAAAAGGGTCTCATTTCTAAATGGAATTTTACTCAGGACAAAATCTAAATTTATTCTCTTTGGAAATTGAAACATTACCGAAATCCTGTAAGAATTAAAAGAATTCGGAATGAACATCATATCCTCTTTCAAACTGCAAAAAGTATATTTTTTCCACAATAAGTTTATATAATAAATCGGAATGGATATCTACTAACCGGTACATCTTCACTGTGCCAAGGATTCTATTATTCAAAAGGCACTTCCTTCGGTTCATGATATGAACGTGTACCGATTTGATTTTTAGAAAACGGCTTTTTTCGCTTAACCTAACGATCTGATCTTAACTATATTCTTGAGCCTGACTTTGACAGATGAGAGATGAAATGTTTTGATACTTTTGATGACTTTGTCATTTTTCCCTTCAGTTTCTGTAAACGTTTAGATGCTTTTATTTATTGCAATTAATTTTATAATATGTGTTTGCAATCGCCATTCTACTAATGAAACCTAGTTTTAAGACATTTCCGTTTAGCTTGACTTTTTCATGTTTGTAACGAAGGAAGTTTGCTTTTGATTGTTCACATTCTTCCCCAAGTACTGGAGGTTTTGAATTTGAGCATTGGTTTATTCTGGATGGTAATAAATTGCTGTAATATTTTCAGCTCTCAATTATCAATTCATTATTAATTGCATTTAAAACTTTATCTTGTACTAATTGCACCATCTAGAAGTAAGTATGAGAACTAACTCAAAATTAAAAAGCTTGAAATTATTTTTTAATTTATTGTTTAATACACTAACAAATATGTGTTTAAAAATAATTTATTTTCTACTTAATTCGAAGTCAAAGAGGCTATAAAAAGAATTAATTTTCGAATTAAATAATGAAATTTTACAACAATTCATACGCTAGTTAAAAAACCCCATCAAATTTTAAAAAAATTCTGCTATGCGCTAATAAAAGTGTTTTTCTAAAGTGCTTTTGATTAAATTTAAAACCAAGTATTCTTAAAACTAAAAAAAAATACTTCTAGAAAACTGCAGTGGTAGATAAATGAACTAAAGATAAGGATTAATTGGAAATTTATTCCAAAATAATAATTTTAGAAGCGAATTTAGCTTTCAGTCACTGAACAAAAACTGTTATCTCTGATCCAATTCCAAACCCTCTTCGATTGGCAGTGATGTCTTTTCTTACTCATCTCCCGATGCCAAATGAGCATGACCGAAATATCTCATGAATAAACAAGATATCTATACGAGAAAGCTGCCTTGCATTTTCTATGCATGTTTTTATCTTGCACCTGGCCAGAATGTCTAAGGAATTCGATTACGTGCTTGTTAACAGAGAATATCTGGAATGGAATATTAAGTATTCAACTATAAGGTTGTGTTTTTTCCCTCTTGCTCCGGTAGATAAAGAACAAGAAAAGGGCGTTTGCGCACAAAAATGCGTACTGCTGGTGCAGATTCCCTTTTCGCTAAAACGAGGTCTTTTTTGTGAGTGTGGGGAATGAATGCGAGGGGCCTTTAATTTAAGAAAAAAACATAATTCCTTTTTCCACGTATATAAGCAATGGCAGCAAAAGTCTCTTATCTATCAACTCTATGTCAGGAAATTTTCTTTTAACCCTTAACTGGGGTGGTGAAATTTTAGGACTTAATTGGGGAGGTGCGATCTACGAGAACGCGTTTCATTTACACTCAAATTAAATTTTCTAATGAATGTATAAGTTTGAAAAACTGCCAATATACTTTGCAGATATTTTTCTTGATATATAGATATGTTTTAGAATGTTTTCAAAATATATTAACATTGAAAAAAGTAAATGCGTTGGAACATACATTTTCTTCTCAAATTATGTTACAGTAAATAATATTCCTGAAGAAGCATATTACATTTTACTTTTTAAATCATATTTATTTTTACTGTATATGAAGGTATATAGAAGACAATAGAATGCAAAATTCAACAATTATATAAAAAATTTTTTAAAAATGACAATGGGTAAAATTGGCCCTTTTTTTTATCGGCTTGTGTGATTTTCATACCATGGTTTTCTAGGGCATTTTAAATATACAGGTTAAGAACTAGTATAAAAATCAACCTATAAATTCTGTGTATATATATATCTTGGTATATTAATAAATTTTATAAATTTTTCAAAATATATTATCACTAGAAAAATTAATTATGTTTGAACATACATAATATACATATCAGAATCAGTTGAATCCGAACCTTCAGTTTTAGAGACCTCGCTCAAAGAAATAACTGAATTATTTTATAAAAAGATCCCCTGAAATCAGTTGAAAAAGTGCACATGTATTGAAGGTCACAAAACAGGAAGCTACAGGGTCAATCCATTCAATTGAGCTAAAAATAGAATAGAAGTGGCCGAAAATTCATCGCTAGAGGTCTCACAGACCACATGTTCCCAGTTAAGTTTTAATATAATAGTTTAAACATCATTAGAAAATAATAGAAGCATATGATATCATTATTAAAGAAACAAAGCATCAAAATAAAAAAAAATGTTAGGTACTTTTTGTCCATTTCCGATACAGAATATTTCATTACCATGATTGCAAATTTTTACAGAAAAAAGTTCTCAAAAGACAAGCTGGAATTTTGCAAACAGATTAAAGGTCAGTAACGTTATTATTATACGTTAAAATGCAAACAAAGTACTTTATAAATTTACGCACGCTCCTAAAAATGAGTCGCCTTTGACAGCGGGCTCGCAATTAATATTGGTTGTGTTTAATTTTAATTGCATCACTTCTGTTCGCTTCATGTTCATGATATCCTAACAGAAGTTTTCAATCATCAAATTATGACAGACAGTAAAGCCGTGTCTGTTCATTGTGCATACGCACCTTTCGAATGGAGTCGAGTTCCATGACATCAAAACCCTGTGCCTCGCTGTTCATTTAAAATTGTACTAACGGCGTGTTATTTCCCATTCTGATTACTCCTGAAAGCAGAGCAGAAGCATTTTTTTCTTTTCAAGGAAAGGAATCGCCGTTAAATATATCATGAAGATGATTTCAACTTCAGTGTAACAATGAAGTGTGCAATCTACACTTTTTAAAAATTTAATATAATTTTGGTGGGAAAATTGACCGGAAGCTAAACTGTTATTAGTAAAAAAATAATTTTCGGATCAAATTATACTAGTTCTTTTGAAATAAGTTACACATTTAAAGAAGTGTTTCTTTACGAAACTAGTTGCAGAAGTTGCAGGGGAAAAAACGTCAAAATATCGCTTAATTTTAAATAAAAAGCTCTTAAAAATCTTTCGAAGGTCCACATTTTGATGCTACAAAACTTAATTTTTGTCAAAATGCTTTGTCCTGAAATCAAACAATCAGATCTATAGAACACCAAAATATAGATAATAAGAGAAAAAACTATTCATTTCAAGTCAACATTTCATCCTGTCAGAAATGTTTTTTTTTATTGTTGTGTAATTTTACTTTGTTGTCTACATTTTTTCTTTTAATTTTTTCCTTCTCTTTTTTATCTCTACTAATATTAAAGTACGCTTATGTGTATTAGTGTTCTATATGTCAGAACGTTTGACCAGAATTGCCAAATTTGGCGTAAATATATTTTTAGAAGACGTAAAGGTAAGCTTCGTAATATTTCTTAAAATTTAAATAAAGGTTTTTTGTTTTCCCACAACAATTCCTGAAAATTTTCTTGCAGTAAAATAACTTTTACAAGATTTAAAAATTAAAAAAAAAACTATTTTCCTGATAGCAATTTAACTGCTATGTAAAATGTTACCCGGAAATTTTATAATGCTTTTAACATTTTTTAATATAATTTTCAACAACGAATTTCATTGTTGAAATAAAATTCAAGCCATTGCCATTATTCTATGAAATATTTAATCGCGTGATTTTCTTCCAGCGTTGAAAGCTTAGGAAGAAATCATTTACCCACGCATTTTGCATGAAGAATAAGAAAATGAAATTCCATCGTAAATGAGAATTGCGTAAAGTGCAATTTAAAATAACTGCCCAGACATGAAAAGTGCAAAATGATGCAATGGAACTCGAGTTTATTGGGAGAAGTTCGTTAAAACAAATGCAAAGCTGTTAAATAATATGGCTTTAATATCTCTCACAGTTTGAGGCTTAAAAGATTTTGCTGGGGGAATCAGGAGCATCAAATTATGTGTAAGAAATGTAATTAAAATAAACGCAAGCGGTATTCATGGCGAACCAGCTAATTGCCAAAGGCGGCTGGCATTCAAGTAGCGTCTATCCAAGGAAAGGTCTTTCCGTCTGGAAATACCTTTAGTAGAAGTTTTTTTTTCTGTTCTGCCTCATCATTATGAATGGCAAATTAAGAACAGTGAATCCTAATCATAGGTATGTTCATTATATGTTATTATATAACGTTATCTGACATTAAGATTGAATATATAAAAAAGAAATTGAAATAATGAAATCCTATGATTTTTCTATTCCTCCTATAATTATGCTCTAAAATTGGACTTTCGGAGAAAAAAAATTTCTTTAGTATTAATAAGCAATTTTAATCGAGAATCAGTGTTACTAGAATAAGCAAAATTTAAAAGCGAATGCACTGCCAACCATTTGTTCTGAAGTTTTCAAAGCATTCATGCAATACTTCTCAAATCGTGTTTTCAAATCTACGATACATACAGAAAAATATGAATCGCATATAAAAAAAACGCGAATTAGGCTGACGGTTGTAGACAAGAAATTCTGTATACTGTATCGACTGCATGGAAAAAATGCCATAATCTAAAATTGTGTGTAGGGTACTTTTGTTTCTTTGCAGAATGTTAACTTTTGGATGCATTCCAAGAAACCTTCTAAAAAGTGTCTTAAAAACTGGATGAAAATCATATGTACAATGCTTGCGATTTTTTTCGAAGTTTAAAATTTTGAAAAAATATTATAAATAGAAGATTTTTAAAAAATTATGCATTTATTTTATGTGTAAAATTTTATCTAGACCTGGAACATAAATTTGTGATTTAGATAGTAAAGTTATAGCACATGGAAATACAAATTTAAAGCAATTTAAATATCACCACTAAAGATTAGTTATAAAACATAAATTTTTCCATAGCTGAATCGATACAATTACATTTGATGTATAAAGATGTGCGTGGAAAAATTTTATAAGGATATGTATTTCAACTCAGAGAGCTTTATTGACTTGCATAATAGCACTGAATTTTTTTATATTCGTTTTGACTGGGAAAAGGGATTACCTTTTAAAAAAGTTACATGAGTATTTTCTGCGTAATTGGTAGTGTTCATATGAAAATTATAATGCACATGTTTTTTTTTTTGTTTGTTTGTTTTTACGTTACGAACTATTTCATAAAAATAATACAGTAAAATACAGTAAAAATTTTGTCCTCCGACAATGGAGGGCATGTTATCGATAAAATGCGAAAGGCAGATATCGTTACGTGGAACAAGGATCTTTAATTCTATGAAGAGTTGTTAAAAGACAGAATGGTCGAACATGTAACTTTTCTTGAATTTGAATGATTCAAAAATCATTATTCGAGAAATACAACGGTTGATGCAATCAAAGCAGACGAATTAAATATAAAGCATCATCTTATTATAATATTTCGAACTAGAGGTTGGAGATTTTTCTTTTATTTCGTCATACTTTTACCTGAAAAACTCAAAATTTTTGACACAATTCTTCCTTTTTTTTATAGCCTGAATTTATTTAATGATTCATTGTAGCTATCTTGTACATTGTACCTCACATTTTATCTTTCTCTTTTACAAAATACTTTTTGAATTCATCTATATATGTTTTTATGCCATATGCCATGTATTCATATCTCAGATAGTAAAGATTCCTGGATAAAAATTTCTCCTTTTTTCTAATATTATTCTGACTAAACAGTGAATGCATATGTTTTTAGAATAAAAGAAAGGACGGATCTCTTAGAAGAGTGAGATGCAGCAGGAGGTTTAAAAAAGAGCTGAAATTCTTTGTTCTGTTTTGGTTTCCTTTTACTTGTCGATTAGAAGTAAAAAGAGATGTTCATACTTTCTGAATTACAATTTTACATGTTAATATTTCGGATTAAAAGTCCTACCTCGAGGTAACACAAATTGAACCCGGGGGATGCCCATAAAATAAATCAGATGACTGCTGAGCCGACAGTGCATTCTTTACCCAAATTCTGGGTGAACACTAATGGGAGAACATTTGGCCTCAAAGGATTTGATGTGCGTCAGATCCTCTTACCAAATGGCATTTCTGTGGAATCAGGGCTTCGAGACTGAGATTCAAATGCTAATAAATTCTGGAAGGAAGCATTCGAAAATAAGTGTATTAATTACTAAGTTTATTCAGCGTTATTTCAGAAAATAAAAGATACACGCCAGAATATAGAAATATAGCATTTATTGAAGAGTAGATTCTTATATTACCAAATTCCATTTATTTTTACAGCCATATCATCCCTACTTTACTGGAGCTGTAATGTGTTTATCTGTTTTAAATGTGTAAAAAAAAAAAAAACCCTCACTAATGGCAAATTGCAAACAACTTCATGCATATTCAGAAATGCAGCATTAATGAGGATTCATTTTTTTACCTTTTTAATGCATAATATTAAGACTACTTCTATTAAAAAATCCCATATTATCTTTTTATTTAAGATGAAGAGATAAAAGGAAAAAATGTTCGTTTGAACATGAATATTTTCTTCGAATGCGTGCACTTAAAAAAAAAGTTGCGTAAGGGGTTGGGGAAAGATGGGGGGGGGGGAGAGAGAGTGAAAAGCAGATTTCACATTCCTTGGAACCAGAGAAAAATCTAATCAAGTGCATATGAATAATTTTTGCACACTTTTTTCTCATCAGACGATAATTAGAAATGGGAGTTTCTTTAGGTAACTCTTATCATTCCATTTTTAGTGTTCTAAGAAAGTTATGGCAAATATAGTTGTGCTGTAGACTCTACTGGTGAAATTCAGGAAAAAAAAAGATTTGCATATATTGTCTGCGAAAACGAAAATATAAATTTTATCATTTTTTTCTCTTAACATTTAATGCTTTTACCATCATTTAGATGGGCCAGAAGTTTATTGATTTTTGGAATATACTATTTATGCAAGAAATAATCCACATGTTATTATGGAATCAGAATCATATATTCACTCACCAGATAAATCATTTAATTAAAGTATTAAGCACGATAAAAAACAATTTTTTTATTTATTCAGTTTCATTTTCTCTTATACGAAATATGGAGAAAGTATTGTAATTATCCAAAAATTCTAGACCATCTAGACCTTCCTGAGTATGAAAACATATTTTGGAAATTTTTTCAAATCTCAAAAACTCTTTTTGACCTGGACGGATGAAAGTGAGTATATGGTTTTTACATGTCATGTGTCGATTTCTATCAAATTTTGTGTAAAGTCTGTTCAGAGAAGATCTGTCTGTCCGTCTGTTCAAATACAAGTTAACACTATAAGCATAAAAGAGAAGAGGATAAGACGAAGAGGAATAAATTCGATCTACAAATTTAATGTTTATATTACAGACACCTATAAAATTTTAAGCAGTTCCAATAAGGAGTCAGCGTCATTGGGTCTGTACTCTCAGAAGCATGTCAACGCGATCCTTCAGAAATGCAATGACTTGAATATATCGAATTTGGTATGGGAATTTTTAATTGCAGTTATAATACTGTTTCAGTCGGTTGGAGGGGGGACGGATCTGACGAATTCATGTCTCTTCGGGAGGATGTGAGATAGTTTTGGGGAGGCCCGTTTAGCTTTGTTCTTCGTTTTCATATCTTTCGGAGTAGTTTCAGAAGTTTTTAGAAAACCAACGCCATGCTTTTTTAAAAAATTAATAACTATACTGCTTTCAGTTCCTTGTAAAATGGAACGATTATTATTTCTTTTATTTTAGAAAAAGACGCAAATGAAGCTTTTATTGAAAGTAATTATCATCTAAAAATTCTTTGTCATATCTTTTTTTTTTTTTAAAGGGTTTCAAAACACAATGGGAATAATGATTGCTCCAAAATTAAGAAATTTGAAGTTTTATGATTATTTCGAATCGATTCGAATACAAACAAATGTTGTTTTATGTCATTTTTTTTCGAGTCATTTCTGTATATTTAATCGTTTTATAATGAGTTTGAAGTGAAACATTTTTATGTGATAAATATAAATAAATGAGGGGAAAAATGACGTCTCGTATTGTTCTTTTGATTTGGAACAAAAGGCATTGAAGCACGGGCCGTTAAAAAGGAATGATCGGATTTCAGTTTATTAGATTTCAAAAAAATATTACAATTGCGAAAATAAAAAAATGTGAACTAAGAAATAGGAATATTTCGATTTTTTTAACTGTTATAAATGTTTGCTTTGTTTTTCCTCCTTACGTCATTCATATATATACTGTAGACCCATTCTACCCAGGACATCGCATCCGATGATTGTACGTTGCGTCCTTTCTTGCTCGGTTTTATGCAGTCATGTTTCATACGTAATCGGGGATATAAAATCTTTCCAACATCTAACTGCCGAATATCCAGTGCGCGACTAGCGCGAATCCTTGATTTTTGCGGATTATACAGTTAAACAAGTGCCTTTTTTCAAACGTAGGCACTTGATCTCACCTCATTTAATAAAAGACAACTTTGATGAAACTAACTCACACGAAACCTGATAAATATTTTGTCATGGCATTGTATTTTATATCATGTTAAAGGGCATTCATGCATACTTGAACACCTTGAAACGATTGAACTAAGTACGACGAAAATTCTCTGATTTTGAATGACATGCATTTAACTTCTTTCTCTATATGGACAGAAGAGAAGTTATATGATGAAAGTAAATATTTACCAAATGAAACGGAAGTGTCCCGAGCAGTTAAACAAGTGCATTTTTTCAAACGTAGGGACTTGATCTCACCTCGTTTAATAAAAGACAACTTTGATGAAACTAACTCACACGAAACCTGACGAAGGCAATGATCCACCCCTTTGAAAACCTCCGTCGTACACCATTGGATGGATTAACTTCAAATGCCGATGAGGTAATTGCTAAAAACGTGAGCTGCGGGTATCGAATGCGAAGAGTCTATTGATTTGGGGGGAGAAGGAACTCTACACCCCTTCATTATTCTCTTCCGAATGATTGCCATTTAAGTATACATTAAAATCTTTATGGCAGAACTTTATCTATTGTCATGTTCTCTACTCGAAGGTACCTGTCTGAAGTGTTGTTATTACTTTAGTGAAAATTTACAAAACAATACGTTTTAAGCTTGTATCTTCTAAACCGTATTTTTTGAGAAACTATTCGTTTCTGGATTGGAAATCACAGTTCATTCTCATTTATAATGCAAAATTCAAAACTGTTTAAAAAGTTCGTATATTCAATATGTTAGCGAATTTGTGCTGAATTAGATTTTGTACCACGAATGGTTACAGCGAAGCAATCAAGATCCAACTATAATATCATATTTTGAATACGCTATATTTTCTACTCATTACAGAAAAATGTGTGATATATTTCTGTTCCAAAACAAAATATTGCATTATTGAAAATATAGGGTGAAGCTGGTTCGATTCTGCAAAACCACAATATTGATATGAAGTTTCCAATAATGATTTAGAATGCACTGAGAGATAATCACATTCTCATTGCATAAGGGCACTCAAACGTACTTCACAAGGAATTGCTTGTATGAAATCTTTCATGATGATTGCGATTTCTATGCAGTTGAGGGAAAAGCTGGTATGCATTACAGTTTAATTCATCTCTCTCTTTCAAAGAAAATATAGTTATCGTAAACAATGATAACTTGATATGTTAATGAGAAACGCATTCCAGACTGTCGATAATCTGAAAAACTAGATAGATCTCTGTGTACATACATAAAACCGTGTCTTGGAACATGAAAGCCTGAGAAAAGCAATTACAGTTCTGAAAAGGACATAATATAATGCAAGTTGATTTATAATTAAATTAGAATCCTTTAAAATCGTAATTATCCGAAGATGATTTTAAAATAAAACTCTGTACGATATTTTATGGCTGGATATTTTGATATCTGAAAATCACGGAATGCTTGAAACTCAAATTACTTAACCTCCGGACGTAGCTGTTGGCATGTCATTTCAAGAAGGAAAGGAGGTGCATGATATAGAATGACTTAGTTTATGCTTATAGTGCCCAAAATTCATCGCTTTACGGATACTTCTAACTCTCCAAATTCGTAGACTCTTAAAAACTCAAATAATAAAGGCATTGCCACCATTTCATTTTTATTGGATGATGCTCGTGTATTTTTCTCACGCGTTGCGGTTTTCAAGGTCTTCAGCGTAAGGTCTTGAAAAGATATTTGATTATTTTCCGCAAAACATGGCCACTTTATACGCCTTTCACAATCATTACATGGCATTTCATATTGATTGAAACAAAAATAAACCATGCATATGAACACTCAATTATCCAAGCTTCTATAGCTACTCTATGTGCACCCCTTCAGTGATACAGCAAACATATTCCAACTCTTGTGATGAGATATCACCTGTTAATGAGTCCAACACATCAATTAATACGCGCCATGTCACCGTAACACGCGTTGCTTGAGACGCATTCAGTTTGCATTTTCACGGCGCGTTGATTTTTTGGATCTTTGTGAAAACGTTTTACGAATTTGTTCAACTGCTTTGGCTGTCATTCGTCCTGGTCTGATTTTCCCCATGTTCTAAAACTGCATCATCCACCTTTCGATGTTGTGACGATGCGGTGTTTCTTTACCAAATGCCCTGCGAAGCTGTCTTTGAAAAACATTTTGGGACATTCTAAAACTAATGACCTCTACCAGCGATTTTGTTACTTGAAGAATTTTTGTTATTGGCAGATAGAACTCGTGTAATTGTCATTTCGGAATGAATTTTTTTCATCAAAATAAATCAACTACAGAATTTGCACTGTGTTCAATTCTTCTTTTTATTTCTTTCAATATATGTCACTCGGACTTTTTCATGAATTTTGTTTTTTATTATCCATGAATTTTTTAATATCTCGTTAATCCTAACAAAAAATTAAGTATTTTTAAAGTGTGGACACTCTGCATACCTTAACCCAAGTACTTTCTTCTGCTTTCTACACAAATTGTGTCATATCACATTTTAAAGCAGAAAATATGTCAGTTCAAAAAGAGCCACAACATTTAAAGTAACAAAGGCAAGAAGCTGGGGAAACACGAAAAGGAAGGGCTACATAGAAACTGTCATTTGATTCATATAAAAATATTAAGAAGAATGACACTTTATTATTTATTATAATATTAACTTGAACTTTCCAAAGAAAGTACAGCGTAGTTCTTGCATGTTGTGAGATATATTTTGACTTTTCGTCGGAAAACTAGGATAGAATATTTCAAAACCTATGCATGATGGCATGGGGTAAATACTCGAATTTAAAAGGAGGTCAAATAACATTCAATTTTTCATAATAAAAAAACACGAGGTATAGATCAACTGTTATTATTACACGCGTAGCTCTACTTAATCAGTAGATTAAGTAGAGCTACGCATGTTAGCACGAGGTAGATTTATTCAATTTTTGGAAATAAAATGCACCGATTTTGAGATATACTTTATAATTTACTGTGAGCTAGAGTTTTAAGCACATTTAATCTTTCATAATAAAATTACAATATTTAGTACTTAACAATTTTAATTCACTGTATGCAAGATTTATCAGTACTTTCACCTTGTTTTCAAAATAGAATCCCCTTATCCTAGAAACAGATTAGATGGCATTTTTTATATTAACTTTTTAAAATATCAAGATAATATTAAAAATATTAATTATAAAAAGCCTTCAATTAGGTTCAGTATAATACAAGGCCATTCGTATAATATATGCAAAGAAAAATAATTTGGCTCAGAAATTGTAAAAATGGCCAGCCGTTAGTAGTGTGAATTTGCAAGGGTCTCCCCAGCTTTTTAAATATGGAGTACTTTGTTTATGTGTTTGAGTCCATTATGAGAGGCGAATTATTTTTATAATCATTTTAGATGTAAGAAAGTGAGAGAGAATTAACAATTTTGAAAGAATTAACAATTTTGCTAGTGTTGCTAGAAAAAAGAAATTTCGCTTCATTTTAGGGATTTTTTTTAATATAATTCAAAAATTTTCTTTTTTTAATTTCTTGAATGTAAATTGTAAATCACTCTCTCCAGTGCGAATTAAAACATATTAAGTGAAATACTATATTTATAATGATTTCTCCTCTGAAATGAATAAGGGATGTTAAAAGCTAATTAAACAAAAACATTTCCATTATTTTTTATTTGCATAAAGGCGCTTTTAAAAGTAAAACGCCCTGTTTCTCATAGCGCAGTTTGTTTAATTATCCGTGTAACTAGAAAGCTGCCTGCTCCATCTCAGCATCGCTCCTGATCGAGTTCTGAAAGAGGCTGTGAGTCGTCGACAAAACAAAGTCAATCGTCTTCAGTTCCTTCGATTAATGTTTCGCTCAGAAACGATATTAGGGGTATTTTAGGAAGGGCCTCTCAGGTTTGAACGGCGGTGAGTTTAAGGGAACGACATCTGAGCTGACGGCCCCTTTTCAAAATTTCTACTCCAAGCAGAAGGAGGGTATTTGGTCCCGATGAATTTAGCGTGCACCAAACACGCTTGCACTGCAGTTTCTGATGGAATAGGGTTTCGAATCTAAAATCACCCCGTTATTAAGCTGAGATTTTTCCACAAGACCTCTGCGGTCCAGATTAAAAGCATTTTTAGGTCTCCAATGATCACAGTTTGGAGTTCACGAATTAAGCTAAATGAAAATGCTCCACTTTTTATTTTGTTCTAAATGCTAGAATGACGCGATTAAAAAAAAAGTAATGATTCAACCATGAGTTTATAGTGCATAAACCGATCAGAGGGGGGTGAGGGGGAGATTCTTCTCCACTGCTTACCGAATTAAAATTAGTTTTATCCATAATCTAAAGGAAGAGGTCTCCTTGAAACATTTTCGAATATTTTTGAATACAGATATATGCCTTACATGGCATTCGCATATAATAATTACGAAATATTGATCTTTGGCAATAAATCGGCATTTTTTTTCTCAATATAGCGTATGTTTCTTGACGTACTTTTTTTGCAGTTAGTATTTTTATTTAGTTTAGTACTTTAAAATAAACTTTTATTTAGTTTCAGTTATGTTTCGCTCCACTAAATTTCAAAAGAAATGGGCACAATACCTCATTTGAATTCCATAAGGACTGCAGATTTAAATTGAACATTTTAAAACAGAAACTATTAAAATTAGAACTAGGACAAAAAATTCACATCCATAGCATCCCCTTATGCATGGAAAATTTCTCTGGATCTTATCGGTGCTTTGAGAATGCTAACAAACCTGTTTAAAATTTCGATGCCCATTCATTAATCATACCATCTTTCTTCCGGTTCCGTTAAGATTTTTTTTCCAGAAGATTAATGCTCTGCTTCGCCTTTTCAGAATAACATGTCTTCTTTTTATCCAGAGTTTAAAAATAAGCAAATTGAAGGTAGCAACTGATTAAACTTAAAGCGAAACATTTAAACTAATTTCTTTTCTACGATGTAAGACAGTGACATTGTAAATAAAACGTTCATAATAAGTTTTTCTATTTGCATAAAGTGAATTATTGCTCAGTTATTTTGCATAAAATGAAACCGTAGGAACTCATTTATAAGAGTTAATAAAGATCTCATTCATTTAAAAAGCCAGCAAAAGTTTTGTTTTCTTCGTGGATGGGAATGAACAATGATTTTTAAAATCGTGTTTATTTTTTATATCAGTTATAAATGGTAGACAGATAGCAAAAGTTATCTGCTAAATAATCAATTTTTAGAACCAATTTGCAAATTATTCCCTGAAAAAAGGGTTTTAAATTTTATATAATAATATTATTCTTTCATAGCATGCATTTATCCGTTATTATAAAAAACTATTTATTTAAAGTTCGTCGAGTTATGTATAGCCTTTATTTCAGATTGCTGATGCTGCACCTTAAAACAATAAGGCGATGAAATGACTTACCCATTATAAATGATAAGCCGTCTTTGACGACCGGCTTGCTCGCCCAGCTTTTACACTTTTTAGGCAATGAATATAGAACACATTTTTTAAATATTTAGCATGTTATACAACACGATTGAAAAACATGAATTATAACCACACATTATTCGGGAGGGAACCAGAATACATATACTACGAGCGGAAATGAAAATACCTTTTCTCAGGTATTGTCCAAAGAAGGAAATTCTTTTAATCTTAATTCTGGCAAAAGTATTTTGGAGGCCTTTTCGAACGATTCAAACTAAAACTCGGTACCGAACTATAACAGCAATCACAAAATAACATACCGAATTTCAAATATTTCTGTTGTTGCGGTAACATGTTTGTGAGAATACAGATGACAGTCTGTCAATCCAATGACGAATTTCATTCTAATTTGGCGCATAACTACACTTAAGATGTCAGATCTGGGAGTACAATTTTATTTAATTAATTATCTTTTTATATTAACTATCATGTTAAATTGCATTCGACAGCCGGATAGACAGATGTCTCCTGAATGGTCTTTTAATATTTCGAATTGCATATATTATTAATATTTCGAATTATATCGTCCGTTTATGCATTTTATGTATAATGCCGCATTGAAAAGACTCAGTCGACTCTTCATGGAGGAATGGTCATAGAACTGATCTCATAATCAAGGGATTGTGAGTTCGAATCCCGCGATTCACAGTTTGTGTAAATATTTAATTAACTGACTTTATGTTTCTCTTTATTTCCTGTTCCAGAAGATTCTGGACATTTCTTTAGTTTACAAGACAAGTGTTCTGGACTTTTCTTACTGTCTCCAGAAAAGTATTCTGGAACTTTCCCTGCTAGTATAAAAGCAGACGATTTGTCAGTCACTGTGTTCTCAGTTCAGTTAATAAAATTGGTTTAGGTCTACTTCTTGTGTGTGTCATTGAGTTCTATACTAAAGTATCTACGTGACATTCTTTGGACGGGTACGATTCCAGTCAACGTGGAAACGGAATTACGACGAAGCGATCAACTTAAAGGCATTGAACCAGAATTTGAACTTTACTATCCACCACCCAGAAAGACAAGGAAAATGCCTGTGGAGCAGGAAATTAGACAGGTCATCCTGACACCAGTACAGCCACAAAACAGAAATCCATCTGTAATTAATAGAGATGTGGGACCGGATCCAAACAAATGGCTTAAAGAATATGACAGAGTGTCGAAATTCAACAGATGGGATGACATGACTTATGTCACGAATGTGTTCTTCTTCCTGGACGGCACAGAGAAACTATGGTTCGAAAACAATGAAGATAAATTGACTTCTTGGGATGTTTTCAAATCAATGTTAAAAGAGGCATTTGGAGAAACACAGCACTATGTAAAGAAGGCAGAAGATGAGCTAAAGAATAGAGCTCAAAAATCTGGCGAAAGCACGCAGTCGTACATCCAACGCGTGTTGGGGTTATGCCATCAAGTCAAACCAGATATGTCAGAAGAAGAGAAAGTGTCTCATTTGATGAAAGGAGTCGCTGAAGATGTTTACCAGGCACTTCTGACGAAAGAAATAACCACTACAGAAGACTTTATTAAATGGTGTAGAAAGATCGAAGAAATGCAGTAAAAAAGGATCCGGTGTAAGAAATTTGAAAGGCTTCCAAATGTCGTACCAATGGCTGCAATTGACCAACAACTGGATCTGGTATCACTAGTACGACAAATAGTGCATGAGGAGATCCAGCGCATCATATCTCCAGTAGTCGATCCCGAACTCCAAGACAAAGGCATTGAAGCCATTGTTCGAGAGGAAATGGAAAATTCTTTGACTCCTTTGTCACAGACAACAGCAGAATGGATAGAGATCAAACCAAGACGTCAACCTTCCTACATTGGCAGACGACCTACGTCCGTAGCATTGCAACCACAGAGGAAGACAGATATTTGGTGCACCCCTGATAAAAGACGCCTCGATACTGCCGAGATCGCAAAGCTATTTTTGAGGTATATCGGACTAATAGGAGAAATTTCGGCCATCCGCAGTCGAATGAGGGACGCTATGCCGACGAATACAGCCGACCAGCAGCCTGAAGTTTGTCGCCCAGCCCACCACGAGGACGATCGCCGATACGCCGCTATAGATCACCATCGCCATATAGAAGATCCAGCCAATCTCCTAGCCGGACAAATGACTAAAACTAAGCGGTGCAACCTTCCTTGGGGGTGAGGTCGCTAGTGGCAAAATTCCTCCAATGGCCGCAAAGATGTTCGGAAACAATATTGAAGTAATCATCGACAATGTGCCAGTACTTGCCCTTGTGGACTCTGGAGCCTCATTTTCTGTTATCTCGGAGAAGTATCGTCGCCTACTGAAGAAAGTTATGTTTACAACAACTAACAATGTTCTCTTAAAAGTCGCCGATGGAAATTACGTGAGACCAGTGGGAAAATGTACATTTCGTCTCGAAATCAATGGCCGACCTCAAGCTTTTGAATTTATTGTTTTGCCGCAATGCAGTCACGATATCATCCTTGGTTGGAAAGTTTTGGGCGCTTCTCAAGCTGTTATTGATTATGGCCGTTTGGAGCTTTTGTTTCAAGACATCATTCGAGAATCCCAGACTCCAGCCGTTTATTCACGTTGGAAGATTATACAGTACCTGCTCGTTCTATCAGAAAGATCACCGTCTTAGGCCGTAAGAACCTTTGAGCTATCGATGTAATAGTGGAAGGAAATAGGATGCTCCTCTTGAACAAGGAGGTTCGTATACTATAGTATTCCGTATACTATAGTAACACTCCTTAATAGTAAAGCCGAACTATGGGTTGCCAACGGACAAGGGGAACCTCAGATCATCTCTAAAGGCATGTGCATCATATATGCCGAACCCTTACGCAAAGACGGTGTAAATACCATAGATGAAGGATCGCCTTATTCCACAACCACTTCAAAGGCAAAATTAGGTGTCATTGACTGTACCACGATGATAGTTCTGGATTACAGGATCGACCAAAAAGAAAGAATGTTGCATCTACTCCAGAGGTTTTCAGAAATTTTTGATCAAGAAAGGGCGTTCAAGAAAGGAAATCGACTCAATGATAAACATCGAATAAACACAGGCGACCACTTACCTATCAGTCAGAGAGCTTACAGAGTGTCCCCACCTGAACGCCGCATTATCAGTGAGGAAGTAACCAAAATGTTAGAAAGAGATATCATTCAGCCATCAGAAAGTCCATGGTTATGTCCAGTCGTCTTGGTCAAGAAAAAAGATGGAGGCTGGCGTTATTGTGTTGATTATCGCCGATTAAACAAAATTACCAAGAAAGACTTGTATCCATTACCGCGTATTGACGACACCTTGGATTGCCTGAAGGGCGCAAAATATTTTTCGTCCATAGATGTCTACTCCGGTTACTGGCAAATAGAAGTTGATGAAGCCGATCGTGAGAAAACGGCTTTTATAACATCTGAGGGATTATACGAGTGTAAAGTGATGCCATTTGGCTTATGCAACGCTCCGGCAACTTTTGAAAGGATGATGGATAATCTTCTGCGACATTTAAAATGGACAATGTGCCTTTGCTATTTAGATGACATTGTGGTGTTCTCAGAAACATTCGAAGAACATCTTCAGAGGTTGAATACCGTTCTTCAGTGTATACGTAACGCATGCCTTATTCTTAATCAAAAAAATGTCGCCTTGAAGCACAAGAGATAAAGATCTTGGGACAACTAGTATCCAGTGATGGCGTACGACCGGACCCAGAAAATATAAAGGCCGTGAGTGACTTTCTCGTGCCTAGGAAAACCCATGACATCAGAAGCATTCTGGGACTTTGCTCTTACTATCGCCGATTTATCAAGGACTTTTGCCATAAAGCCGAACCTCCACATTTGTTACTGAAGGGGGACACAAAATTATGTTGGGGACCTGAACAAGTGGAAGCTTTTAATACCTTGAAAAAAGATCTTGCCTCCGATCCTGTCTTAGGCCTTTATGACGAAACTGCACCAACGGAACTTCACACCGACGCGAGTGGATACGGAATCTGTGCAGTAGTAGTTTAAATACAAGATGGGAAGGAAAAGTAATAACTTATGCCTCCCGTACTCTGACGAAGGCTGAGAGAAAATATTCCACAACTTAATGAGATTGCCTGGCGGCCATATGGGCTATAACTAAGTTTAGGCCATATCTCTTTGCAAAGGCTTTCAAGATCGTCACTGACCATCATTCCCTGTGTTGGCTGACAGGACTGAAGGATCCCTCTGGAAGACTCGCTAGATGGGCGCTGCGACTTCAAGAATACGACGTATCAGTGGTGTACAAAAGTGGAAGAAAACACAAAGATGCTGATAGTCTGTCCAGAAACCCATTAAAAGTCGATGCTTCATGGTCTGGGTATTCCATAGGTGCCACTTTATTCACTAATCTTTGAGATGAAAGATCCGGTATTGGCAAAAATAATAAGATACCATCAAAGTACCGAAACAAGTAGGCTAGAAAACTTTGAATTAATCGAAGGAGTCCTCTACAAGAAGAATTTTGATCCGTCCGGGAGGAAATTTCTACCAGTGATCCCGAAGCATTTACGGCTCAGTGTTCTAGTATCTCTTCATGACGACACTACTGCCGGACATCTAAGATTCACCAGGACATATGATAGAATAAGAAAGCGATTTCATTGTCCAGGCTTGTTTAGAAATGTTCGAAGATATGTGATGCACTGCCGAGAATGTCAAAGGAGAAAACCAATTTTCCTGAAGCCACCAGGTCATCTCGTGCCTATTCCACCAGCTGTCTCTCCTTTCCATCGCATCGGAATTGACCTGCTAGAACGATTTCCAAAATCTGACGATGGCAACAAATGGATTGTAGTATGCACCGATTATTTGACACTGTACGCAGTCACCAGACCTTTACCGACGGCGGAAGCTACACAAATAGCCAAATTCCTACTAGAGGACATAATCCTGAAGCATAGAGATCCACGAGTTGTCATTACAGACCGTAGCCAAGTTTTCAAGTTCAAGTTGGTGTTCGATATTAATCGACTCTGCAATATCACTCATCGAATGACAACAGCCTATCATCCTCAAACAAGTGGCCTCACAGAGCGATTCAACAAAACGCTAGCAGATATTCTTTCTATGTATGTTGATGACGAACAGAAGAACTGGGACCAGATATTGCCGTTCGTCACATTCGCCTACAATACTGCCAAGCAGGACACGACAGGTTTTACGCCCTTCTACCTCCTACATGGGCGAGAAGCTGAAACGCCGTTGGATACGATGTTTCCTCTCTGCTCCAACGAGTTCAGCCAAGAAGAAGATTACGTTAGTCATCTGATCAATAAGGTAGAAAAATCCAGGCAATTAGCTCGTGCACGAACTCTCGAGGTTCAGCAGAAATATCACCATCATTATGACATACATGGTGGCATACGAACCAGAGGATTTGGTGGGGATTTTTATTCCAGTTCGTAAAAAAGGGCTTTCCTAGAAGCTCCTCAAGAGGTACTGTAGAGTAGCCGATTTCGATCCTAATTCTAGAAGGCGGAAACCTAAGGAAGTTGTCCACGTCTTACGCATGAAGCCATACCATGAACCAGAAGAACAGGACGACCAACGTTCTTATTAAAATATGGAGGTTCCGAGAAGAGAAGACTAATCCCCGTGAAGACGAGACGACTTATACTGGCCCTGTTACTCGATCAAGATTTAGAGCCACAAAATTAAATGTCATAACATTGAGACGCTGTTCTTCTAAGGAGGGAGCAATGCCGCATTGAAAAGACTCAGTCGACTCTGCATGGCCGAATGGTTATAGAACTGATCTTATAATCAAGGGATTGTGAGTTCGAATCTCGCGATTCACAGTTTTTGTAAATATTTATTGATTTTATGTTTCTCTTTACCAGATTTCTTTAGTTTACCAGACACGTGTTCTGGACTTTTCTTACTGCCTCCAGAAAAGCATTCTGGAACTTTCCCTGCTAGTTTAAAAGCAGAAAATTTGTCAGTCCCTGTGTTTGAGTGCAGAGTTCAGTTAATAAAATTGGTTTAGCTCTACTTCGTGTGTGTGCCATTGAGTTCTATACTAAAGTATCTACGTGACAATATCATCATTATATGTTTATAATCCATATATTTTTGTGGAATTGCAGACTGACGAATATTAATCCAGAAATGAGTTTTTCGCTTTCACAGAGATCTAACCTCGAGCTCAAATTTTTTGACAATTAGAAGATTTTCACTTTGTATAGTTCTTATGCGAAGAAGAGTAAATAAAATTTTTGAAAACATTTTTTGTTTTTGTATTTAAATTTATATCTTAAAAATATTTCATAAAAATTATGGATATCATGAAATTTTGCGATGAATTATTTTCACAGATTCACTAGATTTTTATTTCATGCATTAACAGTATTTCTTGCATAAAATAATATAATGTTTCCAATAATTACATTATTTTTGGGCGTTTTCTCCCCATATGTAACCGTGATATTTTTTTACTGCAACCTCAAAAGCTGGACTTTTGGGGATTTGGAGGGGGGGGGGGATTTTGAAGTGCTCTACTTGAAGCCGTATATTATTTTGAGGCCTTAACAAATCAAATTAATGTTAAATGATGAGCATGTTTTAAAACTTTTAAAATAATACTTTATAATTTACTACAATGATATAAAAGTTTTCAAAATTGCAAAACACTGGGATGTGAGTATCTATTATTAAATGTCACTTTTATGAATATGAAATAATCTTTATAATAATTCCTTCAAATATGCAGTTTTACCAAACATAAGAAAGTCTGATGCGTCATCTTCCTTCTGATGTGATGCAGAAGAAATTGCCGATTTGGCATCTCCCGCATCATCTGACTGTCATTCAAAATTAGTATGTGTATTGTCACAAATATTTCTAGTTATACTTAAAGATGAAACATTAATTCACTAATGAACCCTTCTTCAACGTTTCTAAATGATTCGATTTCAATTCACATAAATATAAAATGCAGAATAATGAATAAACGTGATAGCTTTCTTAACGATGCCAAAAACAATTTCAAAAAGTAAATAAGTTTTATATTATATATATATATATGCAACTTCATTTGGATTAATTAAAACCATTTAACAAGATCGAAATTACATTGCAATTTTTTAAGCGGAGAAATGAACGATTTTAAAAATGTGAAGACACAAATGTAACTAAATCAAACAAAATTTGAAACATAACTTCATTTTACTGCTTTTCCTATCAAAGCCTCAATATGATGAGCTCCGATGCTGTTTCTTGTCGCGACCTGTTCATTTTCAAATAAAAGAAGCTTTCCGTGAACGATTAATATCTTTGCTGAAGAAAAATTTCGTTTTAAGAGCTATCATCTATCTTAAATAAAGATGGCTTCTTTAAGAGATTACAAAAGCTGTTCATCGAATTGAAATGAATCATCGAAATGAATTCGAATGAGTTCCTCACTGAAACTCATTCCAATTCATTTTGGCCACGTTTCATTATCTTTGAACTTTAAACGGCAGCAAATAAATGCTTCATGTTTCTGTACTTGACTGTTTTCTGCATTTGCTTTCGGAAATGAATGCATTTTCTCAAACACAGAAAAAAAAAAGGTGATGCTGGTTTTTTACGCTTTAATATTTTTAGAATATTCGATAAAAAGCTATTTTCTCACTTCTTCATTAAATGAAATGAAGTTCAGCATGTCGTGTTACGATTTACGCTCTCTTATAAGACAGTTGGATGTTATGCTATCCATTTTATAAAACTGAGGTGAATAACAGCGAGCAGTTGCTCTTTGGCAAGCGGCGAGAGGAGAACTTCGGAAATCTTCCATGTTTGTTATTATATAAGGGGTGAGAAAGAATACGGTCGATTTTTAAAAGTAAATAAATTGCTTAAATATTCAGTTAATTAGCAAGGAATCTTTTCTTTTAAATTTTGAACAACCCTACCACCATTTTCTTAATTTCTCCTTTATTATAATATGTCTTCTGGCAGTAAATTTATTGGTTTTAAAGTAGTCATTTCATTACGCTTAAAATGAAGTGAATCGTTCAAACGATGGCGCACTTCCTTATATTTAAGAGTCTGTGAACAAACTACTCATCTCTAATATAATCAATACTTAAAACTTGTGAAAATTAACAAATGGGTGGTCTTTAAAAAATGTTTTGTTCAAATAATATTCTAAATTGAATAAAAAATAATTTTGGGCAATAAAATAATTTTCTATAATATTTTATACCAAAGTAGTTCCTACTCTAAAAATATGATGTATGAAAAGACTTTAATGCTCGGTAACACCAGCTATATAAACCAATTTTGAATAAAGGAGCAAAACGGGTCCATACTATTTACGCATGACTATCCACTTTCTTAGCGTTATTCGAAAACTTGACGGTATAAATCATTTGAAATATTTATTCTTCTTAGCATTTACATAATTAATTCAAATTTAACAAGCTGCAAAATTTTTCAATTTAACCGACGATGCAAAAAAAGTTTAAATATATTAAGTATTTATCTCTAACAATCTTCATGAGTACAAATTCTTTTCATATCATAATAAAGAGATATTCTGAGTATCTTTCATGAAGCTTGAATATATATGTTTGGTATTTAATTTGTTGATGATATTTGGTTTAAAAAATGGTTTCAAGAAATCGTTTAATCAAGTGTCGTTATAATTAATTTTTTTCCCTCGTATCAACAATTTACATAAGTGTGAAACAGATATAGAAGAATCAGATGCGACAGAAATAACTGCAAAAAATTTAGATTCCTTTTAAAATGAGAGTCAAATATTTAAAGGAGAATTATGAGTTGAAATGTGCTTTCCAGAAATCAGATTTCAAAATAGCAATCCATTTTTATTTGCTATTTCGAATGATGGAAAAATCCATCGGGTTCGTTTCGCAAAATGCAATTCCCCATTCGAGTTCGTTTCACAAATCTATTTTTCTTTTCATCATTTATTGAATAATTTTCTATGCAGGAATTATAGATTTTGGGAACGATAGAATTCTGTTTCATCTAGTCTTAAGTTTGTACATTGTTCCAGACATCTTAAATAACTTTTACGTATGAGTTCACACTGTCTAAAGGAAAAATAAAAGCATTCTTGTAGAGAAAGGCTTTCAGTTTTCTAGCGGTCAGTAGAAAGCTGAAATTGACCAAATCATCTGATATACAATGATTTATTGACTTTAGGAATACTTCTTTTCTACCCAGAAAAATAAAAACAACAACAGAAAAATTGGTATAGGAAAGACTTACACAAATAAAATGCGACTGAAATAAATTCTTTCTATACTTAACGAAGTAGAAAAATGGAGGAAAAAATTATTAAAGCGAAAAAAATTTTTCTTTTGTAAATGCATTATCCAATTCTTGTCCTGTAAATATTTTCTGCAACTTCATATTATGAATGAATTTTCAAAAGACGATTTAACTACTTTCGATCATTTGTTTGGAAATAAACCAGTTTTAGAGACCTTAACTCATTCTTTAAAAAAGACATGGGGAAAAAATAAAATAATCAGACCAAAATTAAGACATTTCTTTTTTTAATTCATGTTAATATATTTTTTAAATAAAATAATTTTAACGAAAATTCCCTAGTCTATATTTTGTCTTATGTAAGTCATTATAGGAAATTTCAAAATAAATTTTTCAATGAAAATCAAAATGAAATTTGTATAATTATTCAAAATTCCAAACTATGATTTCTAAGACTAAATTTTCAATAGAAAAATGTATTTTCTTTTTTATTGTGGATTTATTCAAATACATTTTTTTCTACTTATGTACTCTAAATTAATGCTAAATCTGAAAGAAATGGTTTTGTTCTGATGTTGACTAATAAAATTCGGCATTATCTAATAATAAATTATTGAACACCTGTGATAAGTGAGATAAATAAAATTTATTCACATTCAGTAGTTGATAGAGCCTCCACCTGAGGCTATTATAGCTTTAACCCTACGGCGCATGCTCTCCATAAGTGTTTGGATGATGGACAGTGGTATTTTCTTCCACTAAGCTTGGAGAAAATATGCAAGCGCTTTCACCAATTTTGGACGGTTGCTGCATCCCATATTTCGGCGATTCAACTGGTCCCAGAGGATTTCTATAAGATTGAACTCTCGTCTCTGGGCAGGCCAGTGCATTCGGTCGAACCTATCGTATTTATAACAACCCATGGACCTCGTAAAAAGGCGTTGCCGTCCTGGAAATAACAATGATCCAATCCGTGAAATTGCCACAGTATATTGTTTTCTAGAATAGTAGATTAGGAGTCAGCATTGAGCTTAACATGAATTGGGATCAAGGATTCCCATACCACGAGAAACTTGCCCATATCACGAGAAACATCCACAGACCATAATTTAAGCTCAAACAAATTTTACTGTAGGCAGAATGCATTCTGGCAAAAGGCGTTCTCCATGCATATTCCAACCAAAACTCTGCCATCCGACTGGTAGAGATTGAACTTTGATTCATCACTCCAAAGACCCTGTTTCCACTCATCTATGGTCCAATTTCGACGTGTCTTTCACCACCTCAGCCGAACAGCGCGGTTGGATTTTGTAATCAAAAGCCTATGGGCGGCAGCACGACCACAGAAACCAAACAAATATGCTTCCCTACGGATGTTAATTATCGAAACGACAGTCTCGGTGGATTTATAGAACTCCTGAAGTATATGGACCAACGGTTTGGGGCGGTTTTTCTGAATTTCTTTGGACACCAATCATCGGTCTCTATCTCTTAGTCTCGTGAGTTTGTCGGGTCGAAGTACATTCCGACAACCACCACTCACTTTCCAATTCTTACTCATAAAAGCCATTGTCAATTTTTGAATGTTTAACTCACTAGATATGTTCTTTAAAGATTGGTCATTTCTGCAATATCCGATCTTTACGCCTTTCTAGAAGTGAGACATCTCTGAATTTCGTGGCATCTTGCGTGCGACTAATGCCAATGCTGTTTCCTACACGATGTTTAAGTATAGAAGGCGTGACTTAGATAAGGGCCACAAATGTATTCATTTGCATGGGTATCCAAATACTTATGGTTGATAATGTATATCATATACAGGGTGTTGCAGAATTCGACCGACAAACTCAGAGGGGTG
Source organism: Argiope aurantia (assembly GCA_026543865.1). NCBI lineage: Eukaryota > Metazoa > Arthropoda > Arachnida > Araneae > Araneidae > Argiope > Argiope aurantia. The sequence continues at coordinate 515,886 of JAPMOR010054067.1, forward strand.
ATAGTAGGCATCAAGAGGATAAAGAATCACCATACAACATGGGGTCCCAAACGACGTTTAGGGGGTGAAAATCGCAAAAATATAGGGAGTCGAACTGTTGGAAACCGCAAAAATTTTATAAAAAATAACAAATGGTGTTTCAAATATGAATTTTGTTTGTGAAAGCACATTCTTAAAGGCTGTTTTTCATGTAAGTAACATGCCGATTTGATGAACCAGGGGGGCGTAAATTACTGAAAATGAAAAAGCAGTTTAGAACCTTTATCTTCAAAAATATTTTTTAAAAAATAAAAGCTTGAAATTATGAAGAATTTTATACTCTTTATATTGGTATAAGTCTGTAGTGTGAAAACTGGGGAGGTTTTAAGATATTCAAGAAAAACTGAAATGATTGCCGGGAAACATCGCAGCAACATCAGCACCAATGTTTATAGAAAGTGTTGCCAAATTCAAAAGATAAATTTAGAGAAGTGATAGTAGGCATTAAGTAGATGAAAAATTATCATAAAACGTAGGGTTGCAGGAGACGTTTATTCTGAGAAGCAAAAACAGACATAGAAGAGACAATTACCCTGGCGAAGAGAATGTCCCTATGAATACGAGGATTTGGAACAAGATTGTCGAGAAGAAGAAACTTTCACGTATGTAAATTTTTCATGCGTTTGAGGAATATAAAAAGGCAAGCATGGCAGAATTGGTGGTTCGATGAGTATAAAAGCAGCTTGTATTCATTAAAGAGCAGTGTAGTGCAGAATTGATAGTCGATAAGTTTCATTCGTAAACAACATGTCAGATTTAACGAATGACGAATATGCGGATATGCATTTAATTTACGGCCGTGTGGATGGTAATGGATACCTAGCACAAAGAACATACCAAGAGCAATATCCAAGTAGGCGTTGTCCATACCACAGCACCTTTGCAAATATTGCTCGATGGTTGCTGGAGACAGGATCCTTCAAAATAACGAGGACAAATGTAGGGTAAGAACGCAGTGTGTGCACACCTGAAACAGAAAACCGAGTTTTGCAGCGCGTTGCCGATACCCTATCCACAAGCACGCGATTAATTGCTGCTGAATTGGGTATTCGACACGCTGGATGCTTGGTGCCACACAGGAAGATGCACTCTTTCCTGCATGAATTTTATTCAGACCTGTTTATTGGCCTCCACGTTCCCAGGACCCCAATCCCTTGGATTTCTTCTTCTAGGCCACATGAAATCTCTTGTTTATCAGACACCTTTGGATACAGTGGAAGATCTCGTAGCACGCATTGTCGTCGCTGCTTCAGAAATCGCAAGAACACTTGGTACGTTTGAGCGCGTCCGGCGGTCCTTTAAACGTCGGTGTCGGTTGTGTAATGACCTTCGCGGCCGAAACATTGAGTAATTTTCATAAAAGTTTCCCATTGTCTCCTTTCTTATATTAAAATATCTGTGCTGTAAATGTATGCTGTATCTGTATTCCACCAAATAAATTTTCACCATCGTTTGCAATTTTATATTTATTTTTTTGGAAATTCTTATTGCCTTTTTGCCTACTATCACTCCTCAGAAGTTTTCGGTAGAATTTTGCAATACTTTCTGTAAACATTGGTGCCGATGTTGCAGCGATGTTTACTGGCAAACATTTTAGTTTTTCTTGTATATTTTAAACCCTTCTCAGTTTCCACACTACAGACTTATATCAATATAAATATAAAATTCTTCATACTTTCAAGCTTTTATTTTTTTAAAATATTTTTGAAGATAAAGGTTTTAAACTGCTTTTTCATTTTCAGTAATTTACGATCCCCTGGTTCATCAAATCTGCATGTTACTTACATAAAAAACAGCCTTTAAGAATGTGCTTTCACAAAAAAATTCACATTTGAAACACCATTTGTTATTTTTTTAATAAATTTTTTACAGTTTCCAAAAGTTCGTCGACTCCCTATATTTTTGCGATTTTCACCTCCTAAACGTCGTTTGGGACCCCATGTTGTATGGTGATTCTTTATCCTCTTGATGCCTACTATCACCCCTCTGAGTTTGTCGGTCGAATTCGACAACACCCTGAATAATTTTTCGTAGTTTACTGAATTCATTCATAAATAATTTCGAAGAATTCAGAGATAAAATGAAGTATGAAGATGCAAAATTATATTGATCTTCTTTATTGTGCTTCTTAATTTTGACATGCAGTTATTTTTTCAGAAATATAGTAATGAAATAACCATTTTTAAAAGTGAATAAGATTTAAATTATTCAAATAATTGTTTTATAAAAAATATTCTCCTGTAAAAATCTTTTCTTTCCGGAAATGAAGCCTTAACAAGTAGTGTATGGATGAAATATATAAATCTCTATTTAAAAACTTATCAATCGGTTATCTATTGATAGTCTCATTTTTAAATGTCTGACACTGATATCTGCATTGTTTAACTTTTTAATAACGAGCATAAGTATAGATATGATTATAACGCTTTAAAAATTGTTTTTAATTTTAAACCTCGTCTGAATCACAATGTATATAATTTAATTGTTTTTAGAATAAATTACAAATAAAGTCATCAGCTGAATTGACATGCTTCAATTTGGTGCATTTTCTGGCCATACTTTGAACACATTAAATTATTAAACGCATTTCTTATCATTAATATGAAGTCATCTAACGTAACATATCCTTTAAGGAGAATTAAATGTAGTTTTAGAAGTGGATATATTTTCGCTTTAAAAAAGATTAAGAATGTTAGATAGATAGATTCACGGAAAAGAAAACATAAGTTTAGTGACAACACGAAGCTGCTCTCATAGAGAATTGCAGCAGTCGTTCTTGATGTATGTAAGTAAGTAAGGATCTTCAAGTAAAGAATCTAAGTTTCATTTTTTTAAATGAAAAAGGATTTTTGTTTCTCCAAGTGGTTACCATATCTAGATGCAATAATAATAAATTGTCATCACTCTGGTTCTTATTTTAAACTGTAACTCACTTTTATTTTGGGCCTTATTTTATTCAAAATCAATACATGGCGTCGAATTTTGGGAATAAATCAGACATCATTTTCATTTACAATACATATAAAACTATGAAAGATTTAAATTTAGTTTCGAATATCATTCTAAAGATTTTATTTTCAAATTTTAATATTTCAGGTCGTTCCTAAAATCCGGAGGTGCATTTTAAGTGTAGATGAGACAATAAAAAAGATATCATTTTTATAATTAAACATTGGGGGCGGAAATTCAGAGACAAGAAAATCCGGAAATAATGGTGAAGACTTCCCTGTGCCGGCTCAACTTTGCAGCAATTCATTCAAAATCAATATATTATTTAGACTCAAGTTTTGAAGTTAAATTAACATTGAATTAACCAATGGATAATGATTGAAACATTATAAATTTATTTCCTAAATATTAATAAACGTTTTTCAAACAAAAATATAAACGAGCAAATTATAAATATATATTCTTATTAAGTGTATATTTAATTTCCTTACTGAAATTAATATTTGTACTAACAATTATATGAAACTTTTTTTTAACCTTATTAAAAAATGCTGAATTCCTCATTTGCATACGCTTGGATTTATTTTAAGGAGGAAGACAAAAGAAGAAGTAATTGATTTTTTTTAAACAGAAAATTTTATAACCAAAAATATTTAGATAATATGACATAAAACAAGAGTTCCAGATCTAAAAATTAAATCCTAAACACACAAATTAAGAAACATTTAATCGGAGGGTTCTTTCTTTCAGAAAAATGTATTGAATTCATTTAAAATTTTAATTAAAATTTCATTTCTGCATCTCATTCAGAGAGATAATTATCTTTTAAAATTCGAGCAAACGCAAATCGTTCCTTTTACTGCCTTATGTTGAGCGAGAATAAAAATGTCAGGATGAAATGGATGGGAATCGATTCACAAAAAAAAAAAATATATATATATATATATTAGTTTAAAACAATTATTTCACTATTTCCTTCTATTCTTTATTGTATTCTTTAAATAAAGAATTAAATTATTTTAAAAGTTGTGCTGAAAATTAGTTATGAAAATTATGTAAATGAAAGAAATGAAATGAATCGCATCATTATAAAAAAAACTCTTTTAATTCATTTGCTTAGATAAAATTTGAACTCTAACAGAATGACGTCACTGAAGAAATGTGTGATTGCATAAAAATCTTTGATTAAATTTAATTTAATTGTCAATCTTTTTTGTTTGTCACATTTTCAGACTTTAAGTTTGTCGGCGGAATTTGCTTTCTAAAGAAGTTCAATCACTTATATAGAAGATAAAATGTTCATCAAAAGGATTAAACTTATGTACACACGTGTAAAAAAAAATCAGTAGCTTATTTCGTCTGATTATAAAGTATTTTTAGCAACATTCTATAAAAAATAACTTTGAAGTTCGTAAAAAACAATAAGGAAAATATTTTTTTTCAATTATTCTTTAAAATTTTGAAGTAACTTTTTATGTATAGTACATTTAATGTACGAACCGTGACCCTAAATGGCATAACCCTAAAACTCAATATGTGAGTCTGATGAAACTTAATCTATAACATTTATAACAAAAATATTGATCCAAATATCAAATCTACCAAAGAAAAGTCTATCTGAAAGTTCCTCCATTTTGCTGCGAGCTTGATCATTCAAAAGTGCTACCAGCTCAACTTTTTGAGATGACTTACTGGAGAATTCCATGCAGAATTCTGCAAATCCCAGGATCCTCAGTATGTAGTAGGCTTATGACAAAAAAAAAGTTCAACAGGCTTTATTTAACACCATGCTACGAACTCAGTCAACAAAAACACAGCGAAATCCTATTTAGAGACAGCAATGCGCAAGTTCCAAATCGGTAATAAATAACCGTATCGGCCCGAGAGAAGACAAACTTGAAACGATTATTCACATCCCTCAAACGTCTACTGCCCGTTCGCTTTAGCCGAACTTGATTGTAAATACGACTCGTTACTCAGCACACGATTCGATGCTAACTTTATACACTCGGCACACGACTCAGTGCTCGATTCGCTAATCGATGAAGCTCAACTCAAATTTCGCAACTATACAACTCACTCCAGCTAGGTTCCTCGGCCCTTTATAGCGTCTACAAAGAAACTTGTAGAAGTATCTTAATAATTCACATCCCTACTCAGGCCAAAATTCCTGAAGATTCTGGAATCCTCTATTTTGTCGTCAAGCTTGGTGTCCTTCATTAAATCAGTATCCATGAGAATTACCTGTAAAACTGCCTTCCTTACGATAGACCTAGCTACGTTTAAAAGCACTATTACAAATTCGTAACAGTATGATTTTATTACTAGAAAAATAGAAAGTTATCTTTAATGATGGTATAACAGTTCATTTCTAAGCCCTTACAAATGAACAGATATTCTAATTAGGAAAATATCTTAATGGAGGTTTAAAGAATCCTTTTCGTTCAACATTGTTCGTGACAATGAATTTACATTTGAAAAAATGACGAAATTTAAAATTTTATATAATCAAATTCAAATACCCATATTGAATGAAATCATTGCACACTCATATTTTAGGCGAAAAAATATCCCTTTCCTTTGAGGCAAAAACTAACCAAATTCTTAAGTCTTTTAGACCATTCAACGATTACCATGAGAAATAGAAATCTATTGATAAAAAAGCAAATCGTCCTCAACGATCGTTTTAACGTTCTAAAATTGCAGAAACTCGAAACTGACTTGTTTATGTTTGGTTGCAGAAATGTGGAACTTTTTTTTTGTTTAGAAAGTAAATGTGTCAAAATAATTGCACTAGATATGATTAGAAAAACTTAGAAATTCTATAAAATTTTAATTTTATATTTTCATTCATTTTTTCCTCAAATAGCATAAAAAATCATTCATTATTTCGTTGAAATCATTTTTCCAAATGAAAATCCATGAAGGTTTAAAAATTACATGAATGACTGAAATTGCGTTTTTGTCTGTAAGCCTATTTGTGCCACCTGAAGGCTTTAGGTTAAATTGAATGATTCGAAAGTAAGAGGCAGTAGTAAGTAGTAAAAGGTGGAAACTATGGTTGAGTCCTAAGAGGCATCACCGGCCACTGTACTTTCCCTCCTTATGAAACCCCCCGGGGGGCACCTCGAAATGAGGATGAGATGCTTACGGCAAGGTGGTTGGATCTCGCCACCCTGGAGGGAACACGAATAGATGGGGTATCTAACTCCTCCCATCGATGACGGGACGTACTTCATTCGGGAAGGGTTGTACCGTGGTCGGTGATGGCTCTTAGGACTCAACCACAGTTCCCGCCAATTGCTGTTGCGGAGGTCCGGTCATTCAGTTTTATGGTTTAAATCCGTGTGCCTTCTGGCGGGTCGGAGAGTTAGATGGTTGACTTCCCTCCTTAGGAGGTACGCCTCGTCATCAGCAGGAAATAACTGGACCCCCACATATTTTATTATATCCATCAACTACCATATTCAAAACCTTTCATTCCAATATCTGAGGTGTTCTCCGGTCCGATTGTGTATGTGAGTAAATATATCAAAATAATCGGACTTCATTTTCTAGAATTTCTCAAATGAGCAACATATTGTTGTGCCAACAAAAGGGACACGCAGTTTTTTATAAGGCATGGTTCTATGAGAATCATTACATTAACAAGGAAGTTATTAGGGTATAGTTATCCTATGTGTGCATTTATTTTTCTTCCATCATCGACAAAAATTGGGACCTTTTATCGGAATACCCATTAAATCGAAAAAGTAGCATTGCATTCAGCTGGAAACATTTACATTGAATATGCTTCAATTAATTTAATGTGATGACACAACATACCTTGTGCAGTATTTCCATAAACTCAAACTAAAATCATCGTGTTTTTCATCTCTCTTAGTATTGGTGATAATTTTCATTGCACATTTGAATGGGTCTCAAAACGTTGATCGAACAGATAACGGGAATTTCTAAGGAGAAAACTCTCAGATATCACAACGTTTCACCAATTCCACGCTCATCAGAATTCTGTACTTCAGAGGTGAAAATTTCAATTTTTGCAATATTTGCTGCGGAAATCTCCCAAACGACTTTTATTTACAGGAATTATATATTACGCTATTTTTGAATGGGTAAATTCGGCTAGATTCATCACTTATTTTAGAAAGAGAAAAAAAAAAGTCTTTATAAGCAAATTATGGTTGCAGCCGTCGAGATATTTTATGTTAAAATTAATAATTTTCACTAGCAAGCCTATAATTAACGTTTAATTTTTTATGGCAGCAACAATTAATATTTTTTTTATCCATTTGTGGGCTTGCTTTTAAAATTAAAAGCCTACGGGGATGGGACAAATAAGGAACGATATTTTCTGACCTCTTTTGCATATAAAGAATTTCAATACATTCAGTTTCATTTCTTTTATTCTAGAAATGATTTCTTTTTCTTTAATTTACACTTCAGTCATCCTTCCACTGGAATGAATAAGAAGCGATCAATGCTTTTCATCACAAGACTTCAATAGTTCTCGAAATGTTTCCCCACAATTTCAATTAACCATATGCTGCTGGAGTTTCCTAAAGCAGACTTTTCTATTCCTACGAATTTATTGAACTTTTTATAAGATTCACTGAAACAAAATGAAACCCAACATTTTTCAATCTTTTTTTATTATTCTTTAGTATTAGTTTCAAAGCAATGGACTTAATCAAATTCTGCTAGAATTGAGAAATTTTTTAAAAAATTATTTTTGTCTAGCTTTTTAAAATGTACATTTAATAGGAAAAAAAACATTCTGCTTAAGAAGTTACGTTTGAAAATAGAAGTTTAAACATTTCAGTTCCACAAAAAATATGAAATCCCCCATAGTAACAATTCAAAGTTTTCAAACAAATTAGCTCAGTTAAAAATACAAACGCATGGAAATAATATTGAATTAATTTTTTTTCATAGTTGAAATAAGTTCTTTTGTCAGCAATGGATATTAAAAGCATCTGTTCAAAAACAATTCCACTTCAAGGTCAAATCAGGATTTTAAGAGAAAGGTAAGAAACAGATTATCTGCCCATCCTTAGGAAAATTATATCTATTAACTAATTTGGTTTAACGAAGAAATATTAAAAATTCATGACGCAATGAATCGCCATTTTTTACTCTCGAGACGCTGCTCCAAAGGCATGACAAAATTTTTATGGAGTTTGATAAGAAAAAAAATTGGTACCGGAATATTTAAATAAGTACGAGATTAGAGTCACTTGATTAATTCAACGAATTTAAAACATTGGATACGGAATTATTGAATTCAAATCTATGGTGTTATTTAATTAAATTCGTAATGAAACTAAAATTTTTAATACTTATTTCATATATTTATATATTCATAAATGTATGAAAAAATTATTTTAATTTTTTTGTGCATATAATATGGTTTAGATCAAAGCAGTATTTCATGATAACTTCTGGAAACTTAATAATATTTAAGATATAGCTAATATTTTATTTTGGGAAGGAATATTTTGGCAAATACTTTTAGGGATGAAAAATTAAAGCTAGAAACAGGTGTCTTCAGAAATAAATAGCGGTCTCCTCACATGCTCCCTAATAAAGGCGTAATCCCCAGTCGTAAAATGGCGGACCTTGAATATGACCGCCTTGCATGATAAATTCTTACGAAGCATTGATCGCTACAACGAGGCAAGCATTTTTACTGAATCCATCAAGCAATGATTTTTTCGCTCCAGCTGTTTATCTCGCGATTTCCTCGGGTTGTCAATCAGTCCATTTTCAGTTGCATTCTGCTTTCTTCGCAGTTTAGAGTAATTTTTTTTCGCAGATTTTTATTATCCCATACTATGCAATTGATATATATTTAAATCATTGTGTAGAGGGACGGGACTCTTTATTATGTGTTATGCCATGGATGAAAGAATGAGTTCAGTTTCAGGAACTACTTTTTATTAGTGGGTTAAGTTCCACGGCACAAACATTTAACACAAGCATATTGAAGAACAAGGCATAGAACAAATACACACGGCAAGCAAGGACAACACAAGAGACAAGAATGAGGAATCATGGGAAAACATGGCTCTTGATAGGTGGCTCTAGTAGCGCCACCTATGAAGAAAGGAGAAGGCAGTAATTGTAACCGCTACAATAGTGTTTTTGAATTCTTGAGTTTACTTGCATGCTAAAATACCGGCATACATACAGTCAATTCTTCGACAGATCTAGTTCAAAATTAGATAAATATCCCCATTTTAGATTCTAAATCGGTGCACCAGTCTGTATTATTTATTTAATTCTTTAAGTTTTGAAGTTATCTGCCCATTCGGACGACGGGAATGAATTTCGTTCTGAATTTCCATACTTGACCTCAAGAGCACTTAACAACTTTCCTCTGTCAAACTGAAAGCGTTTTAATTTCTATCGTGCTCACAAACAATTTCAGAAATTAGACATCATTTTAGAAATGTCTCTTTCAGATTTAAGTAAGATCTGAAATGAAAAGTTGCATCAAAATCTTTAGTTCCTATTTTTTGACCATTGTATTACTTTCTCTTTATATAAATACTGGCCTAAAAATAATTTAAATCAAGAATCATCCGTTGATAATATTGTCAACAATCAGAACACAATGCGCATGCGTGAATTTTCAACGCCAGTTACGGTAACGCAAATGCATGAATTTTTCTACGCCAGTTGGGGTAACGCTATGCAGATTAGACATTTTTAATTTCCTTTATTCTGTGTTATTTTAATTCAAAAGAACTCCAGAATGAATCTGAAAGATCGATTCATTAACAATGTTTAAATTTTAAATGCATAAATCATTAAGAAAATGAACAGAATCGTTTGAAATAATCGGCCGAAAAATGTTATCCCTAGCCCCATTACTGTTGGGGGGGGGAGAAACTGAAGCCTTACTCATTTGGCGGTGAGGAAAATGGAAGATTTTTTGGCGGGAAAGTTAGTTTTTAATTAATAATTAAAATTCTAATTAAAAATTCAAAAGAAGGGCCCCAGGTGCACATTTCCGACCTCTAAGGTATACATGTACCAAATTTGGTAGCTGAAGGTCAAATGGCCTGGCCTGCAGAGCGCCAACATACACACACACATATTGAGCTTTATATAAGTATAGATAAAAGATACGTATGCCTGCTCTTTTTTCAAGAATACAAGCCAATCGAAAATAAATAAACAAATCGGTTCCTTTTTAAAAATACAAATCTATCAAATGAAAATAGCACCACAAACAAGACAAATCGCTCGTGTAGTAGGAGAGGTTCCCAATTTTCACAGACATCTGCATGTTGGCGATGCCATTTGTGAACTCGAAAGATGTGTCAATCGATGCGCTAGAAAATCGCTGTAATGAAAGATAACATCTCAGGTTTAAATCTACACAGACAATTATTCAAATGAAAACTGAATACTGATGAGGAAGGCTATTTAGGTAAGAAGCAAGGAAGAAACTGCTGTAGATAAATTTTACAAGTTAGAGAAGAGGTTTCGTATAACAATTTTTTATTTATAAGCATGTATAAATTTTACATTGATATGCAAGACAGATACGCTCTTTATTACATATCTTTCATCCAAATAACTATTTTTCACGTTCCTGCTCTAGTTAAAGTATGAGTTATTTAGTTTTCAAGTCTTAGTACTAGTTATTTTTATGATTTCTAAAACTAGAACGTAATTTACATAAATTCGATTTGCATCATTTTCTTCGTTCTTGCATATTGCCTAACATGGACATGATTGCTGTACATCCAAAAACTTTGTCTTTATTTTCAGCTTTTGGAAATTATTCAGTTTAGAAAAAAACGAAACTCTTTCTGAAATTTTCTTGAATATTGATAACTATGTAGATTTTAATAAGTTTTTCACAAAATAACTTTCAAATTTTGCAGGAAAATTTAGTTAAATCAAACTATTTTAAATATTCATTCTCATTTCATCACCTTTTGAATACGTACTTGGCATTTATTTCTTATCTCTATCACAATTTAAAGGTAAATGTGTTTATTAGAAAATATATAATTTCTTATAGTCGCATCTTCATTTTTTGAAGATTTTTTTTTTTTGCTTTGTTTCCAGAATTTACCGGAGATGGTTGCTTTCTTCCACTGAGCAACAAGCAGCAATCACACTGCCATCTTACTTTCCATGATATCGCTTTCCCAGTTCCTGTATTCCTTTGTGAAACCTCTCACTTGCTCCATAATGATTTCATTAGAATCACAGTCGAAGAGAGAGAGAGAGAGCTTTGAAGCTCATATTACTTTCAACTCTTTAAAATTGCTGATATCGCTTCTAAATAGGTTAGGTCTTCTAGATTACAAGTAATCTAGTTAATTATTACAATTAAAACGATTTTTAGGTTTTTATATAAATATCAGAGTTTTCATTCATTGTTTTATTTGATGTCAAGTTCCCTTCTTCCATCTTTATTTCGGATATATTAGTAATATTTAAAAAAATTGTTAACGTAAAGTCGTATCTTACAGGAAACGACGGAAAAAATTCTTTTATAGATAAATTGATTTTTTCCTTTGAATTTTTCTCTATTTTTTTTCTTTCTCTCTCCCTAGTTCATGCCAAAATGAGCATACTTTTCCTAAAAGGAAACCTGAAATGTTTCTTTGATGCAGCTTACTGCAATCACCAAAAATAGAGGAAACAATGAGGTGAACGAACTCATTCTTCCGAGTATTTATTTCAACCGTAACATTCATTAAAATGCACATCAATTTAAACCTCCAAATTATCCTTGATACTCAGTTATATATTTTGAACAAAGAAATGCATTGATAGGGGAGTGAAGAAAAGGGGAAAAGTAAAAAAAAAAAAAAAATGGTGAGAGGTTGGATGATGATACAATCCACAGGACAGCGATCCAATTTTTACTTGGTTACTATAGCTTTAAAGCAATATTTATTGATTGACAACTTTTCATCAATTTTATGAAATCATTAACTGAATAAACAGATACAGATTTCTGAACAAAACAGATGATATTTTAAAAAGTTGTGGTACAGTTTTTTGTGCAATCCTAAGATTAATGAAGTCGAATTTGTTGGCAGAAAATCTTATTGGGGATTCTTGGTGAAATTTACATGATAAATTCCGTCATACACATCATATCTACTTATTGCATTTGTTCTGAGCAATAATGTGTGCAATGATTGTTCCTGCTTCATATGAGCGCTTACAATTGCGAGGAAAATAGTTATTGCGAGAAAATGTTTTGCCATAAAACTACATTTTGCTGGGTATTTGCTTTCATTGCATTATTGCATGTCGCTTTTATTAGCTGCTCCAACTGATTCTGCCTAATCCTGGCAGTCATTTACGGTTTGATGATGGACAACTCAACTTTCCTATCTTTTCTTTCATACTGCATGCAAAAATGGTGGCATGGCGAAAGAAATAGACACAGTAAATGGGAAAATGCTTATGAGCCTTAAGTATTTTATGCCACTTGGAATATCAGAAGAAATAAGCAAAAAAATAGAAATAAAAAAAACTTTAAAAAAAACACCTTTATCAGAGTATTAAAAAGTAAAGATAATGATTTTCAACAAAAATAGTGCAAGTATCTCAAAACAAGTATTAGAAGCAGAAAAAAAATTGGAGAATACGTGAAGTTGCAATAAATATCATAAGAATTAGTCTCGAGCATTCATTAATAAAATACATTTTCAAGCATTCATTAAAGTAAAAATAATTACTAAATGGGGTTATGATATCAATTTAACTCCATAACATAAGTATTTCCCTTTTAAATGCACTGATTAAAACGATTTTTTATGTTTGTTTTTACTTCTTTTTAACTTTATACAGGTTTTATTTAACACTTGACTTTTTTGTAATCTTAAACTTCTTGTTTACAATGTTAAAAGATTGTATTTTTTAATTTTATTTGTCAGGTTCTAATTTTTTGTAGAATTCTAAATAAACGTTTTCTTTTTTCTTTTTACCGTATATCTGGCTCAATATGAGCAAATTATTATTAATCCCACACATTCCATTTCTAAACTTTATATAGAATGCAGCCGTCAGTCCTTTACCCCTCTCCCCGTCCATTTCGGAACAACCACAGCTATAATCCTCTGCTGTTTGAGTATAATACAGTGGTTATGCATTATGTGAAGAAGCCACTTACAGAGTCAACTGGCTGCAAACCAAGGAATTAGCATTTCATTCTGAACACTTCATTCATAAACAATTCATTTACAAAGTTTGAGAGCATTAGCGTTTCAGAGTATAGACACACTTTATGAATATTATTTTAAGAGTAGGACGCCAAATTCACAATTATTGCAATTTCCGAATATATGTAGGTTATAAAACGCGGTCAAAAGGGAAAAAATGATCAGGTGAACGTAAGATAGGCCCCGTTTCTTATGGCGTAAAATATAAAGCAATCCTTAATGGAGAATTCTTACAACAAATCATCTTGTATGGCAGTTTTGAAACATGGTCTTCTCACTCCTCTCCAATGAAGATGCCTCAAACTGCAGATGTATGCGACCTCTCTTCCACCATTGCAACGCATGGTGGATGATGTGAGAAAGGGTTCAACATCACATTCATGATGATATTAAAAAATGGCCTTCTCACTCGTCTCCAGGGGATGACTTCATGTCTCAAACTGCAGATCAATGTAACCTAACATTGGCAAAATATTATTGAGAGAAATGCATCACTTGACGTGCGCAACTTAAAAATCACATCACAAATGAGTATTATAGCTAAAGGAGAGACATTTCAACAACAAAAAGAAAGGTAATTTGTAATAATTAAATCATTTCATTCATTATACGTGTATATATCCCATTCTTAGCACATTTTGTACGTAATATTATTGTAAATAAAGAACGAACAAGACATTTTAAGCATTTTTTTTTATTTATATCCGTAAGGCGTATTTTTGATCAAAATAGATAATGTTTTGAAATTTTTCAATTGATTTTTTTCCTTACCTTGTTGCCTGAGATTGGAAAACTGATTCCTGAATTTGCCACTTGATGGCGACGTTCATAGTTTCGATGCTTAGTACAGAAACACTTTACTGTAGCCAGACATTAATAGGATTCTGGCTGCAATTAAGAAGTGGAGAGAAAACTTATGATATATATTCATTTTACATACCATTAAAGGAGAAAAAAAAATGATAATACTTTAAATGGAACGGTGAAAAAAAGGCGAAAACGTTGAATGTTCATTCTGAGATTGATTGAAAATTCATTTTTTGTGAAGGTGATTTATTTTTTCATCATAGCCTCCGAGATAAATCAAAAAATTGCTGACATTCCATTTTTTCGAAATGACAAAATAAACGGATTATATACATTTGATAGATTTCTTTGCCTCAAATCCGAAGAAATCTGTCATCGAATAAAAACCATTTGTTCTCCATTATTAGAGGAACCGGGACATTCTCTGGCAAAAAGAATGACGGGGTTGCAGAAAGATGTTGAAACGCGATGCATTTGATAGGATTATTTTAGATGGAAAACGATATAAATTTAATAATGGGATGAACTTCTATCACGAACTAATAAATGTTCTCCACATTTTGAGCTATTGCTTTGAAATGCTTGTAACAGTGTTATAATCTCATAGGATTGATACAAAAGGGCCAGAGAGTTTGTTCTCTTGATTGCTTTTTGGTTATACTTCAAAAATATGACACGTTCGATGTTCGTATTACAGGGGAGAGAAAATGAATCTTTCAAGCTGGTTCCATTGCCACACTCATAGACGTAATTCCCGATGTGCTTTCCCTGGATTCAGGAAAATGGAAAACGTAAAATGTATCGAAAATTTGAGGCCGATTTTGGGGGGGGGGAGAAGGGGCGAATTTGTAATTTTTCTTTGTGCAATGGAAATACGAAAATACAAAATACCGTAAAATATATTCATATTGTCAAAATTTATGAATAAAGAATTTAATTTTATAAAAATATATTTTAAAATTTGAAAATATTTTATACGCTTTAAAACATAATCTATAATTATAAGACGATATGACAAAAAGCACGCTTTTTGTTCAGAAGGCTGGTGTAAGAGCCAGCACTCCCGCCATGAAATAAAAAACAAATGTAGATTTCTCTTATCCAAAGGTATAATGAAAATAAAATGTTCACCCTCTCTCAACCATTTCCTATTCAAATTTTATTTTATAAGGTCCGGAGGGAGGAATGGGGAAATGAAATAGAGTAATAATGAAGTTGAATGAGGAAATGTTAATGATGTGAACTTTCAAACGATTATTTGCATAGGCTAAGGAGCAATTGAAGATAATGCTGAAAAACACTTTTAAGTGAAAACTATCTGACTACCGAAACATTTTCTAATAAACATGGAAATAAAAAAAATTAAGTTTCCGCTCTTTTCAAGATGAATAATCGTCTACGAACTAGACAAAAAATTTTATTTTTTATAATGCTTTCCTTTCCGGTTCAAATTTCTCCTAAGCTCAAAAGAAATTATGGACAAAGTGTTATATGCAAAAATAATTTTTAAACGAAGAACTATATTGTATTCTAACCATAGTCGAATCCTACTCGGGGCAGGGGAGAGCGCATAGGTAAGTCATAGCAACTTCCCCTATGGCAATAGTTCAGCATATTTTCGTGCTCTATTCATTTTGTTTGAGGCATATTTTTTTTATATATCTTGTGCTCTTCGATAGGATAGTTTTTGTTGATCCTAGCGAAGCATTGAATTAAGTGCAGCTGTAAAACACTTCAGTGAAGCAGTTTGAAACGTTCGTATGGTGATTTGTTTACATTTAAATGCTGCTATTCAAGAATTTGTAATAAGACCTGTTTCTGCACCACATACGTTAGATTTATATAATTATAGATTATATTATATGATTTTTGAAGTGAAACATATACGATACCAAATTTTACCCTTTCAAAACTCTCATTGTATATTCGACAAGAAAGCATATATTTCAAGCAGATTTCAGTATTCCGTAATTGAATACTTAAGGTCATATTTTGTTTACTACTAACATTACACCAGCTTATGCTTCCAACCCACGCATCTCCTACGCAAGAGGAAATCAAAATTGCTTTCAGACTCAACTCACTGGAAGGTTGAGTAAGATGAGAGAAACATAAAGAGAAGGCGCCGCATAAATAGACAGAATTAGCAACCGACCATAAACACACTACGAATGAATGCAGCCACCACAGACCTGTAGTGCTTTAGAGATATATTAGGAGGACAGATCGACAGTCCCCAGAGGAAGAAACTACCGGCTTAACATAAATAAATGTCAGGGTCTAGACAACACTAAGAATTGTTTATATGAGACTGAAGAAGTGAGTAGTGTTCTAGATAATAACGAGAGATGCTCTATTTGCTGAACAACTTGGGAATAACTTACAATTATTCTACTTCGAATTGTTTGGGACTAACAGCGTTCAGATCTCCACTGAAACATCGATGACCAGGCATACTGAAAGAGGATTTGATATTTGAGTAAATTTTGATTAATGCTAAACATTAATTAAAGATTTAGTGTATTTATTTACATGCTTTCGACGAGTGAAATTCGTTGAATGAATGAAGCAACTCTGAAATATTATTATTGCATGGGCATTTTATTATTGCATGAAATATGAGATTATAGAATGAAAATGTCCCAAGGATCTCTTGCTATTATTAAATTAGCTTTACTTACTTGGGTATAAAGCATATAGAGGAATCATTTCAACTTCATGGTTGTTGCAAGCAGAATTTTTAACAGTTGGAAATAAATATCTTCAAAAATGTGTGCTCTTCCCTAAATTTGTACATTTCCATGATTTTTTTTAAATTTTTGTATATGAGTTTAGAATTACTTCTGATTTGAATTATAAAGCAAGAAAACAAATTTATTTTTGCTTTTTATCTTTTACATTACGGCGCGATGAAATTTCAAACATTTCAAATTGGAATTTTAAGTATAGGCTGATAAAATCTTTTCCCTTTTTTTTTTTCTTTTTTTTTCCCTCCTTCAAATTTTTGGGCCTCCGTCTATGATTCTTCCCCTACTTATTGTAGTAACTATTTGGATTCTTTCACCTGAATAGTTCGCATAACAGTCAGAGATGGTATAATAACACAGGAAAGTCACTTCTTATGAAACAAACACAGGAAAGCATATATAGTTCGGCAATTGCGCTAGGTGGTCACCAAGTTAAGGAAGATATTTCTTGTTATGGAATCTGTAACATTAATAAGGTAAGATTTATTGGGAAAAGCGATGGAAGCATCATTCCACTGCAAAGAAATAATTGAATTTTATAGCAAATTCCAATTAATATAGAAAAAGAACTATTGCTATTCCCCAGCATACTAGTGGAAGTGGTCTCCATAAAACGTTCTCGCATACTGTCTAATAGAGGCAAATTTACGTTTTCCTACCGGACTGAAACCAAAATTTGACACAGAACTATAATTGCAGCCACAAATTTAAGTCCTTTTTTTGAATTAAGATTCTGTAATTCCAGACGTGGACTCCTTGTTGCATATGGCTCAAAATTTTATTGCTGTCTACACTACAGATATTAAATCAATGTACCGATTTTTATCCCTTTTGAGCCCTTCATTTGGTATTTTAATAGAGTAGCCAGACGGACAGACTTCCCCTGAATGGATTTTGTTCAACATTTGGTAGATGTCTACAAATTTGGCTGAAAGACCGTCAGCCAAATTTTATCTGTCTAGCTCGAGCGTTTTTGAAGATATCTTTGTCGCAGATAGACCAACAGGCATTTCCCAGAAACCTTTTTCCTCGAACTCAGGGAAGTCTAATAAGCGGAAGATTCATCAAAATCTCGTGTTCGATTTTATTCATTTATTTTTTACGACTACAATACTTTTCTCTATATTTCTCAAATGAGGAAATAAAAGAAAATTTATTAATAAGGTTCACTTTTTTTGGAGGGGGATTCGACAGGAGAATTATCATATTTGAGAGCCTTACATAACGCATTTATGCAGGCAAGGTAGTGGCGCCACATTATCGTATCTCATGATAATTAGAGATATAATCTTGAAAAATTCTAATAATGCGTTTGTTCCTTTTTCGAAAATAAAAAATGAATTACGATGCAGGAGTTACCTAACTTTTCTCATTGCAAATTCAAATAAAATAATTGATGATTCAAATGTAACAGACAGTGCTACAAAATTCAATGCAGTTGGCATTAAATTTACCACCAAATTTTACACAAATACGTTTATTTTAGAACAACGGTACAGCCTTTTCAGAATTTCAATTAAGCATTCCAGTTATAGATTATGAAAGATATTTAGATTGAGTTCCATATTATTGATAAGAATTAAATAATATATATACGATGTTTCATTTTAAAATTGAAATAACTGCAAAATAGGAAATTAGATTCATTAAGAACGTTTTGAAAGTTTTGTAACAGAAGTCTAATAAGTTTCTTAAGTACCATTCGCTTCAGCCCGAATAGGACGATTTTAGAAAAATTATGAATCTACAGAGCTGGTGAGTGTGATTGTTTTTTTCTTTTCTTTTTTTAACTTTTGAGAACTCGTGCACCTGTTGCTCTTTTACTGGGCTGATTAAATTGTTTCTATCAAACATAAATCCCACCAAAACGAAAGTTGTTTCCCCAAAATGATAGGTAATTTCGATGTTTATTGACTTTGATTATTGGCAATAAAATAAATGCCTTTCTGGTTTATGTTATGCATTAAATGATTATGGCTGCATGATAATATGTCCCAAACACTTTACGTCTCTTGTCGGTTTTCTCTTCGTGAAAGGAAATAGGATATTTTATTTTCTCCTAGTTGAGAATATAGAATTTTTTTTCATGGCTAAACCAAACCAGACATCAAGAATTCTTTAAATACCGATATTTTACATTCATTACAAAATCCTACTTTTAGTCCGAAAGATGCAGCATGATAATGTATAAGATTTGATTATTCTGTTTTTATTTTATTTGGCTTGATTATTCCACTTTTTGCATTTCATTATACAGGGTGATCAAGAAATAATAGGAAGTGTTCGGTGCCTTGTGGCGTGTTATGTACTGGACGAAATATAAAAAAAATTTGGCCGCCATACACATTAAAGTATGCGGTTTCGATATATTAAATTTATAATTTGAATTAAAAATAAATAAATGCTTTCTTTTAAAAAAATGAATGTTATTTTCCCCCTCGGATGATTTAAAATTTGACTGCAGGACGACTCGCTGCAGAAATGTATATCAATTTTTACACTTTGCCAGCACTTGTCTATATCAAAAAAGAAATCTAAGGAAATACACACCATTCATTATTTGTGAAGTTAAGAAACGCCAAATTATGGGAATTATTTACTACTTATTATGTATGTATTCAATAGCTTAACGTTGAGCACTCATTCACTTGTTGCTTTCATTATCCATTGCCTCAAAAGAAACGTTCGTCTCTTTATAGCTGAATCTACAAATGTTGAGCTCAAATTGTTGATCATTTTAGGAGCCTGATTTATTCCCATCAGCCATTGCGTAACGAAAAACTCGTCACTTTGTCATTCGTACGGCAGCTCACCAGTGAATGGTTTCATCACTCAATACATCAACCTACAAAAATTTAAAAAAAGGACTCCTTGTATTCTATAAAGCAATTGCAATCAACTCACGGTTTCGCTTTCTATTGTTTTTAGTGCGAAGCTTTACTTAGATACCGCTAAAGAATTTTGCTTCTTTCCTTTAAAGATTTTATTTTAGGATATTTTTTCAGCATAAAAAATTCTAGAGATATGAAAGAAAAAAACGTTATTATTATTTTATCACCGTAGCTTAATGAATATATTAATTTCTTTTTCGATCCATATTATATATGCGTTTTTCAAATTTATTTATAATCAAATTATTTTAGTGAAGGAACTGTACGTTCTTTATAGAACTGCTCTTCCATTTTAATTCAGTTATTTCTAAACCCTCGGAAACGATTTCAGTGCTATTCGGATTCGCGAAGATTAACAACGCTCTACGTTCAAAGCTTTTATCTCATTAGATTAAAATTATCAAAAAATTCAATCCAGAATTTGAGAAATTTCATATTTAAAGAATTTTTTTCTTTTTACGTGCATAAAACAGCAGATTTACGTTTAATAGATTTGGGGGGAAATTTTAAGATTCTAAAAACATATCTTATTCATTTTTCTTTTTTAACAATATTGAAGAATTATTAATGGAAAAAAACGAATGCTTTCATTAAGCTAAATAAATTTTCATTTTATTTCGTTTAAGTCAAATTGAATTTGAAAATCTGACGCAAAATCATTTTCGAAATGAGCGTATGAAAAAAAACTGTTTTTGTTTATATAAATAATTTTAAAAAATGGATATTTTTTACAATGAAACATTTTTTTTAATGAAAGGAATCTTCATTTCTTAAAACAGCGCAAGCCGAGCAATTTCGGTTGAATAAATATTGGCTATTAAATCATCGCAATGCATATTCTTACAGCATGCTGATGTTATCATTGTGTAAATACTGAAGAATTCATTTCATATTTTGAAACTGGACATGAGTCGAACTAATATTTCGATTGCTAGTAGAGAAAAGTCAATTGGAATGAAAGTTTGCCTATAATGAAAGTAGCGTTACAAGTGAAACCTTTATTAGAGAAGCCATGTCACCCTATTTTTTTTAAGATTAAAAAATAATGTCATGTTATCAACGATTATTAGTGTCATAAATTTTAAAAAGCACTGATGAATTTTTCATGGTTAAAAAAGTTTCCAATAAATTCTTCAAAGAGGGATGCGAGTGGATAAAATAAGATGTTTTAGATAACTCAATGAGTAGATTATTCTAATTTTCGAGTGGGAACCTTTCATTTGTGTGGTAGATAAAGAAAGGAATGGAAACTATTTCGTTTTTAGAAATCTAAAGGATTAGGGAGTGAAAAAGTGCAGTGGTGAATTATTGCAGAATGTACAGCAGTTTGTAAGCTCATGTTAAAAATCTATGCGTGACGGAGAAAATGAAAGAGGTGAAAATGAAGTCATTTGCCTAACACGATGCATGACTATACGTGACATTTATTGACATAGTGTAAGTTGTCTTATTGCTTTCAGTGAGCGGATGTCAAAATAATAATATAATAATAATAATAGCGGAAAAACATTTTTAATAAATATCAATAACAATGAAGCTGTAAAACTATTCTGTTTTAAAATGCTCAATTCTGCCGTCATTCGTAATATTATAAGAATCTGAATTTTACGTTGTAGTATTTGTTTATATTATACATATATATATTGTTACAGGTTTACTCTTTTGTCGGGGTTCTTTTTGATTTGTTGGTCGATGCTGAAATAAGCAGTCCTTTAGTAACAAAAGACGACGAATTTTATTACACACAAAGAGACGGATACACAGAGACGACAAATGCACAGACGCGCACTACAGCAGACAGTAGCCCACAAGTAGAAATCGACCACAGCACACAAAGTGGCCAGACAGAATTCAGCAGGAAAGGGGATCCTCGGAGCTTCGCTCTACGGTCTCTCGAAAAGGCTGAAATTCTCCACTGTCTCCTCGCTTTAGCTGTATCCAACTGCCGACTCACTACAACACGACTGACTACTCCACACACGACACGACGCAGCGTTTGCAAGAGACAACAGGACCGACACACAATAGGTCAGTACTCGCTTAAGCTTCACACAACGCTGGACTATTCCGTCTTGCTTCGTTATCCTCTCGACCACTCGTTACTTGTCTCCGACTCCAACTGCGATTCCCGATTCATTTGGGCTTGAGACTGCCGGCTATTTATAGTTCCCGGGAGTTGACCCGAGAAGTTTCTAGACCAATCAAGAGTATCTCGATTTATATAGGTTAGATCGATAAAATTCTCGAAGTTTCCAGTAGTATATATTTTGTCGACAAAGTCACCAAGTTCGTCGCCAAATAATCTCCAAGTTTGTCACCAAGCTTTGAGATCACTGGCACGGCACTCGATCAGCACCCAACAGGGCTCACCGTAAAACAGTCTTTCTTACGAGGAAACTATTCGTACTGGGAAGCAATATTACAGGTTTGTAGCAATATAAATAAAGTTGCCGTTTTCACTTTGAATGTATGCACTAAATCAATATGTTATGTAAATCTTTTAACGTGGATATTTAATTTTGATAAACAAATTTTATTCATTTGCTGTATTTTGTATTTTTATCTCATGTGGGTATTTTGCTTCTGTATCAGCACACTAATAGCAGAATATGTTCCATTCCTTTCTTTTTGTTTCAGATTTAATAGCCGTGTTTTCTCAGAGTATTTGAAATGTGTTAACTCCCAGAATTAACACATTTCAATATTCCACTACTTTATGAAACATGTCATCATTTTTTTTAATATCTGAATTAATTTACAAAGTTGGGGTTTAGTCATAGCGTTGAGAATGATAAAATATATATCTTATTTCTTTTTATATTCTGAAATAGGTAAAAAAAAAATCTAATTAGGGGACAAGATATTTAATATCAATAACATCAACATATTTCGTAACGTCATCGCCATAAAGATGTAATTGACAGATCATTCGTTTTAAAATAGAAATATAATATGAGAAACACTTTGTTTCCTACATAATATTAAAACTCTGTGGATAACTGTGTAGTACAAAATACTGGATCACTTTTGAAATGCTAGATAACTTCTCTGCTCTACAACATAAAATACATTTATTAACGTACTACACAGTGATATGCGTACTAACGTACCATTCTTATTATATGTCAGACTTAAAACTTTTTAGTCGATGGTAATAAATGAGAAATTTTATGTAAAACTCGAGCAAGAGCTTTTTTTCTTGAAAAACAATGAGCTAATTTTTCTTTTTTTTATCATTAAAATACGTCTCGACATTTTCAAAGACAAGATTTTAATAAACAGCGTCTTTTTACTTTCCCATTCTTAATTTCATATTAATTTGGCATTGACAAAAAATATTCAGTTTTGGATATGTGAACAATAGTCTTTTAAAAAGTGTCGTTATTATCCGTAGAATTAATTGAAAATATTCTTCAAAATATTTCTTTTTTTAGATGACACTTTCAGTAGGAGTGTCTTCACTTCAAAAACTATGAGGGTAAAAAACATTTCTAATTCTTAAGGCATTAAACACTAATACTTCATAAAAATTCTTGAAAAGAAATGAAAATGTTCTTTTGTAATTTTCCAGTCCGACAAGACATTATAACATAAAAATTCAAAAATAAAAAAAATGATTCGTTATTATTCTGTCATTCGGGATTATCACTTGGCATTTTTGTTTCTGAAATAATATTTTTGTCGTAAGCAATATAAAAGAAAATAAAATCCCACAAGCAGCTTATAATAAGAAAATAAAAACAATGTTTGAATGAACTAAAAAATGACCCATTTTTATTGCAGAACCATCTAAAGAACATCCATCACGTTCATCAAAGACCCGCATCTATTAAAAAACACAAAAGACGAAAACAACGTAAATGGTAATTGACTGAAGTTGTCCGATTCCTTCGCATCAATATTTCCAAAAAACCCTTCCTTCTTTTATTTACTTTTAATCGTTTGGAAACAAGTATAAAGAAACTAATTTGGAGAAAAAAATTCATCTAGTTTATTGGACACGGTTCCTGCATTAAGAACTTCGTGTCACCTGTAAAAGAAGTTCTCTTGATTAGTTTCATCGTTTCGATTTTTTTTATTTATTTATTCATTTCATTGTATTTTATTTGATCCTTGTTTTGTGGAAGTTCTTGGTAAGTAATTTGTTTCGTATTTCACTTTAACATTTCCCTTCTGATTTATAAGGAGTTTTTTTTATACCTAGGACTATTAAATAGAAATAAAAAAAGACTTATTCGAACATAGTTTGTAATATCGACCACTCCTTTCTAATAAGTAACCCTCATTTCATTCTATTAGTTTATTTATTTCTCAACAGAGAAACAAAATGTAGAGCCTTATAAATATAAAAGAACGTATAGTTTTATGATTTATAAATCTAATATTTCTTGAATGGAATAAGTAATTTTGAATTGAAAAATAAACTTATAATTAAAATTCATTTCATTGGAATAAATTCGGGTTAACATTTTGTACTTTTCAAATGCATTTTGTTACCTTTATTATTTATTATTATTATTATTATTTTGAAATGACTGTTAACTTATCATTACTATCGCAATGTAATACGGTCTGTATATAAGAATTTCAATAGATTTTTTGGTTTTATTCATTCATTTTTACATTTGTCTATTTTGTTGGTAATATCTTTATTCATTCTTACTTCGGAATCTGTATTACTTTCTATTCACTTTAAGATAATTTGTGCTTTGTTACAACAAATCGAATATTAATTGTGTACATGAAACGACAATATCACTTCTGTTTCACCACACAGGATGTATATTACTTTTTATTAAATATTGAATGTGTTCTGAAATTTACTGGAAAAATCATTGTGGAGAATAGAATGTCTAAAAGAAGACATAAGATTTTTAATTTATAAACGAAGAATGTGGAGAGGAAATTTGGGGAAAATTTTTATACTCTTAAAATCATTCTCTTTAGAATTATACATTATAATATCTAAAATCTATTTGTTAAATAATTTTTTTCCTCTAAATGTTTATCAAAGTTTAAATTGGTGTTATGCTGGAAACTAGAAGCATATCTTCATAGAGGACAATATTTAGTAAGATGTTTAAATGACTTGCACAGTTAACAGAAATGTAAAGTCTTATGAACTGACTCTGTTTTGCCTTAACTTCTGACACTGGAAAAGCCATCGAAAGAAAACCACAGCCATTCAGTGGACAGTACGCTACCTTATTCAAGTCTCAGTTTCTTTTGATAACAATCATTTCGAACAACATGTATATTCTATATAATCAAGATGTTAATCAAATTTGGATTTTAACGTTTCAAATTGAGCTTCAAATATATTTGAAGTATATACTTTAGAATCAATTATTTGAAAAATATACTCAGACCTAAATGACGGGTTCAAGATAATTTAGATAGTTTTGTTTATGAAGGTAGAATTTCTAAATGATTTTTTTACTCGCTTCTTGATTAATTAGAATTTTGAAATTTTATGCACTCGTTAAATTTTAATAACAAATACATTTAATGTTTATAGAGGTATGTAGATTCAACGAGTTGCTTTTAAGTAATGGTTAATAGATAAACATTTAATACTAATTAACATTAATCTATTAATTATTTCAATGCAATTTTTATTTTTAAAAATGCAGCTTCTTGATAATGAATTTCAGAAAAAAATTGATTTCATGAATCCGTAATATTAATAATAATAAATTATTATTAAATTTAAAAAATCCGTTTCTTTATAATGTTTAAATGTTTTTTATAATAGTTAAAGATAAATGTTTCTTTCTAAAATTGGCTGATCAGATTTACTGCTTTTTCATTTCTCAGTTTAAATTCAAATTCAGGGCCAGAGAAACCTGTATAGAAATGTCTTCAAAGAATGATCTCATCTCAGCAATACGATGGCGCTTCAGTTGTTGTTCTCATGGACCGACTCTGTTTTTCTGTACACTTCATGCGAAGCACTTAAACTCGGATGTTTCCAGGGGCTTCTTCTTCTTTTCAATTGAAAACCCAGCGGCCAATGAAATGCGCACGAGAATCAAAACTATCTTCATCTTAATTCAAGACGTCAACATTCATTTGATCAGATATTAATTCAGGAAGGAATTCCCAAGCAGGTATGCTGACTTTTATACCCAGGGCTCGGACGGAAATTAATTGGCTCAGAGGTAATCAGCATTCTGAACAATGACCTTCGAATATGTCAGGCTAAGAAAGAAATAGGGAGGGCGTCAATGTATTAATTTGGTATTAAGTATAATTGCGTAATCGCTTTTATAGCAATTTCCTACAATTTTTATGTCTAATAATCCAGTCATTATGAATAATCACTAGATTATTATGCATAATGTAAACGTGATGAATTAAATGTATCATATCTAATATGTGATTACAGTTGCAGTTCTGTGTCAAAGTTTAGCTTCAATCGGTTGATAAGAAGATAAAGAAAGATATTAGCCTCAAAAAACGCCAGATTGTAGAGATCATTTAATAATATATAATTAAGAAGAGGATTTACTTTATATTCTTTAAAAGTTGTTTAGAATTCTGAAATATTACTTCTGTACAATAATATAGAAAAAATCGTTTTATTCGCGTAGATTAAACGAAAAATGTTGACTAAAGTATATATCCAGGAATTTTTAGAAAAATCTGTAAATTGAATACATTGTGATAAATTGGGATTATTTATACAGAAGATTATTTATAATGAACAATCAGTAAAGAAAATACTATTGCAGATAGAGTGACATGTGCGTTGAAATAAAATCATTAAAGATAAATCATCAATTGAATTTACTTGCTATTAGATTTACGCATAGTTCTAATTGTTAAAGAAATAAGTGTTGTTTATCTTAAGATATGCCATACAGCACTTATTATTATATGCCATACAGCATACATTGCCATATCCACTTGATAATGAATTTAAGAAAAAAAATCATTTCAAATTTCAACAATATTCATAACATCGAATTATAAATAATAAAAAAAAATAAAAATGTGAAAATAATTAAAAACTACTCTTGTTTATTATTTAACTAATAAAAGGGAGCTTTGCAAAATACATTTTATTAATTTTTTTAGTAATCCTCTTGCATTAACCACATTTATTACTGATTGAAATTCACATCTGAAACAATAATAAATAAAGTACAAAAAATATGAAATTTTAAGAGTTAATATTAAATTGAAAACAAATGATTTATTTCGATTCCAATCCGGCGCCCAAACGAATATTTGTTTAATAGATTAATATCCTTCGTAGCCTCAGACCAAAGAACATAACATTTCGTATCTTAGAAATTATTCTATTCAGACTATTTACATTTTATTGGTTCTATCAAAGAAGAAATGTTTTTCAAAACCCACCAAAAAGAAAAGAATGAGTGAGACGACTATTCCTTTTCAATTTCGGATGCGAAAATCCGCGTAATAATAACTGAAATAAATGGTGAACTCGCTATTGTTCATCCAAGACAAACTCAGTTGCATTTCGTGGGACGAATCTCTTCCTTTTTGAAAGCAGGCTCACGGCACCTCAAGCTCGTCATTTCCATAAGGGGATATTTAATTCCGATCAAATGCTGGAGGAATCAGATTTCGGGTTAGTGTTCTGATCGTACTATGATCGTTTCAGAAACAACATGGCTCAGTTTAATCAGTATCATGCAAATGACTCATCCTCTCTAAAAAAAGATGCGACTGGGTATGATGGCTACAGCATATTAATATTATTAATATTTCGCGTAAATTAAGCTTTTTCACTGAATATCTTGTGAACCTTGGTGATTCATCCCTGGCATACGGTTAGTAGTATTGGAAAATCGAATGTGTTTAAGACTCATTTCTCTTAACCGATTGAAACAAAATTTTGACAGAGAAGTATAAATATAACCACAAAATCATATGCCAAATGTGATATAACGTTTTTGAGGTATTGATTTTCATGTTTCTGAAAGTACGGAGGATCGATTCCTCTTTAGATTTTACTTAAAATTTGATAATCAACTACACTATCGATGTTAAGTTAATATCGAATGTTATTTATTTAGCTCTCTTCGTTTCGAAGTTATGGTGTTCATTTATATTCGAATGATCAGACAGACCGACTTCCTTTGAACGGATTTTGCTTCAAAACTGAAGAAAATCTGCTGATTTGGTGTAAAGATTGTATACCAAATTTCATCTCCTTAGCAATTTAAGTTATGTTTTTCGCAGACAGACAGGCAAACGCAATGTCAAAAAAGTGTTTTTCGAACACAGGAAGATCTAAAATGAGGAGGTTCGTCAAAATCTTCAGTTCCAAATTTTTAACGATCGCAATACTTTCTCTATACATCTTATACAAGAAAGTAATTAGCACCTGATTATATTTCATGATTCCTGCCGGTTGATTTATCTGTTTGATATTATAATCAATTATGAATGATGGTGAATATCCATCCTCTGTAAGGAACTAGTCATGAATTCGAACTGAGGATTCGCTCTTCAATTGTTCAGGAATGGAAATGTCAAATGAGAAAATGTTGGGAAGTCATAAATTGTTTGTGCTTGCTGCGGAATCCTTTCCTCAAGGAATATACTTCTTTATGCCCTTTTTTGAAAAATTTAAATGATCGCCAGTATTTAGATTTTCACGTTTACTACATTGCAAAACGTGAGAATAGTGTTTGAAACATTTCCCATATTTAAATCGTTTATTAATGTTTTAATCTCAATTTTTTGTTCACTATGAAGTTTATGTTTCTAAGTGTCTGATACCTTATAGCTCGTTTCTAGTAAACATGTTTTACATAACAAATGAAAGAAGAAGTCAACATTTTACTATGAATTTCTTTTTCGGAAAATTTTCTTGTGCTGCACTTCTCGGTTTTTAGCTATGTTTACTGTCATTAGTTTACATTTCTGCGAAAGAAAACTTTATGCGGCATAGAATGAAATTTTGTCTTTGATGCACAGACAATGATGAGCAACAAATATTTCTTATAGAAAAATTGAATTCCTTACACATTTTCTCAACAAAATCTGTCTCCATTTACGAAATAAAATATTGCCATTTAATGCCTCAACAAATGTTTTGAAAATCCAATTTTTGTGATCAATTAATTAACAACTAGCCGCCTTGGGCGACCAGCCAGTTCGCCAGTATTACCGCTCGCTACAATTTTCAATTAAATATTTTAAGTAACTGGTCTCTTAATAGATTCTCAAACAAAACATTTTTAATCTTCAAAGTTTGATAGTCATACCAAACTTAGATCGTTTCGTTCGATTTACTATATATATTTTGCTAATTTTTTGTCATTTCCGGTAAAACTTCAACTTTAATTTAAAGTGGAAATGATGAAATTGCAACTAATATAAAGATATTTTTTAATAAAACCAATCATTTTATTTTATTTATCATCTTTATTGTTATTCATTTATTATTATTATTATTGAATATGGGTATTGCAAACAGAATCGCTCGGTATTTAAGTTTTATGTGAACTACAAAATATTTTTCATCATTTATGTAATATCTCAAAGAATAATTCCACAAAAATTTCCCAGATTCAGCATAAAATTCAGTTTTTAGTTTTGCTTTCAAAAGGATTGAAATTAATTGATTTTGTTCCGGCGTATAAATATATTTCAAAAATTATGAAGTCTAAATTTAATGCAGAAAGGTATCATATTATGAGAAATATTCCGAACATACCAAATTTTAAATAAATGAATGAATGTTTCTATTTTCCAAGATCAACTAAGACTTATTTTGAATGTTAAAAATTTAGAAAAACCAACATTTTTATAATCTTAGGCCAATTAATCTTGAGAAACCTGCGCTCTGATTGGCGTATTTTCTTTGAAACGATCGATGGAAAATCTAAAATTATCCTTTTTTTTATTGAATAGTGATATTCAAATTTTCATAAATCAGTCAGTTTAAGTGGTTGATTTAGTTGTTTGGAAATTAACTCCTTTTATTTAAAATATTAGTGTTTCAAGAACATTTTGTTATTCGTGATTTCCACAGCAGAAACTTTATGTAAAATCAAAAATTCGTTATTTATTAGAACATTTATTGAATCAAGTTATATAAAATATAAGCATTTTCCATTTAGACCATTTTTGCAGATCTGTGTCTAACTAAGGTTTACAAATTAGCTGTGTGGCCCTGATTTGAATGGATATCCTGTTCATATTAAACAAAACTTGCTTTAAAATAAAACTGCTTTATTGGATTAATAATATAGAGAGTGTAAAAGATCATAAAATAATTTTTCTTGAATATATTTTTTAAAAAAAATAATATTTCATATTTTTTTCATTTCCTACAAACACGTGCCGAAAATTATATTTTTGCAGATTTCATTTCCAAAAATATTTAATTTAATTTTAATTGGAGCTTTAATCAATGTGATGGCAACACTTCGAAAAAAGCTAATTTTTTCCCATGAATGCGAAACGGGCTCGTGCAGCTTAAATTTTATTTTTATTTTGTACGAAAAAAATTGTTGAAAAATATAGTTAAAATATTTATTTAAAAATTCATTAAAAATAGAAATTTAATTTTAAGGTTAAAACATTGGTATCAGTTAAAAGATAAATTTTTGATCTTTAACTTTATGTAAAAATCCGTTTTGTGAGATAATATTTTCGGAAGTTATAGCAGAAACACGTCAAAATTTCGCTTAATTTTTAAATAAATAAAATTCTAATTAAAAATTAGAAAAAATAACCCCCAGGTGCACATTCCCGACCTCCAACGTATACACGTACCAAATTTGGTAGCTGTAGGTTGAATGGTCTGGCCTGTAGAGCGAAAACACACACACACACACACACACATCGAGCTTTATTATAAGTATAGATATAATGTTGATCCATGAATATACTGAATATTTTTTACTGCCGTCTTTCATAATTGAACCCTTCGCATAGAATGGCGAGTCTGACTCGCGCAACGAATTAAAGATTTTTTAACGTTAAATCTGTAACTAAGTGAAAGTAATAATAATTTAAATGCAAAATTTATTTAATAAATGCTTCTCTTTCTCAAATACCTTTCTAATTATTTTAAGAATTTAAAAAGAACAAATGGCTCAAATAGAAGGTGTCTACTCATTATAAAGTTAAGTAAATTTGTAGACCAAGGAGTTAATAATAAATTTAAAAATGTAAAACGGAAAAAAAAATGTACAAAATTTTTTCCCTAAAAGAAAGATCAAACATGAATCATTGAAATTATCATCTTAAAAACAATTGATTCGTTTCTGCATTCGATTTTTTAAAAAATGCCATTTAAAAGACAGAGGTTTTTTCTTTTCAAAATACATTTGAGAAGAAATTTTTTCCATCTGGATATCAATGTTGAAAAAGATCAAAGTATTCAGGAATGAAAATTGATTTTGGATCTTGTGTCCACTGATACAAAATACGATGGATATTGGATCGGCTTTTAGAATCATTTCTTGCCATGGCTATTCTGAGATTTTGAATACATGAACTCATTTTATCCAGCAGCGTTGTATTCTGAATATCTATAAAGAGAATTTTCTAGCCATACACAAACATGATTTATTTGCAGAAAGAGGTCCAAATACGCTTACAAAACCCTCATCGAGAAAACGCTTTTTTCATTCCTAACAATTTCGAGTGCCGTCTACCTGATTGTAATACGAAAAATTGACTCCTGTGAATATTTGAAACAAATAGTAGTCGGAAAATTCAAAACTGTATCCTTATGCATGCGTAAAAAAAAACCTTCTAATGCGTCTCTTAGTCCTTCTTTACTGAAATCGACGTTGTAATGTGACAATCTCATTTAAGAAAACAATAAAAATATTTGTAATAGATATTTATTACATAACTCTGTCAATCTTGAATGGGATCCTTTCTGGTGTACGAAGTGCAGAGAAGATACTATAAAGCCAAAAAATTCAAACTCGTGATTTCGATGACATTTCAGACCTCCGGAAAGCCCATTTTTCGCATCTCTCCATCTAGCATTATGTCTGTCTGTCTGCTACAAGGAAATTTCAGCTAAAACGCAAGAAATTTGGACACCAAATTTATGTATTTCTATTCATATGTTTTTATTCAGCAAAATCTACATTATCTGATGTTCGAATATGAGTTAACACGACAATGACAAAACGAAGAGAGCCATGTGGATAAAATTCGGGCAGAAATTTAACATCAGTACTATAGATAGATATCAAAATTTGAGCCAAATCCAACAAGGAATCGACCATCTATATGTTTGTACCTTCAGAAGTGCAACATGTAAACGCGATAAATCGAAAACGTTATGACTTTTTTATATTTTAAACTTAGTATGGGATTTTACGACTGCAAGTGTAATTCTGTGTCAAATATTTGTTTCAATCGGTTCGGGAAAATGCGTCTATTCGATTTTCGGATACTTGTCTTTGCATGCCTGTCCTCATCGGCGAAAACATCGCCAAGGGTTATAAGATAGATTCAGTAAAAGTGCCAAATTCATGCCAAAAGCTAGTATTTCGTAACTATTATACATCAATGTTATGTAAGTCGTTCTTTGCCTTACTCACGGCCCACAATTTTCGCGCAATGTGATGGATAGGTAATATCTATTGATAACAGTGTTCACAAAATAATAAATTAAAATGTAGTTAACATCGAAGGAAAAGATCAAATGCTGTCAACTATAGGTGCTTTCTTAATTTAATTATTATAGGGGATCATTCACCTTGAAAAATGGAAAGGGTGCCTTTTCAATGGTAAATTAATTACATTTAAGCTAATAATTCATTACACGAAGCAAGTGTATGAATAGTTGTTTATTTATCCGTACAATTGTTTCATTCCTTATTTTGTAGTCCATTTTCATTAGTACTCTAAATTAATTTTATGCTTGAAAATATAATTTTTCCTCATCTAGAAAACTAACTCATCCATCCCGTATCTTTCAAAATGAGTGCCATTTGAATTGTTGTGTTTTTTCCCGATTGTATTCGAGCACGAATTAACCCCTTCTAAAATACTTACCACGAACTAACTTATTACTGATGTGAATTTTTACTTATTGTGAGAATCTTGTTTTATAGCAGCGGTCTTTATATCTCCCGTGAGCGAGGTGGCAAAATGGGTGGAGAAACAAGTGATTGAAATGACGTATCAAGAAGAAAGCAATTGACTGTCGTTTATCAATGAGAAAAAGGGCAATTGTCTGTCATTTTTTATATTATTTGTAAAAGTTTGCTCTGAAAATGCCTGTTTTTAAAGTGAATATCCATTGCTACAGCAGTCCTTATCACATATGTGTCGAATTAGTGAAGAATTATTATAATGCGTTCGTCTGAAAGTTATAATTTCTAGTTAAAAATCAACTTAAAATTCTCTTTCAAAGTTTAGATTTATTTATTATGTATCAAACTTCATTGTTTCATTGATTTTACTCCGGTCAACATAGGCTAAAGGAAAAAAAATATTTTAAAGGATTTTAAAATTTATGAAAATCACAATTGCAGAAATAAACGAAAGTGTTTTGTTCTCGTCAGATCCTACAGAGAGTCTTTTGAAAGAGCAGACATGATGCCATTAACCGTGTCTGCATTTTTAATGTTTTTCTCGTTCGCCAAGAAACTTAATAGTTTCATTTTATCTAACTTTCAAAGTGCACTACAATACGTTAGCCATTGAGCCAGAAACTCCAGAAATGAAACTCCATTTCAATCAAGAATCTGGCATGTGATCGCTCTTGAAGGCTCTCAAGTGCTTCCCAGCAGTCTCTCACCTTCTCCATTAACATTGCTTTTTGGGTTTTTGTTTCTAAACCCTCTGACGACCGTCTTGTAGTACATTAAAGACTGTTACTGCGTCCATCATAACACGGCACCCGTAAGTGACCACACACTTGGCGATGGAGTATCATTGTTAGCCAAGGGCGAGAACAAAATGAGTTCCTAAGAAACACTCCCCATTTGTCATTTGGCGTTTTATTCGAGCGGAATGGTTTTATTTTCTCGCCTTGAGAAAGAAGGCAATAGCCAAGGAGGAATTCAGAAAGATAGCATCGGAGAAATATGTTAGACGCTTTAAAAGTGTCGACTAGGGAAAATACGTTTTCTTTAAAGGCTATAGGAGCCGAGACTTTAAAAGCTATTAAAGAAAACATAAATTTTAAGGATAGCTTCTTTTACTTTACAAAATGTACACGTACAGATAAAATGCTATCTATGCCTTAAATATTTATTTTGAATTGAATTATATACATTGTTACTTTGCTTTTACTAAACAAATATTTACAAAACATTGTACCAGTATACAAGAAAGTATTTATGTTTAAAACTGAAATAAAGTACATGCACAGAAGTTCCGCAGATCATATCAGCTTAATCTCACGATATGCAGAAAGAAGCGCAATACATCACTTCTGAAAGGGTTTTTATAGTATTATAATTGAATAGTGTTTATTTTAAAACTCGTGTTATCAAGATAGGACCTTGGGCGGAATGAAAGAGATGCGGTCTCGGGATCTTTGTTTCAATTGCGGATCTGTAATTTGTTAGCATGGAATGAAGAGTGCCCAATGAGATGCCGTCCAAAGGAATGAAAATCATTCGAAAATAGCCTCTAGAAGCCTTCAATCTTGATTTAATTATGCTAAATTAAATCAACAATTAATATTCCTCAAGATGAAGTTCTATCTATACTTATATAAAGCTCAATGTGTGTGTTTTCGCTCTACAAGCCAGACTGTTTGACATACTGCTACCAAATTTGGTACATGTAAATCTTGGAGGTCGGGAATGTGCACCTGGGGTCAATTCTTTTTGAATTTTTAATTAGAATTTTAATTATTAATTAAAAACAAACTTTCGCGCCAAAAAAATCTTTTCATTTTCCCCATCGCCAAATGAGTAAAGCTTCAGTTTTTTTGCCGCACTAATGAGACGAGGCTTAAAATTTTTTGGACAATTATTTCAAACGATTCTCCCTATTTTCTTAATGTTTGATGCATTTAAAATTAAACGTTAATAAATCGATCTTTCAAATTCCTTCTGAAGTACTTTTGAATTAAAATAAAACAGAATAATGGAAATTAAAAATTTCTAATCTGCATAGCGTTACCCTTACTGGCGTAGAAAAATTCACGCATTTTCGTTACAATAACTGACGTTGAAAATTCAAGTATACGCATTATGTTCTGATTGTTGACAACTATTATCAACGGATGCGGAATTGATTAAAATTACTGTTATGTTAGCTGTATGCTTTTGTAATTAAATTGTAATTATGTTAGTTATATATTTTTGTATATGCTTATAGCTTTTACATCGTTTTTTAAGTAGTTTTTTTAAACCTGTTTTCAACCGATTATTTTAAACGATTCGTTTTATTTTCTTATTGTTGAATGCATTTAAAATTCAACAATCGATATGGTCATGATGAATCTGAGAAAATTTTGTTGACAAATTCTTGAAATATTACATAAATTAAGAAAGATATTCTTTAGTGCCCATAAAAAGTTTAAATCAGTGACTATTTTCAGTAATCATATTACAAAAAAATACTTTGTTTCAGTAACAAATATTATTATATTAATTGCATATTAATCCTTTCCACTTTAATTTAAAGCATAAATTCCATGGGAGCTAACAGAAAATTAGAGATATACATATTACGTTATGACCGAAGTCTTTTATAATATTATAAGTGAATTATATGGCTATCAAAATTTGAAGTTTTAAAATATTTTGATGAAGAAGCTATTAAAGTTGGAATTGCATAAAATATTTAATTATTAACATTCTAACGAACATTAAGATTGGTGTACCGGCTGGTCGCCAAAGGCAGCTATTTTTTAATAAATTCAGTTTGTGGAGAATTCTCCGCCATTTGGCTTCTCTTACAGAAATTGAACTGATGTGTGCAATTTATATCTTTCTGAATCTTTATGGTAAGGAGCAAAACTTTTTTATGTAAGTCGCTCTATAGATTTGGTTTTAAAATTCTTAAAGGAAAAGTAGGCTATTTCAAGCATGCCCAGTTAAGTCATTTTTTAAAAATATTCGTGCTTCGTAGAATATTTATAGAATTCACTTTTAATATAATGATTCAATAATACTTTGTCTCCTATTAAAATTATAATTATTAAAATTTTAGCGAACATTAAGATTGGCGAACCGGCTGGTCGCCAAAGGCGGCTAGTATAAAATAAAACAATCGTCAAATTTTGTAGATTTCTCTTTATTAATCTAAGACTCGAAGTAACAAATTTATCATTCATTGGTGATGCGGTCTGGTTCAGTTTTCCTTCTATTTTTAAGCAGTACGAGGGAAATTTTAGGTTATGATTCTGAATCATCATCAGATGGCATTGACACCATTTTGTATTTTGTGACATGCAAATGCCTTCACTTCAAAATTCAGCCTCTCTGTAGTAGAAAAGGTGTTTAATCTTTGCTGTCAGATGCTACGAAATGAGATAGAATGGCCAGCGAGGAAGACCAATTGCTATAAAATGATGATTGATCGTACGTTCATCTAACAAAAATCCTTATTTTTGAAGAAGTTTATCAAAACAAGTTCTGACAAGTTGATTAAATAAATATGGAATAGAACGAGTTGTGCGTGAAGATGCGCTAATTTACTAAATATTGTACATCTACATTAAAGATATTTTCAGAACACAAATTTGTCGTCATGTCATTATTGTTGATTAGCACCGATGTAGGTTTGAGTTGATCTGTTCAAAAAAAATTATATCCTATTATTTCCTGAAGCTTTTGCAGATCTTTCTATCTCTTGCGTCTTTCAAATGTTTTGCATATAAGCTTGAACTGATTTTACCTTTTATTTGTTTTTAGTTTCGTATTATTCTTTCATTTACTAAATGTATTTCATGTGATTATTATTCCTCTTTTACATTTACTAAATGACATTTGAAACACATGTTGTTAAAATTTCATTTCAGTTGAATTAATAGAGCACATTCCGCAACCTGTTAACTAAAGCATGATTTGAACATTACTATATCTTAGCTATAAATGTTTGAAAATAAACGGACAAAAATAATTATCTAAATTTTTAAATAATCTGTAAGCTATCTAAATATATAAAATTTATTCCCCCCAAATAGGTTTCAAATGAAATTTACTGACTCCAAACATTCACGTGCACTTTTATTTAGATTCGATAACTAAAGCGAGTCTCAAAAGTATATGGACAGGCGATTTTTGGAAGTAACAGTTCAAAAAATGAAGCAATTGTCATGAAAAAAATAATAAGCATCTGTAATCATAATATAAGTTTATTACAACAAAGAAATACAGTATAGTTTTTATAGAATATGAGTAAAAATCTAATAATAAAAATTGGCTGTCCCAAAAACATATGGACTTTTCAAATATTTTGTATTTAAATTCAAATTTTGGATCCATTGCTTTTAATTATATTGAAAATCCTATCAGGCATGTTCAAACTAAATTTAGAAGAAAGTGCGGCTCTAAAGAGAACCAACTATTCTCTACTTGTTGCTTTAATTCCTGAATAGTCGAGAACTGACGACCATGAGCATATACATCCCGTGCAAGTACCGAGCATACACAACCGTGCAAGTGCAGAGGTTTTCCACGGGATTCAGGTTTGGGCTAATAGCTGGCCAGTCTATAACAGTCACTTGATTCTGAGTAAACCAAGCTGTTATTGAGTGCGAGGTGTGAATCGACGCATTATCCTGTTGGAATTTCAAGTTTTTCCCTCCTATTTCCAAGTGGAATTAGATTGCTTTTGAGGACATTTTGATAATCTTCCGAGGTCTGTTGACCATCAAGAAAAGCAATGTCGGTTGTTCCGTTGAAGCAGAACGCGCCCCACACCATGAGAGAACCCCCTCCTTGTTGTCGACTAAAGAACTCACGGGGTTCTCGTCGTAAATCATGCCAGTAGTATGCCCAGCCATCAGGGCCATCTAAATCGAATTTTTTTTTTTCGTCACTGAAGAAAACATTTAACCATTCATCCATCCAATGCATGTACTTTTTAGCCCAAAGGACGCGTGCTTTTCTGTGGTGCAATTTCAGCATAGGTGTCCGACGCCTTCTGCGATATCTATGCAATTTGCTTGACTGTATGCGACGATGAACAGTAGATCTAGAAATTGGAAACGCTTAAGTCCTCGTCATTTCACGAATAAACTTCTGGGTTGAAACTGCGCGCAAAATCTCTCTGCCTTGTCGCTGGGATGTTTTCCTTGGTCTTCCTGAATGCTTTTTTACAAAAGAATTTGCATCTTTCGATAAAATTTCATAAATTCCAGATCTGCTACGCTTCATTTGTTTAGCAATATCAGAAACTTTAACATTTTGAGTTTTTAAACGCCAAACTTTTAGCTATATCAGCAGCAGGGAATTGAACGTTGCAAGGCATTTTTCAACTACTCGAGAATTGAAGAACGAGCTGCTATTTTATACTCCAGAGTTGTTACGTCCGATGTATAGACCGCAGAATATGCAAATTTTTTGGTACAGAAGAAATAAAAGCAATTTTTTTCATTGTCCATATTTTGAATTTTATTTTTTACACACGATCTGTGATACAAGCATAATATTTCTGTATTGTCATATACGTATTTTATGATTCCATCTGCTAATTATTTTTTTCGTGATCATTGCTTTTTTCTTTCAACGGTTACTTCAAAAAATCGCATGTCCATATACTTTTGAGACGCACTTTAATATTTCAATGATAAATAATAGACTTTTGATCACGTCCGAAAAATATTGATCTAAGAAAGTAAAACGATTAGAATTTCAGTTACACTGGGGTTGCAATTGTTTTTACGTATAACAGTGAGCATATTATATTCATTACATTTTCGCTTTTATTTCAGGTTTTTCGCTTTCACTTTTTTATGTGTCATCTTACAGAAGTAGTATTCCGATCATTTGGAAAAAATAAGCGATGTAATTATTATAGTTATTAAAAGATCCGTTTTATTAATAGTTGATTTTCCGGGGGTTTTCTACATTATACAACAAC
Source organism: Argiope aurantia (assembly GCA_026543865.1). Lineage (NCBI taxonomy): Eukaryota > Metazoa > Arthropoda > Arachnida > Araneae > Araneidae > Argiope > Argiope aurantia. Next base: position 554,529 of record JAPMOR010054067.1, read on the forward strand.
TCTAATAAATCTTTGTTACTCTTTTCCTACACACAGGAGAATGTATTAATGTATAATTCAGTTAGGATTCGATAGAAGTAGGCGATCCCCTTCATTATGCCACTAGCTGCTCTCTCACCACATCTTATCATCTCAAGAAACCCACCCACGACCTAGAAAATATCTGGTGGACCAACGTCATGAGAAACAAGATGTCCAAGGTTAAAATTAGAAATCTTGTGAGGTTCCTACAAGAGAACGAGGAATTGATTTCTCCAGACCCAAGCCCAGTATAAATTTTCGTTTCATTTCTCAACCAAGCTCTTCTCCAGAATATATTAACTTCAATAGATTTCATCTACTCATGATCCCCACCGAACACCTCTTTCATCATTATAATATTGTATATAGTTACTTTTTATGTGTATTGGTGATATTTTATGTCTTTTTATGTGTATTTCTTTTATCTTAATAAATACTCCCACGTATATCCTTTCAACCGACAGGGAATCCTAGAGATTCCAAGTTCGGGGATATTCTGTGGCGAAAGAAAGAAAGTTAGGATTCGATATAGTCTAGATAACCCAAAAGTTATCTACTCCAGTGTAAATCGGATTAGAGAGAGTCTACCATGATGATTATATTTTTAATTAATTAGAAAATAGGTCGGAATTTTTCTTCAACATCTTAGGTTTATATTATCAAAAGAAAATATTTTTGCCCTACTTTAAAACCCATAATTCCTTTCTTTCTAATACGAATTTTATTTCCTTACAGTTTCCACCAAATTTTAATAAATTTTAAAATGTAGATGATTACCTTTCATTCACTATTGCAATTTCAATGTTGTCAAATTGTAGAGTCTGCAATAAAGTTGTCAAATAAAAAATTGTTGTGAATTTACATTTCAAAAATATTTAATTCTTAAAATGTGCTAATAATTTTGTTTCAAATCTAATCGGAGTATCTTTCAATACGTATTTTTTTGGAATAATTAGAATAAATTAGAATCGATGGCTTAGTAATATAAAAATTCAAACTACGAAACAAATTATATTTTGAACATATATTTTCATATTTTCATACTGTCATTTTTTTCCTGCTGACTTTGTGATTTGCTATGGGCAGAATGCAACGGTTAAGTAGCCAGACTTACAAATTATCATTTTACGATATTACGGTCTAGAGATTCGAATTTCTTTGTTGCTTTGTCTTAAGTCTTTTGAGGATAATATTCTGTATTATTTTTTTTTAATTTGTCAGATTTACGTACCGTAATATATTTAGTTTTAGCCATAACATACTTGCTAAAAGAGAGCCAAGCAACCGTCGTCTTGGGAGCATTTCAATTGTTTTTTCAGCACTATATCTTAAAGGAATTTACGTGAGATTACTGAAGATAAAAATAATTCTTTTAGAATATCAGCTCAATAAATGAATTGCACAAAGTAGAAACATCCGTTAACAATTGAAAAAATAGCAATGACTATTATATATATTTCGAATACAATTATTATCGCTTAAGTGTCTATGAATGCAAATTAAGCGATTATATCCTGTGATAAAGGACAAATTAGCTAGACACTAGGATCAGACTTCTTTTACCTTTCCAAGGCAGAGAAGAATGGAACAATCGATTTTTAGCTAATAGTCGTTTGAATTCGATGCAGCTAATCATCATCATCAAATTTGATCCGCCAAAAATGGGAAATAAATAAAACCTCTCTTTCATAAATCAAACTCTTAAATGGAGAGTACTCGATGGTAACTATAGATCACATTTTACGAGACTCTTAGCCGTAACCCAACACCCTCATCGGCCATCCGTCAACGCCCCTCTCCCCTTCAGCTCCGCACTACGGACTATTAAAAGAAAATTACATCTTTTAGAAGCTGTAAACTATGGCGGAGTCTGTGCGCTACCGTGAAAGGGTTTAACAGGATTACCGGAAAGTTGTTTATAGCCACGTACATCTAGAGTCCCGTCAACTCGCCCAACTTTCCTCCGGTAATTGCTTTCGCCCTCCAAAGAGTTTATTTCATTTTCCCAATTTTACTTTCCGCGCTCTTCTCCCTACATACGAGATGAGATTTCGGTTTGGGTCGAAAAATTGTTATTTTATGAAGAAAATCAGTGTGCGACATTCTCTTAGCTTTCATTTGTGAGAAGGCGTTTCTGATTATTTTTAATATGTGTCATAGTTAGCGGAAGTTTCTTGCAGCGAGAATTGCTCAAGTAACTTTAGCTCTTGAATCCTTGTTTAACCGGTTTTCTTTAGAAAGTACACCTGCGTCATTGGAGTAATGTAGAAGAATGCATAAAACTTTTGTGCAAAGCACAAAATATTCAAGAGATATCAACGGAGTATTACATCTGGTGTCTACTAACTTTGCACAGTTTTAAATGAAAGTATATATTGCAAAATTGAAATTGTATTATCACATATAAACAACCCAAGAAATAGGCCCAGACTGATCATCGATTGGATCTGTACACACGCATTCACAAAAAGCCAGCCGGAGTGGTTTACCTATGCTTTCTCACTGACTCATTAATAAAAGTGTTAACCCCCCCCTACCTCCCACATAATATTGTGGATGTTGGGCAAAGTCACGAACGCCACGCATCTGAAATATTTATTTTCAGAGTTTCGTGCAGGGTGGTTGTGTTTGGCGTAGTATAATTAAGACAACCAGCACTCGACCTCATACCAATGGCAAACAATAATTACGAAATTTCTGTCATTTGCGATTAATCACTGGTTTGTGGATAATCCAAAAGGATCAGAAGACTGAATATGCATTTTAAGTACCTTTTTTTGTACAAATATGTTTCATTTTAGCCTCCATCTCAGAATGCAGAAAACTATTGTAGTCACATGCTAAATTTCTTTTATTTAAATCACTGCCATTTATTGCGTTTACGAAAAGACAAAGCGACAGGCGGTGAAACTTTTATTCGATTCGATTCATGTGGTTCTGCGGTTTGGATGCCAGGTGTTATCATCTCGCTCTTTCCACTTTTGTAGTTATCGTGTTAACTCTTATTCAGACCTCGGAATAAATTCTTTTTAAAATTTGGTTTTATATTAAATTTCATCCGTCTAGCTGAAAGAGCTTCTGACTCATCTTTGTCATAGACAGACTGCAAAAGAGGTAAACATTTTCCAAAAATGTATCTTTCGTGCTCACGGAAGTCTAAAGCATGGAAATTCGTGAAGATCGCTTTCAACTTCTTCACGTTTTGGAGTTATCGATAATATCTGGCGAGCTCATTTCTAACCGTCAGGCTTCTTATGAGAGGATTTCTTTCAGAATTTGATAGAAATCGACACATTTTGTCGCAAGTTTGTACACCAATTTTCGTCCGTCTCATTCAAAACGTTTTTTCATTTGCTGTATTCATCGTCTAACATCATTCCAAAAATTTGTTTTTCGGATTCAGGGAGCTCTGCCATGTGGATGGATATGCATCAAAATTAGAGAGCGAATTTTTTTGATGATTGCTGGCGAATCGAAGTGAGCAGTGGACTGTACTTTTGCTTAACTTCTTCGTTTACAACTATATGCATTCCTTTTGCAGTGAGTAGTTCATATAATACATGGCTGATTGCGGTTGGCTTTGTTAAGCCTTACAAACTGCAGTTGTTTACAGCTTCTGCTTGGTTGGGGAGCCGATGCGGGTCAACGTTCTAATGAACCCCTTAAAGACTCGACCGGAAGGGCGGGAAAAAAGGGGTTGCCGTCATTTTAAGATTGCCAAGTTTGGCATTAAGCTACATTCGCATCTTTTTGTATACTCTACATACCAAAATTAAAAAATGAATGCGATTTTTGTGTCTGCACGACCGAATGTTTGAAAAAGATTTACCAGATTTTTTTTGAAATTTTAATTTTTTTGACAACATTTTCTCTTTCTCTATGACGTGTATGAGAAAGTAAAAAAGATAAATAACAATTTAAAAAATTACAATAGTGTAAGGCTAGTTGTCTCCTTCATGGTTATGTAAATAAAGATTGGAAATCGCTTTATTTATATTATTTAATTTGTTACCTTAAAACAAAACGATATATTCAAATTAGACAGCATACTATGTCACATAAAAATTGCTAAAATAAATGTGTTTAGCAATATTCAAACTTATTCCTCAAGGAGGAATCCAAGGAATGGATGATAATCGACAGACTTCACTGTTTGCTGCTTTGAAATATCAAGATCGTAAGTTCGCTATTATTTGAATTTTGTGAAAGTGGTTGCATGTGTGGTGAAATCCAATGCCGTTTGATTTTAAAACTATATTCTAATATTTCCAACATGTTTACAGATTCCTTGAGAAACAGTTGGAATGAATGCTACTTAAAGTCCTAAGAGTACAGTTGCAAAGTGTACAAAAAGACATGACAAACTGCTTACGTTGCGTATTACAAAATGCGATTGTTAAAATAAGAATTTCGAAAACATCAAACGATAATCTCGACATTCTTTCTTGCGCGGGATTAATTAATTGAAAGCATGAAACGAAATAGTATAACAATTAACAGCGCCATCTGATGGAGAGGTAAAAGGTTTCTTCGTTTACTAAATTCCTTCTACTAATTTCCTCGTTTTCTAATTTCAAAATTATATATATTGAAAATATATACATGAATTGTTTGGCGAGAAGCAGCCAGTTTTAATAGCATAAACATTGTAGGCTGAAGGGTGCTGTAAATGTATACGACATCGCGCAATAATATATTTCGGAATACTTTAAATTTTGAATTTTATTAATTTCATTAACAAATTAAGTAAATGCTGAGGAAAAATAAGAAAGTAATAAAAGTCCACATGAAGGAATATTATTTCAATACTTATTTACTTGGAAAAATTTATGGGACAACTTACATTTATCATTAATTATACTTTAGTTTTTATATTAAAATTTCAGGCTGAAGAAAAAATTCCGCACTAGAAAAACTTTTAAATTCCAAGTTCTAAATTTCTGGAACTATATTTTCGATTTCATTTCCTCATTCATTAATTGTTCTGCCAAATCAATGTGCTTTTTGTAACTGCACCTACGTAGCCGAAGAAATCGGTGCCTCATTAAAATGTAATACACTGAGAAACTATTTTCCTCTACTAAGTGAAATATACTATTTTTCCTATAGTTTCACTTGAAGATGGAAAATTCTAAAATGACTTTTTTAAAGATTTAGTGTTTTAAATTTTTCGTATAAAAAAGAATTATCGATAATAGATATAAACTGAAAAAAAAAATGAGAATTCTGCGGTTTCAAAGTTTCTATGAGCGAAGCCACCCCTGGCGACAATGCTTAGCCCGGGATAGAGATAATTACACTTCAAAATAAGAAAATAAGCTTATTAGCAATACCGCCCATTTCATTTCAATCATAATGCCTGGCTTTTAATATTTGCATAATTGGTAAAATCACCTAGTAGAGTGACCAATATCTGTAGCTATTTCAAATAAGCGTTTCATAAAACAAGATCATTTCCTTCTATTGTCAGTAAGAGCTTAAATTGATGAACAGAATAAAACCTCCGAAAATTACAACTTTATGCTAATTTAAATAGCCTTGAAATTATATTATTACTAATGCAATTAATCCTCCCATCTGAATTGAGCGCAGCTACGAAGAGCAGTGGAAAATGTATTCATCATTTAATATGACATCTCTTCATTTCTGACAAGATTTTAGCATTATGTGTACCCCGACTTACCCAGAGACAAAACTCACTCCATTTCAAAAAGTATTTGAACCTATGCGCAAATGCGTCGGAATAGTTATTGAAAAAGTCTACAATTATATCTTCAAACATAAAGTAGTTTATTTGTAAAGTAAATGGAGTTTCGAAATGACAGAAAAATAAATATGTCTATTGAGTTGGTATTAATGTTGAAATTTTACAAAAAATATATTTTAAAGCACCCATATTTTTAATTACAATAGATAAATGTAATGTTTACAAAATGCTTTCCATGAATTCAAGAATTTTAAATATCGAAAAGTTTCAATAAATAAGACTTGAAATGTTGGATTTTCCCAGATGGAAGCAATATCAGAGTTCCGCTCCAACATAGCTGGAATGGAGATGGTTTTTTTCATATTTGGATCATTAACACTCTGTAGGAAAATAATTATATTTAATTTTTTAGATATCTCCAAAAGAACTCTCTCAGTCGATTTTTACCAAACGTAGAATTTATTCACCTGTTTTAATGAATGGTTATGTATAAATCCATAGAACACTATATTTCATTATATGCAGATTTTTGCTTTCAATAATTCCAAATCTAAAACGAATAGGCATTCCAAATATGTAAGTATATCAATCTAATATATAGATTGGTAAATATTGATATATTCTCTCTCCCTATACTTCCAAATTATACAAACGATTCAGAAGAAAGAAATGCGAAAAACTTCCACATGAAAAAGACTTCCAATATCTTGAAACCAAACCTCGAAAAACCAGGCTATATTGCAGAAACTTTAGTTTACTAGAATTAATTGTCTTTAATATATTTGTCACATTAAATCACAAGTCCTCTGTACGTTTGAATTTGCAATATCTGAAGGCTGGAACCAAACTATTCATGAAAAATAAAAATAAAAAATATATGTTTACCCGGAAAGTCTAAAAGCCGTTGACCTAATATAAAAGACGTTGAAGCGCATGTTGTGCTTTGTTTAAGATCCTCTCTTTGTAAATAAATTGAAGAAAATGGGCGTAAAATTTTAAAAAGGGGAGATTGGATTTTCAATACTCGGGTGGTGCGAACTTTTTCTTTTATTTTCAAAGAAAGTCTCGCCTAAAAGCAGAGTTAAAGAAAGCGGAAGCTGCCTTTTGCAGCGCCAGTCGTCAGCGAAATTTTTCAGCACAAAAATTTGGTGAGCTCAAAAATGCATCCATTTTCACTTTTCTCTAAGTCAAATCCATCAAAATTTCGAAAGAAAAATTGTAATTGATGACTTGAAATGTGTGAGATTTCTTCATAAATCCAAATACTGCCTTCTTCTAACAAAGTTATATAAAAATAAAAGATCTTGCTAGTGCAAAAGAATGCAATGGAAATTGGTTTAGTTATATTGACGGATCGCGCAATTTTCAACCATGGTCAGATGATGAAGACAATATCTAAGATGGCACTCCCTATCTAACCTAAGCAGGAGAACATTGGCCACGACGAATTTAACACACACCAAACCCGCTTACAAGGCGGTTCTTTGATGAAATAGGATCCCGAAGCTGATATCTTACCACCAGGCTGTAACGCAAAAGAGATAAACAAAGTCAGAGTCACATGACAAGCATAAACGTGCGCTTCAGTTATTATAATTGCACATTGCCTTACTCAATGCTATGACGTCATGTCTTTTTCCCCATCTGGAAAGTACGCAGTGGTAATAACAAAGGAATAAAATTCGTAGAGTACATTAGATATGATGCGAATTCTTGTTCCGCTTCATCGAAGACAAAAGGAATATGTATTGAATTTTTAAATTCCTGTTCTTATTCTTTCTATATTTTCAATAATTATTCACATGTTAAATTTTGTATAGATATTATTTTTATTGATTTTGCTTATCATATTACAGAGAACAATAATAAAAATACCGATTCTTGTGATACGTATTTATTTCCCGTAAAAATTGCTTTGTTTGCAAATTGAATAAACGAGATAAAAAATAAGAATAATAGTTAATTCAATACTTAAAAATTACTTGCACTTTACAAAAATATTTTAGGGAGTTAAAAAAGTTAAAAATGAATAATTATGTGATTTCGAAACAAATCTCATTCAGAGATTTGAATTATATTTTTTTGAGGTGAAAGAAGATAAATATTTCAGATTTACAATAGGAATCAAAAGCATACAACTGATATTCAGAGTAAATTGGAAGGATTTATTTGACACACGAACATGAATCGACTCCTCGATGAGGCTTCATAGGCGTCAATAAAAAAAAGAATTATTTAAATATCTTCATTTACCCAAAGATGTGTCCGTCTAGACGAGATGTTATTTTACTAACACATCTCAGATATGATTAACACAAATTAATTAGTATAAGTTGTAGTAAAAATATACTTCTCCTTATCAGAGTGGTTAAGAAATTAGAAGAATCAGATCACAGCTCATTCGCCTTTACTACAATCTAGCATAAAAAAATATAAATAAAATATGAAGTTTCTGATCATATAACTACGGAATGTTCAGGAACAGTCAAATTGAAACTAATTATTAAAACCAGATCGAAACCAATGATAATCTATTACCAAAAAAAGGCAATCTCAAATAGAGAATAAAAAATGCTGAATAGAAGAAAAGGAATAACTGAGTGATATCTATATGCGCTCGCATAAGCATTTTCAAGGCCTAAATGGGCGGCTGGCATAGTAAGGGCTTTCCAGATCTTACAAAGTAAAAACTAATTTTTGTTCATGCTCCTGCTCATTATTCGTATACATTATAGCCAAGATCTCTGGAAATGTTGTTCACTAAATCAACATAGCTTTCTTCTTTATGATAGCGCTGAAAGCTTTTGATTTTTTTCCTCCCACAATTTTAGAATTCATGAGATCAGGATCATTTATGACTATCTGATCACAAAAATTTCAGCTGTAAGATTTTCTGTTGCTATCCAGGTACATCTTTTGTCCTGCACGGGCAAATCGAGGGCTATCCTGATCAAAAAGTTTTCTAAACTGTTTCAGTAGTTCACGCTTTTTATACTTTCTAATCCATACCGTTTGATCTGATACAATGATATTGGGGATATCTGGAACGATTTCAAATTCCAATAGAATGTGATTTGTTCGCAAATGAGACACGATTCTTTCTCACAACAATACTAGGTGATTAAAACAAAGACAGATTAGTTAACCATGTGGGTGAATAAAATCCTAATCGCTTACTAGTCAGTTGTACCAGTCTACAAGCAGAAGAAAGTTTTTCACCATCTATACGGGAAAGGTACTGAATTTATACAACCACACGAAAGCACAAAGAAATTCAGATTGATTGTTAAAATGACATAAAAAAAAATCCTTTCAGACTGAAAAGACTGTGAATGGTATGCAATCTGGAAATGTGATATTTCAGGCAAACAAATTTTTTTAATTAATTTAGTATTCAAAACTTTTCTCTTAAATATTAGATTTTGAACTTGAAGTCATTAATGTAACAAATAATTGGATATGACTACTTTACGTATAAATAATAATGTTCAAATTTGTGTATTTTTCTGTTTAGTGTTTTTAAAACAATTCAAGAACTACACTGGTATTCAAAACTTAAGCAACAGGTGTTTTTTTTTTTTTTTTTTTTTTACCATATTTTCACGATAAGTCATCTGAGAGACATGAAATTCAGAAATGAGAAACAGCATTTTGTACTTAAATGATGGCGAAAGCATAATTGCGCAAAATTGAATACAATGTATATAGTATGGAATCAAACAAAAAAAAAGCTTTATTGAATTCATAGTACCGCTACACATGATTGTCTGTCCAAGAGGAAGAATAATAAGCAGATGTTCCTTAGTATGGGACATGCCCTCTCCTTACTGCAATATTTGCTTCGCACCGTCTCTCCATACTCAGCACCAGATTGTCCAACAGTTCTTGATGTAAGAGCGTCCATTCCTCAATTAGCATCTGTTTTAGTTGCTGAGTGTTCAGCAGAGGATGCAATCGTGCCTCAAGACGTCTCCCTAATGCATCCCACACATGTTCTATGGGATTTAAATCAAGAGAGAATGCTGTCCAATCCCTTCGAGTGATATCTTCACTTTGAAGGAGCTGTTGAACATCAGCAGTCAGGTGTGGTCGTGCATAGTCATCCATAAAAACTAAGTCTGTTCCTGTAGAAGCTCGGAACAGACGCACATGGGGAAGAATCACCTCCTTACAATAGCGATCTCCAGTTACTGGACCTCTGTCGAAAATGTGGAGTTCAGTCTACCCGTTCAGTATAATGCCTCCCCGACGACAACCCCAGAACCACCGAGCGGTCTCTTTCCATGCTGTTACTGGAATGAAATCGTGTACCGCCCTTTTTCTAAATCAACTGGCATTGAGAATCATTTATGACTCTGAAACGACTCTCAACCGTAAAGAGGACACGACTCCATTGATGAGATGTCCAGATTGTGTTCTCCTTACACCATTCTAAACGGTGCCACCGATGGCCATATTTCAAAGGGATGCAGCGTTCAGGACGGTGGGCGAATAGACCACCTTTGTAAAGGCGCCTGGCCACAGTAAATTTACTACGACTTACTGTGCACAGTTACTGAGCAGTGGCGCTTGCTGACTGATATCGGACTAATTTCGCTTGCAGGAAGATACATCGGTCATCCTCTGTAGTTGTTTTCCTAGGGCGGCCCCTACTAACCTTTCTAACAACTATAAATATGGTTTAGAAGGCTTTCCAAGCGCGCGAAACGACACTTTAGTTGATTCCGAAATCTTCAGTAACTCTGGTCAAAACTGTGCCCGTTATCCAGCTTTCCGATCATTCTTCCACGTGTGAAGCCGTCCAGGTGATTTCTTCTAGCCATATTTCACGATAAAACTCACTTGCAGCGAATGTCTTTAATTGCGTCTCCGTTATTCCTTTATTTATAGTTTTGAGTTGCGCTCCCCGTCAGTACGCGTTTAGCGTACACTCACGTCGCCTATGATGTTTTGTTCCTGACATTTGCATACGCATCATCTTTCTACTGAAGTGCTGTTCATTGTACTGCAATAACCCCTTTTCTGCAATTTCATGGCTACCTGCTTAAAATTTACTTTGTTGCTTAAGTTTTGCACACCAGTGTATATAATTTTTACATATGTTGGAAAATTAAAAAAAAATATTTAAAAGATAATAATGTAAAGAATATATTTTGTATAACTATAATTTGTAAAACATATAATTTGTACAACTTCTTCATATGAAGAGAATATTTCATAAAAATTGTATAAATGGATCTTTCCCAATCCCACTTTGAACTTTCGCAAATGCAAGTGAAAAAAATAAAATGGGCTAACATTTAATTTGAATCTTGGCTTTCTTTTCAGACTTCAAAAGCGATTTTCTATAATTTCGATGGGAAAATTAGTAACTAGAGACAGTTATGTCAAAATCTATCATAAAAAAGCTTAGCTTTTTTCTTTTTTAAAATTTTTGCATTGAAAGTTCTTTTGTGTGTTTGTTTCTTCTTTTCAAATTTTCTTTTTTTATCATCAGTATACTTTGTGAAAAAAAATGATCCCTTTGAAACATATAACTTGTGACGCCTATTCTAATCTAATTTTGCAAATATGATTTTTAAATTTCAGATTCAATTTTATTTCAGATCCAGAACTCGGTTTCGAAAAAAATCAACAAACACTTTTTTTAACATTCTAAACATTTGTTTTAAAGTTACTATGCAAGAGTTCCTCTGAATAATTTATATGAAATTTAACTTAACAGCTGAAGTTAAAAAAAGTATTTATTTTTCTAGTCTAGCCAGAATTTAATTTTTCCGAGGAAGTATTTGTTTTCCTCCGTCAAATTGTTTGGCATCTTTTGTAATCTCTAAGATGTTTTTTAAGCATTGCGATGTGAAATGACGATAAAATATTATTCTTCCATCAAGTTTCCGCCTTGACATTTTTTAAAATAGTACCCTTTTGTAATGTAACAAAATAAAAATTCGAATTTTTGTCGATAAAATGCGTACTTTATAATAAATTGCGGAGGTTTGAGAACATCTTATTTAAAAAAACTTTGTGCGAATTGATAAAGGATTTCATAATAAAGGAAAACTTTTGCAATGACGCAATCTTTCACAATTATTATATATTTATTTTGTCTTGCCGAATAAAATACCGGACAACTGATTCTGTGAAATTTGTTTGGTTGTTGATGTTTCGAATGCATCAGTGAAGAAACACTTTAAAACTTACAAACATTATGAAGGCTATTCGGTCATCGCATTTTGTTCGAAAGATGTTCAATGGAAGCATATATTTATCTTAACCAAAGAAACATCACAAAATCTACTCTATTACTGAGATAATTTCAAATAATCCAAATAAGCATCGTCCATTTTATTCAGGTCCAAAAAATGTATGATAGTGGGATGGCTTTAAATGGGTCAATTTTAGAATTAGAGTAGGAAAATGAACCTTAATAGAAAAAGAGTCTGAATTCCCCATCACTCATTCCCATAGCTTTTAATTAAAATTTTGTTTCCAAGAGAGCGTATATTTTATATTTAATTGGACTAAACACTTTACTGACAGAGGAACACAATACTGAACCTCTGGAAGCAAAAAACTACAAGCTGCAAAACTGAATTCGCGCAAATTGCCGTAGTTGATAAAATAATGTTTATCTCACATATGTGTAAGAAAGTTTATATAAATCTGCAAAGCGTTGTTGTAATTATAAATAATAAATTTTAATTCTTACTTTAATTCAAATATATTAATTAATTTATTGCTAGTTTTTTTTTTTTTTTTTTTTTACTTTTTTCATGTCCGGACAATAAATATTTGTAAAATGGAAGCACTCCAGCATAGCATTAGAATGTCTACAGATTTCGGTTAACTGATATTAAATCGGTACATATATTGCAGAAATGCAGCTGTTAAACTAAAATAAGAATTGAGAACTTGTTAATTATAATTTTAACTTTAAATGAAAGCACTTCAACATTAGTACCTCTGTTAAGCAAAAAGGAAGCATTCCATTCTTACCTCTTTGATGTCTTTCCCCTCCTCTGCTTGACCTCTTAATTGCACTTCTACGGAGAAATCTAAAAATGAAACAAATGATTATTAAATGTTGCTTGCTTTGTGAGTACTGAAACACAAATTTAAATAATGAATGTGTAATCAAATGATTATTTGAAAAACAAGAAATTAAATAGATACACACAGCAAAGTGTATGCCATTGAAAAGGCACAAGAGAGTTCCCTACTATTTATACAATTGATCTGATAGTAAATAAAATGCATTTTTGAAATATAAAATAAGACTAGAATAAGAAAATTGTGGCAATTACATGATGAGAAGCGAGCTCATCTTTCTTTTTTTTAATAGAATTAGTTTGTTACCCAATAAAATAGCGATTAGAATTCCTTAGAATAGTTATAGAATGTTTTAAAATTAATTAGTAGTTAGATGTTTTGGAAATTAAAACTTTGAATCTCTGAAATGTTAAAGAAAATCGGAAAAAAAAAGACATTAATCCGATATAAATTATAATTTTAATCAATGAATTTAAATGATGGCCCATTTTCTCTGTAAGAAATACATTGTTCAAGTCGAGGGACAAGAAAGTAAAACGCAGTACTCAAATCACTGCTCCTTTTTTTATTTCGCATGCGATTATGACTTCAAATATGACAACATGTATGGTAAGAGAAGCGTATATTTCTGGTTTCGCGAAAGCATCAGGAGGCACGTGAATAAAAGCGCAGTTCATATTCTCGTCGCTTTTCCGACATCTCAGTCCGAATTTCTCTTATTTTTTTCTGCTAAAAGTATCACTCTTACAACATATTCAATTTCTTCTACTACATGATTAATTGCTGCTATGTTAAATTTAACAGCACATCACATCTCCGTTTCTAAAATATCATTAAATTCCTATTTGGTTAGTCTAAATGTAGATGGACATTATCGCAAAAGAAGAAAATTATTGCACACCAATCCCTTTCAAAAAGACACACAAATGTCGAAAAAACCTTGATTATATATAAAACGGACAATAATGGCAAAAATAAAAATGGGCAATACCTTCAGTATACCAATACAGAATGAATAACATGGACATGTTCAGTGTGAATGGAAACTTGGAGTATTACATAATCTCATTCACAAAATAAACTGAGAAATGTTGCATTATGTATTGCATTCAAAGGCTGGGGAGAAAGAAATTGCATGAAATTGAGGCACTAAGGAAGGATTAAGGATTCACTATTCACTGTTTTAGTAAAATTTTAAAAAATACTATACAAATTGTTGTGTCGTGACTTACGGCCCTTTACAAGCCCGCTGACAGCTATCTGTCAGCGATTTAAGCCGAGTGAGCTTCTCGTGTTTTTTCAGTAGCACCAACGACTGAGAGTACGACTTAGCTACTTCATACGTCACATTCGCTTGCACAACCCTTTTCTACAAGGGGGGGGGGGAGTGCATTCAGATAGAACACAAAAGAACACCTCACAGATAGAACACAAAAGAAAAAGCATGCCCGAACTCGGGACGCCCAGATCTCGGGGAAGACGCGCTACCCCTATGCTAGGACGCTGGCCATACAAATTCATATAATAAAAAAAGATATATACTTAAAAAATATATTGTGAAAAATTTATTTTCCTTGTTCTTTAAAAGAATTCTTGAACTGTAACCCTGAACAGGGGTTCAATGTCTCTTTTGAATATGATCTGCCATTATATTCTCATTCTAGTGTCTCATGTCTTTTTTTTTTCATATATTTCGTACTTGAAAAACAGTTTAACAACTTCACAACCAAGGTTTTCGAGAAAATATTCAAAACACGAATGCAAAAAATGCAATTTTAGGTTCATGTTAGCTTAATTCTTAGCTTAATTCTTCAAAGATTTGCAGTATTATTTTTCGCTCTCATATTATAGTTTGGGGATCTGCAAATTTGAAGAAAATGTCCATGTTACTTATTTGAAACTAATCCATAATAGTTTCTCGAATAATTTAATATTTTCCTTAATTTTTTCAATCCTTCAATAACTGTTGTTTTTCTGGGTCAATGCACGCGCCTTTTTTTTTAAAATTATTATTTTACGTTCCGATAAACAGGGAAAAAAGAAAATTAAATGTCAAAAAGCAGCATTTTCCCCTAAAGCTCTTACAATTTGTTTCATCAATCAGAATGTGCAAATGGGGCAAGAGGACTTATTTTGGATTCGCGAATGGCTGCAGAACCATATCCTTTGATGTTGGATTTAAAATTTTACGTAGAGATTATCCTTTCATTACATAGTATTGATTTGCAGATCTTTAATGACACTCACATAGAAAACAAGGCCTTTTGGTGGAGAAATCTAATCTAATGGCACAGGTGAAGTGTCATCTCCTCCCCCCCCCCGAAAAAAATTGGCCGATAAATATTTTGATGTTTTTTTCTTAATGAAAGAAAGAGATCAGAATTTTTGTATGATTCTTTTAAAATTAAAAAAATGAGCTACAAGAATTGAAGCAAGGACGTTACTATCAGGCAATAAGGTACATTTTATACTTCTTCAAAAAAATCAATAAATATGATCAATACGGATAATCATCAATGGAGGAAGATAGAGAAATTCAGGCAAGACTAGGAATATCTCTAGAGTATAGAGTGATTTGCCTCTAAAAAAAGATACCGTAAACTCTTTTTCCTGTTTTTTATACGAAGAAATTCCGATATAAAGAAACTTCATCAATGTTCTTTCTTAGCATATTTAAATCGTGCACTAAATTAGTGAATTTACTCTAATGTTAATTTTTGTTCTTTAATACTCCGTGTCTCTTCCAGAGAAACGGTACAGCTTCGTATTCTTCTTTGGCATTTGATTTAGACATTCATTTTATATTCTGATAGCAACTTGTTTTATTTAATATGCACTGATTTTATGAAATAACCCTTCCTGTCTCTTGATTTGTAAAAAAAACCTGCATGTCATTTTTACGACCATTCCTTTTTATAATGTAATACAAGACATCTGACATTTCGCAAATGCCGGATGCCTGTTGACTTGTGCAATTTGTGCAAAATGTCCATTAAATTTGGCGCACGTAAATAAATGTATTAATAGTGGCGTATAAGTATAAATAGAAACAATATTTTTTTATTTAATATGCATGACAAAAAGGTTAAAAAAATCCTACATAGCTATTTTTGGATGATTTTTTTTCAAACATGTGCAGTAGAAAATTACATATTCACTAGGCAAATTTATCATACGATTTGCAATTTTCGTTCTCGACATTATAGCTATAAAAACCCATCCACGTCTTGTTTGTGCTGCTAAGTTATTTTCTCATCCAAATTGATATGCAGTGATTTATCATGCGACACTTTGAGAAATCAGTCCCACTACTAGGCAGGCGTTTTCGTAATGGTGAGTGGATATCAAAGACTATAATATTAGAAACAGACTCGTGCTCAGATTTTGTAATATTTATTATATATAGTAAAATTATCTCTGTAATAATGTATATTTTGTAATATTTCTATCGTAAAACATAGTTTTGATATAAAAATGCGTGTTTATAAAGAACATCCACTAATTCAAGAGTAAATTATTATTATTGTAAAAATTATTATTACTTTATTATTTTTTTTAACTCGAGACTGTCTAAAAAGTGAACATTCTCAAAATCCGCAGATCACAGATAAGACGTTTTCATGATCCTTTTTCAGAATGAATCATAAATGGGGGGGGGGGGGGGAAAACAATATATCTTATATACGTCGATGCCAATTCATCATTTTGAAATAGCAACTATTCCTTTTCCCCGACGTGATCCAATATTAAAATCTGATCCACGATTTTGATGTTGCGATCATATCCTAAAACTTTTCTTTGTGAGGTCTTTGCTAATATAAACATCAGGAGAGAAATCGGCAGGCAATCCGCCCGAATTTGGTCGAGATTTGATAACAAATCTATAAATCTGATGAATTTGATATAGTCTATAGATGAAACCGGGAAAAAACTCATCTATTTAGGCAATTGCTTTCTATTTATCGTTTCCCAGGTACAGAGACAGATTTCTCACTAGCAGATAATGTTGAAATTTTGACAGAAATTTACAATTTTGGTATCATGGCTACATTCAAAATAAATTTCAACATCGTTGCATTTGTCGAACGTCGTGTACACGCACCGACAATTTCTATTGCATGCATCATGTTCAAAAACGTGGAGATCGACCAAAATCGGGAGATGACGGTGCATTTCTCGTGTATACACGATATAGTAGCATCCACTGCTGTCTAGATGGTGAATATAAATAAATTCAATTTTCAGTTTTTCATTTACTTTTCTCAAATGAATGTAATTAAGAGGATCCCATCTCACGGTTTCTGTCACTGCCATTCAAGAATCTACAACCAACCTTTTTACAAAGTGGAACTCCGTCGAATCATCTGAGGGCTTTAGTGGGAATCATCTAATGAGAACGGGGAACAAATTAAAAGGATCTTGCTTGGAATTTGTTGCCCACCCCTGGGGCTTGTTTTTCCAATACTGAAAAGCTTTCATCCAGAGCAAAAAGCGATAAAACGGATTTCGCAGAAATGGAGGGAGAAAACTTATTGTTTCTTGTTCATTAACGGCCGGGAAGTTTCGGTGGATTTACATAACAACGAGCTTTGTCTTTTAGCGAAATGGATAATGGCGAAATCATTCGTCACAGCCTCAAATTTTTTCTTTTCAAAAATCGGATTTTTATTAGATGCATCTATACATCAGGATACGGTATACTTTGTAACCTGGGATGCATAAATTGAAGAGTTTGGTTCTTTTTTTTCAAATAATAGTCAAAATATAAAATAATAATAGTCTGTTTATAATAAACTTCTGCTTTTTAACTATTAATTGTGGAATGCAAGTGAAGATGAAAGTGTATTTTTGTAAAATCGTAAAACATAAAAATGCCCGGTATTATTTATATATTTACCTTGAAATTTTCTTTTTATTATTTTCCAAATTGCCTTGGTTATTGAATTGAAGAATTCGTATCATATTTTACTTGCGATGGAAAACATTTAGGTATTTATTGGAAAATATACATCTTACTGTAGCATATCCCAGTTCTAGATTGACAAAAATTTGACGATTTTGCGTATTTAAACTCGTGCTAATGTATCTTTTCAGAAATTTTCCATAGAACAGAAGTTTCAATCACTCTGAATTTGGAATTTTGTTTCAGATGAACTGAAGTCAAAAGGGAATATTGTTCCCACGAAAAACAGAATAATAACATTGTATTGAGTTTGGTGTAATGTAATTTTATTTTTAAAAAAAACCAAAAGTGGAATGAGAAACAAGAATCTTTCGTGATGTAGGGTAAAAAAAAAATCTGAAAACTTTTTCCACTGCGAAAAATATATATTTTTTAATACAAGTCATTTTTTAGGGGCCCAGGCGTTTTGCTTACAATATGTTTGATTTTAATTATATATTTTATGCATAGTTGGGTATTTATAACTTTTTAAGAAAAATATTTTTAAACTTTAAATTAAGTTTAAATTGGTTTAAAGAAATTTAAACCAATATTAATTAAGGTGGATTGAAATTTTTTTACACATTTTTGCTTTCAAAACTTCTTTTCTTCATATCTTTATCTACCTAGGCTTCTCTGTTGACCTCTGTGTCATTGACTGATCAGATGAACAATATGCCAGAGTAGCGTTAATCATAAATTGAAGTTAAAATGTATAATTGAGATGGACTGTGTAGAAATAAATTATGTAGTAGAAAGAAAGAAAACAGCAGGTCTTGAACCGATCGGACCAATTGTTTTAATCGGGTTCCATATTAGTACTCTACTGAAACAAAATATTATACAGTAGAGAATACCAATTCAATTCAGCATTTTCACTAGAATTTGATAAAACATAGCAAATGCCCAGCACGCATTTTCAAATGATTTAGAGTCAGAAGAGCTTCTTTTTTTTTTTTTTTTTTTTCCTTCGCAGCTTATTAAATATATAAAAAAATATTGCAATCTTCAATAAATTCAGCTGACACGTTTCCGATCTTCTTCAGCCAGAAAAAAAAAGTTTTTCGAATTAAATCAATGAAATACGATCGCATAAACACATCAAATAAAATTTGATTAGTAATTATTGATTCAAAACTGCAGATGCTGATCAAATTTTAAATGAAATCCTCTTTCAAGAAACCTGACTGTCAGAAAATATTTAGATAAAAAATGTCGCATAATAACTTTGGATTCTCTCAACATAGAGACAGCATTAGTGAATTCGTGTTGGCATCATACATTTATTCTCGACCGAAAATGGCGGTTTTTCGAATCAAATTCTCGTCATTTGCCGGAAGTTTTGATTTTCTGCTTCCACTTGAAGAAAACTGTTGCTTAGGCGCATCGAATGTTCTCTCAAATATTTACATAGAGTCTGCTGTTAATGAATAATCATGTCGTGTACATTTGCAGTGCTCTAGAGCGGTTCCAAAGTTGTTCTCTGAATTTTGTGGAACCATCTCGGTTTCAAGTGTCATGAACCATTCAATCCACCACAAAGGATCGGTATCGAATGCAACTGATGCGTTTGAACCAAACATTGGTGGAGAAGCGGCCACAGTATTAAGAGAGGCACGGCAAAGTTATCCTTCAGTATAACAGAGCTCGGCCGCATGTCAAAACATATTTGTAAATGCTGAAAGGGGAGGTTTTCAAAGTCTTGCCGCATTCTCCAGGCGTTACTCCTCTCGACTACCATTTGTTTCAATCGAGGGTATTCGCTTTGGATCATCAACACAACCGCTTTTGTGAAGAAGTCCAAAAATGGCTCGCCTAAAAAGACAATTTTTTTTTTCAGATAGTATCCGACGATGGCTCCGATGAGAAAGAGTAAGAGCTAGCGATGGTCAGTACTTTCAATTAAGAATAGGAAATTAACTTTTAAGAATAAAGTCAAATTTTTTAGAAGAAAGACAGCGGAAACAAAGTTGCACACCAAATAGAAAGGATAACACTTTTTTTTCTTAAATCCAAATCTTCAAATTCTTAAAACATAAAAAATATTGATGAAATTTTTTTTTTCACTAAACAGGCTCCGGTCCCCCCTAAGATTATCTCTGGGTGGTAATAATGCTTAAAATTAAACATAGTAATTTAAAAAATAATTTTTACCTAATGCCAGGATTACAATATTTCAAGAAATTTTGGAAATGAAATAAAAAATGACCATCTAAGAAAATATTGTAAGACAAATCGTGTACCAATTCATAAATCATGAAACGCGCAGTGGAAATCGAAATTCGTATTCATGCGGATCTCCAAAACAGACCTCGCATTTAGTAAGAAAGTCGTGAAAAATCTCCCCAAAGGGTAAAAAACTTCTCCAGCAAAAGACGAAGCAGAATATTTTCCAAAAATACTCAATTTCCTCCCGATGGGCAGCACAAAAGGCAACTTGAAAAGAAGCAGATTATTCACGCCCTACTGTTCCATAACTCTTCCACTGGGGCGTAGAAAAAAAGCACGTTCGAAATTTGTCCCGTACTCCATTCGAAATGGGTTCCTTTGCTGGAAAGTTTCCGCCCGAAGCACACATTAATAACTGATCCGCCGAGGACGAGGAGGCAATTAAAGATGGAAAATAGGAAGCTTTGCACAAATAGAAAGGGTCATTTCCCTTCTTCAGTTCCTTTCAGTTTAGTCAATCGATATCTTGAATTTTAGAATTCGATTGTTATCTGTATCAAATCCAAGATACTTTAATGTTGGTGGATTTGGATATGTTGTAACGGATATTGTTGTTATGCGGATGCATCATTCTTTCCAATTCTTAAGACATAACGGCGTAAGAGTATCAAAATTTCCATACATCAACATATATTATTAATAATTTATTTTGAACTTTAATATGTATTCATTTACAAATACTGGCAAATGACACAATTACGATTGCAGATACTACCCATAAATATGTAAGATAATACTAAAGGTGTAATAAAGACTATATACCTGTAATGGCGAATTTATTACATCTGCATATAGGGTCATGTATTCCTATTGAAGATAAGATGTGAAATATATCTATAGGAAGCACATTTTTATTGTAATTAAAATATATGCAGTAATTGTTTTTGTTTTTTTGTACCTTAAAATATTCCGTGGTTGTTGGCGCAATAAACGGCACATTTGGTCGAGAATTATTCAACAAAATTTATCATTTCTATTCGTATGACATTGATAGAAAATACTTACATAAGGAAATTTCACAAGTCTTTTGGAAATCAATAATAAATTTCTAATACCAATCAATAAAATAAAAAATGTTAATATTGACACATCATTATTTTTAAGTGATTAGGATACTATGACGGAAAAAAATAGTAGACCGAATAAATGATTACCATCTTTTACTCTTATATTCATGCAAGCAATATTTTAATTTTTAAAAGGGTAACTAGAATCCGAACAATCAATATGGGATATTTTAATAGCTTTGGTACTACTCACTATATATAAGTGTTACATTGATGAATTTGCTATTTTTCTTCTAATTTTTTATAATAAATTATTTTATCCTGCCTTCTTTCATCAGTGAAATAATAATGCTTTATTTAGAAATGGATGCGTTATAATTATTTATTCTTTCGTTTTTCAATTGCATGTTGTTGCTTTCTGAACACAAAGAACAAACTTGTGAAAAAGCTCCATAAATATAGAGTCAGGAGCGCCGTGGCGCTGTCTTGTTTATTGCTTTGGATGAAAAGAATTTTAAACTGCTATCAATTGCTTTTGACACTTGGACTTTTTTTTTTCATTTTCCTGTATAAGTATATTTTGGAAAAGTTTGTCCATGCGTCTTAAATAAATCTATGGGTGAATCAGTTCTATTTTGCCATAAAACAATGAACCTGTGTACACATGGAATTGTCTACCATTTTAAACTGACAACGTACAATTTTACAGTACAACGTACAATGTTACAGTTGTCGATTTCAAGTATAATCCACAGATACAGAAATTGGAGAAGCAGATGGCTGCCGACACAACTTTGTTCTGGAGCAATATAGAATTAATAGCGAAAAAGATGTTGGAGAAAGCAATATCGTGACCGGCTACTAGTTTATATTTTGAAAGTGAAATAAAGCAGCATCAAGTGTAGCAAAATGTTTTATTTCATGCATGTAGATATCGAATCTTCACTAACGGATCTGTAGCACGGCGAGAGATTGGCGCGATTATGAGCAATGAATTCCGCCAATATTCCCGGCGCATATCAACGTGCAATAACCGAACTGCTATCAATTATGGATCCTTTGACGATTTGCGCAAAGGGGGTGTTCGATTGTGATCACTTCGTTGCTCAGATTTGCATAGGACATCAAAAGGCATCAAAGCAACAGGAAGCGCTTCGATCCGACAGTACTTAGAAATTAGCTCTGGCCCATAATGTTTAGTTACTGCTGCAAAGTTAATCCAAGCGAAATTCTCCAGCAGCGTGTCATTTCAGAGAGGGTTTAGTTGATAAAATGTGTGTTTAATTGGATTAAATGAATTTAACAGAGAATTATGGTTGAATCATGCAGATGCGATAATGTTCTGCTTTCGTAATTGGCTCTAAGGGATGAGATTAATAAAGAAGATGCTCCGAAGCAATCAATGTATTTTTCTAAAGGAGTGTGGTTAACTTCCAGATTTCAGATATTTGTTTATAAATTCCGAATCAATTTATGCAAAACTTGCACAATAGGAGACAAAGTATTAGTGAATCATTATATTAAAAGTGAATTCTATAAATATTCTACGAAACATGAATCTTTTTTAAAAATGACTTAACTGGGCATGCTTGAAATAGCCTACTTTTCCTTTAAGAATTTTAAAACCAAATCTATAGAGCGACTTACATAAAAAAGTTTTGCTCCTTACCATAAAGATTCAGAAAGATATAAATTGCACTCATCAGTTGAATTTCTGTAAGAGAAGCCAAATGGCGAAGAATTTTCCACAAACTGAATTTATTAAACACTAGCCGCCTTTGGTGACCAGCCGGTTCACCAATCTTAATGTTCGTTAGAATGTTAATAATTAAATATTTTATGCAATTCCAACTTTAATAGCTTCTTCCTCAAAATATTTTAAAACTTCAAATTTTGATAGCCATATAATTCACACGTAATATTATAAAAGCCTTCGGTCATAACGTAATATGTATATCTCTAATTTTCTGTTAGCTTCCGTGGAATTTATGCTTTAAATTAAAGTGGAAAGGATTAATCTGCAATTAATATAATAATATTTTTTACTGAAACAAAGTATTTTTTTGTAATATGATTACTGAAAATAGTCACTGAGCATTTAAACTTTATGGGCACTAAAGAATATCTTTCTTAATTTATGTAATATTTCAAGAATTGTCAACAAAATTTTCTCAGATTCATCATGATCCTATCGATTAATTAAGAATGTTGAATTTTAAATGCATTCAACACTAAGAAAATAAAACGAATCGTTTAAAATAATCGGTTGAAAACAGGTTTAAAAAAACTATTTAAAAAACGATGTAAAAACTATAAGCATATACAAAAAATATATCACTAACATAAATACAACTTAATTACAAAAGCATGCAACTAACCTAAAAATAATTTAAATCATCCGTTGATAATGGTTGTCATCAGAACACAATGCGCATGCGTGAATTTTCAACGCCAGTTATGGTAACGCAAATGCGTGAGTTTTTCTACGCCAGTTGGGGTAACGCTATGCAGATTAGAAATTTTTAATATCCTTTATTCTGTTTTATTTTGATTCAAAAGTACTTCAGAATGAATCTGAAAGATCGATTCATTAACAATGTTTAATTTTAAATGCATCAAACATTAAGAAAATAAACAGAATCGTTTGAAATAATCGGTCGAAAAATGTTAACCCTAGCATCATTAGAGTGGGGGGGAAAACTGAAACCTTAGTCATTTGGCGGTGGGAAAAATGAAAAGATTTTTTGGCGGGAAAGTTAGTTTTTAATTAATAATTAAAATTCTAATTAAAAATTCAAAAAGAATTGACCCCAGGTGCACATTCCCGACCTCCAAGATTGACATGTACCAAATTTAGTAGCAATAGGTCAAACGGTCTGGCCTGTAGAGCGCCAACACACACACACACACACATTGAGCTTTATATAAGTATACAACGGTTAGTTAGTAAAACGAATCGTTATACTAAATTCTATAAAAGGTTAGAAATATTCTGTGCCTTATCATACTTAATACCTAAGTACGTAGCAGAAATTGGGCATTATAAATAATGAAAAACATTATTATGCTATTTATTATTATTATTCTAACGTAAAGTAACTTGATTTGTAACATGAATAGCATCCGGATCCTTTCGTGCTTTGCTTGTCCTAAATATGGATGAACGAAGTAGTATCAGCAACGGATTAGTAATATCCACTGAAGCAACTTCATATTAGTAATCGATAAGATGAATCAATGACTGATATTAAGTGAAATTATTTATGCTTTTGAATGAGGGCTGCCGCTTTACGAGGAAAGTTGTCTTATTGGTTTAGGAAGGCTATTGGTTATTGGAATGTTTCCGATATGAATTGAGATCCGAGCTTTGGGCGTGACAATCAGACTTGTTCACAAATGGGAGATTACCTGGTTTTTCTCATTATAACCCAAACTATAACTGTATAAGAAGTGTTCGGATGGCATTCAACTCCTACAAAAATATCACTAATATAAGACGATATACCTTTTTGCTCTACTGATGAGAAAGGATTTGCTATTGGAATGCGTTAGAATACAGAAAATCATGAAAAAAAAAGGAACATCCGCTCCGATTAAAGGTCAATTAATAGGAAAAAAGGAAAATAAGTCTAAATTACCCCACTAATAAAAAAAGTACGTTTTTTAAATTTTATTTGTTTACTTTTTCGCTTTTCGCAACATTGAAATAAAATTTTGACACTTTCATACCTGACTTTTCGTGTATTACAAAAAAATCCAAGTGACAAAATTATTTCTCCAAGTCTGATAGCAAAGCTTTTAACTTTGAATAAAGAGAATTCAGAGTAAATATCTGTTCATTACAGAATGCCGATAAGGAGATACGCACTACATTTCTTTGATTCAAGTAATAACTCATATCATTTTTCAGATTTCAGATTTACAGAAAGACTTTCTCAAACTTTAAAAAATCATAAGAATAATTTTCAAAACACAACATTATTGAATGAATTATATTTGCCATATCATCCTCATTAGAAATATAGACATATTTAATATATTCAAGATCCAGACTCATGTTTCCTTTATAGCTATCAAATTTTAAAATGTTAAGTAATATACCAATGACACACACCACATACATATCTTTTTGAAAATGCTCATCTTGAGCAAAGGATGTGAACATTTTATATGGACATGAAAGACGGACCGTTCATTCAGCTTGATTATTTTGAAAAATACACAAATTAGAGTCAGTGAGCTACAAAAAGGAAGGACACCTAAAGATGGTCGAAAAAGTGCCCCCCCCCACGACCCTTGCGGAAAAATTCGGAAAGGGAGAGGCCCGTCATTCGAGATACCAATCATTCAGGCGATGCCCGCAATTTTCTTTCCAATCGTGGATCAGTAGAATTTTTGTTTGCCGTAACTCAGAGGGCAATTTCTGTCAGCATAATAGAAGGAAAATCTGGCTGCTCAACTCATTCATTCGCGGCGGTCCCGAAACACTGACAGACGATTTGTAATATTCGCTGTTTCCCGAGCATCTGGGGCTCTTCCGTAAGCATCGATTTTCGATTTGCCCTTAGCCGGATATTTCTACATACGACTCGGTGAAAGATTTGTACAAACAGCTACTTTACCAGAATTCAATTTCGATAAAATGGATGTTTTTATATCCAGACGTCATCTACCTTCGGTTCAGGAAAATGACTGATTCAAAAAGAACGCTTCATTATTTTCAAGTAATGCCTACTTCGGTGATCTTTGATTTTTGTAAGCACTGCTAAATGAATAAGGGTCATTTCATTTTTGAAGCCAGTTTTTTTTTTAATTAAAAATGTATCATTTTCTTCCATTTTGCTATGGATTTTGGATTACGTCAGGTTTAATTGCTTTAAGAAGAAATTCCAAATGTAATTTTTAACTATAACTTGATAATTTTCGGCATTCTTGCAATCAGAACTTAATCGGAATATTGCGTAAAACGGAATTGGATGAATTAAAAGTTTCTTCAACAAGTAGCAGTCAGAAATAGAACTTTATGTTCGGAATAATATTGTACTCCTTTCTCCGTTTGTTAAATCAATTTGGCTTATAGTTTTCATTGAAATTTTGCACCATTAATGTTCAGGTGACAAAGTTTCGTTCATTAAGGGAAAGAGACGTCATTTCAACATTTTGTCTAGTGCTCTGAGAAAAAACTGAACATTGTGAAACAAAGAATGGTAGATTTGGTTTGAATAGCTATTTTATTTTGAGACATTCCTTTCTTTTTTGAAAAATAAAAAAAAATTATAATTTAATTCTTTTTGATTTATTTAAGTGTCCAAACGCAGAACATAGAGCTGCATCGGATTTCATTTGAAACTTTAAAATGCCTCATTAATAAATGAGTCCTGGATGGTTTTTCAGCTACACGGGTATTCCCTTTATTTTCTTCTCAACTGTTTTCTGTCTATTAAAATCTTTTTTTTTTTTTGTATTCTGCTTAAATAGTGGAGAACCATCGTAATCACTTTGACCCATAAATAAAATAACATTTAAAGAAGTCGTTTATCTGTAAATATAAGAAGAACTTGAATAGTTGATTAAACCAGCCTGAATACTCTCCTCGAAATATTCACTCATATTCTCTAATGTGCTTGTTATGTGATTGGCATTGTCCTACAATTGTCAAGAAATATTGACGCTTGGTGTGAAATTAGCATCTTTACTAATCCTTGAGGAAGGTTTTTTTTTGGGGGGGGCGCGATTCATCTCTGGCATACGGCTAATAGTATGCGAAAACCGAATTTGTGTTTTAGATGAGTTCTTCCCAAATGATTCAAACTAAAATTTGATAAGAACTCTTCTTGTGTCACAAAATCACATACCAAAAAAATGATATATTTAAATCATTGCGCTTTTCTATTACCGGGTTACATGTTTCTGAAGGTACAGACTGACATAAGGCCAACTCCTTGTTAGAGTTAGCTCAAAATCTGATATTTTCTACACTATAGATGCTGAATTTGTGTACCGAATGTTATACATATAACTCTCTTTGTTTTGTAGTCAAAGAACAGTCTTTGTTTTGTTCGAACAGCTAGACAGATACACTTCCTCTGGAAGAATTTTGTCCAAAATTTGATAGAAATTTATAAATTTGATGTAAAGACCACATACCAAATGCCATCATTCTTGCGCAAAGCAATTTTGAATCATTTTTATCACGGACAAGCGGACAGTTCTGCCCAAAATGTGTTTCGAACTCGAAAAGATCTAAAGTGCGCCTATTCATCAAAATGTCGAATTGAAATTTTTTGCTCGCTACAATACTTTTTTATATTTCCTCTATGAGAAAGTATAAAGGAAAGATATATAAATCAATTAAGTATAAACAGGGAAAATTCAATAAAACACTATAGGAAAAAAAATCATAAAAAATGTTTTACTAACCTTTTGTCAATAAAGAAAGCAAATAAAAACTTTTCTCTCAAATACTGCAATTTACGAGTATTCTGCATAGTGAATCTCAGAGCTTTCTGGTTAGGTACCGATTGAATGCCATCATTCTCTATGTTTTTCAGTTATCATTGGTATCCTCTTGCTTGTTAACATGTAATCAATTGTTTGTAGGTTAGGAACGGCAAATATGATAATAGTAAATTACAATTCAATAGAAAAATTTCACTTTTCTTTCATTTTCAAGTTGTTTCCTTACTGTAATTGTAAGTTAATTTGGATTTTAAGTGTATGGTGAATATTTTGCAAAATTTCTGCTTTGATTAATTAACTTTTCGCACATAATTAAAATCATACAAAAATACTATCAATCAACAAAAATACAGAAAAAAAATCAATAATTCTTTCTTTTTACAGCGTTTGTGCGAAACAAACTTCAGTTTCATCGTCACCTTCACTTATTTATTTATTTTTTTGAATCCAATCCCAACTTACTCGTAGACAGAGATCTTAATCTGTGAATAAAATCCTTGATGCAGAAACGATGAAGTCTTTGTTAAACTATTCCTTTCAGATGCAAATCCGCCGAATATTTTCGCTCGACATTATTTAATATTTAAAAGGAAAGAAAAAGAAATTTCATTTAGACTTTCGTTGAGAAAGTTTTCTTAAGTATTTTGGTGCCATTCAAAAAGGTTCGCCTCGTGTAGAAATCTGAAATACAAAGAATTTTTCTTTCATATCGCAACTATTATTCGTTGGGAAAGAAAGTGTATTCTAGCACACATTTTATGTTTTTCTCCTGCAGAAAAACGCAAAACAGAAATAAATATTAAAACTGCTTTATTTGCTCTAATAAATCTGACTGTCACATTCGATTCTAAACACAATAAAAGGCTGCTAATAATATAAGGAGAAAATAACTTAATCGTGTTTTGCTACTTTTCTACTGAATGATTTAACTTTTTTCTCTTATCACGATCAGTACCAATCGAATTTATTTAAATGTAAAATTATTTATTTAACTACACTACTAAGCTGATAGATGTTTACGCTTTAAGAGGAGTGTCTTATTTAAATGTCATGGCACCAGCCAGCTGTCTTAGAGAATTAGACTGCGGTGGGCTTAAGGTAAGGTCACGTCTTCGGGACCGGAGGATACTAGGTTTTTCGACTGCAGTAAAGAACAAGTTCAAAGTGGGTCTGGAACATATTTTATCCATTGAGTTCTGATATCTTAACCCTGGCGTGAGTCAGATGCTTGAAAGGGTGTGGGAGTGGGGTTGGGTGAGATCTATTATTGCTTTAAACGGGATTTAATATTACTGATTATAATAAATATTGCTTCATTTACATAAAACAAAAATGGAACACATAAAAGATGACAGCACTGGTTAACCGTTATTCATTTATAAAATTTTAATTTACGTTATTTGGGAATACGTGCTTTTTTTCATTCCACACCGTCTCCGAGTCCCGAGACTAGCATTCTTCACTAAGGGGTAGTACGCAGTAAGATTGGCGATTGTTACGCTTCCAAATTCCGCGAAAAGTTTCAGTTCATTCTATTAGAAAAATGTAAACATCTCCACCTTTCATCTCTCCTCTCACCGTTTTTTTTTTTTTTTTGACGAAATAAATGCATCCTATCGCATGCGCAAAAGCACGATGGGTTTCCAAATTCAAGAATGAATAGTAGACTGTTTCTGGTCTAGTTCACATCAAATGGTGGCGCTACATCTAATATAATTTAAAGATTCACTTAAGTTGTCTAACTTTTCTCGTTGAAATTTCTAAAAGTTAGTTTTTAATTTTGAATGTATATGAAAAGAGCATTATTTTTACCCAATTGCTTTCCTCATATTATTCATAATTAAATTTAAATCATACACATATATTTAAATAGATTTAAATCCTATAAACGTGTAATTGTATCTTTCAAGAAACTTAACAATTAATATTTACTACATTATATTAGTATTAAATGATTACGTGATAAGGTATGATCGAACTTCATTAAATATCTTTCATTAGAATATAGCTTTTTTCTGTGGCAATAATTTAGAGCTTCCTCACTTCATTTCTTTATTTTAAAGAAATCAGTCCCTAGTTATTTTCAAAATATATTGTTCCACCCTACTTTAGAATGTTTTTTGTATCTGGTATTTTAAATTCCTTTGAGGCGAAATTTGATAATGGAATACCTTTTTTTCTTTTGCTAGCTACGCAAGTTTGCTGGCTGTTTCTTTTCAAAGGCTGGCATTTCAATAAAATTAATTAACTTTATAACATGAGCCTCTATTATCATATCATATAAATAAATAAATAAATCGTCGATGGATTCTTGTCTCATTTCGATTTCTACTCTACATCAATCATGAGAGGGAAAGTTCTCGAAAATATGGCAAGATAATTATCGAAATATGATAAAAGGTTGGTTCATGCTCATTGAAAACCATTAAAAAATAAATTCTATGTTTAAAATATTATTCATCAATGTAATAATGAAATGCACATAGTCAAATTTCACATAAATGCATGGTATATGTTCTGAGTGAAGCTGAATCAATTGCAATCGCTTTCAAAATAAACTACGAGAGAATATTTTTGAAAAATGCATCAAAATTTATTCCGAAATATTATTAATGCAGGAATAATAAAACTTATTCCGAAATATTATCTGTTTTCCCAAAGTGCGTTGTTTACAGTTAACCTTCTATTGTATAGTTACAGTGAGAGTGAAAAGAAAGTAACACCCCTGATTGATATAGAAAATGTTTTATTTCAAATATCTTATTGATTTATAATATAAAGTAGATATATACAATTACTAACTTATTTATGTAATATGTAACAACTTGTAAACGTTTAATTAAATCAAAAAGAAAGAAAGAAAATACTAAATTACCGACTTCTGCAGAAGCCATACACTATCAGATCTTCTTTAACTATCTTAATACTTATGACTGGATTCTTCATTCTTTGGTCTCCCTATTTTTATGAACTTCTGTGTGAAAATCAATTCCCTTTTTTCTCTTCTTTAAATAAAATATTATTCCAAAAATATAAATCCTTATTAAGATATTTTTTGGCAAAAGGTAGACGCTTTTTCGTGGTGAATGATTTCTTACGTGGAATCCTGCCTTGTAACTCATGTCCATATACAGTCCTCCTTAGAGTGCTGACACTTATTGTCTTTGCTGCTGCTTTGAGATATTTTAGCAGTACTTGCAACTGGTTTCGCTTTCATGTCTCGTACTGCTGCTCTCACTTTCGTATCAGCAAATCGTCACGGTCTTTCTGTTTACCGAATAAATTTTAAATATATCTATTCTTGGAATATCTGTCAAAAATTTTCTTTACTCTTGCAGTGGCTTCTTTCAACAATTTTTCTTATATCACGTAAGGATTTCAAATTTTCCTTCAGTTTCATTATCAATTTTTTTCGTTTCGAATGCTGTTTATTTCTCTATCGCAAAATCTCTCCGATTTTTCTAGAATTTTTCATAAATTCTCACAGAATATCAGACTTTAACTTATATCAAGATCCTCCAATAAAAGAAGGGTGATATCTTTAATATTAAAAAAATTTGAAGGGAAAATAATTATGAGTGTTTACTATTTTTTGGTGCATGAAATTGGATGGACTTAGGTTTGATTGATTAGGTAAGTTGATTTATTTCTTTGTGTATTTTATTTAAACTGAATCTTTACAAGTTGCTCTATTCTGCTTAAATAAGTTAATCATTTTATATATTTTCTTTATAATATATTTTAAATAAAACATTTTCTAAATTAATCATAGGAGTTTATTTCTTTTGACTCTCACTGTATGTCTAGATCCTATCCTATTCGTCTGAAATGGTGCTAACGCAGTTAATGAAATCAAGGAAGAGAAGAGATCTTGCATCTGATTCAATCATTCATTAAATCTATTTGTTAAAATAAATTCACTCAATCATCTCCGAATTTTTATAGCGTACTGCATCTTTGAGAATATTATAAATTTATCTCACTTTCAATAAATATCATAACAATTTGTAAGCGCTGATTTTGTTTCATTTAATTTCTATGCAATGTAAAAAAACCATACTATGCCTAGTAAACTTTTTAAACATACAAATCAATATTCGTATTCATCTTTTAACATCTGCAGGGCGTTTCTAACATTTTAAAAGAAATTCTAAAAGCGAATCACCCATACAAAGTCATTTTTTTATAATGGTAAGTAGGGAGTAGGGGCGATAAAGAGGCTCTATGCCAATGAATTAAATCTTAAAAACATATAAAAGTGTGGAACCGCTGTCTCGTGAAACAAAATGAATGGAATACAAATTTACAATGATATAAGGATTCCATTGTGTGAATAACAATTCCGTGAATCGCAAAATAGCGGATAAATAATAAAATGACTTAATATCAACAACAAATAATTGGATTACTTAAAGCATTCAGACGATTGGCCACATGTTGTTTGTTATTCATGTTTGCGTGTTATTGTAAATTCATTTTATATTCATCTATACTGCACATTTTGTCTTGAGCATCTCTATGCTTTGTTTCATTCAATGGCAGAGAATCTTTTGTAGTTACTCCTTGTTTTATTCTAAAAACTGATTTATTACTGGCATTCTGTATAGTCATTCTATAAATATCTTTTATACACAAGATACACAAAAGTACTTGATACATTTCTTAATATAACAAAGTAATTACTATAGGAGAGGCCCATTGGCACACTCGTATCGAAAAGAAGTATAAAGTAGGGCTGTCGTCAAAAAATTCAAACTCCGAATTTTGACTCATCTCCAAGTTTTAGACCCCCCCCCCCGAAGTTCGAAAAGCACATTTTTAGCATTATGTTCATCTGTCTATCGATTAACAAAGATAATTTTAAAAAACTCTTTGAGTGAGTCAGATGACATTCGATGCATCGTACTTTTATCAAATTTGTAGGTGTATATCCAGTTTTGAGTCCATTCTTTTCAGAGGAAATTTCTCTGTCCGACTGTTCGAATATTAGTTAACTACAAAACGAAGAGAGCTAGATGGATAAAATTCAGTACAGAAATTTAACATCGAAAGTGTAGACATTTGTATTTTGATCCAAATCCAACAAAAGGCTGGACGTTTTGCAGCATGCAAACGCGATAACTCAAAACACAATGATTTAAATATATCAAATGGAGTGTGTTGTTTTGCGATTGCAAGTGTAGTTCTGTGTTCAATGGGTTGGAAATCAAGATAAATTCCTCCTCATCCGAGAATCCGCGAGTCAGTTTTGGGGAGATGATTCGCTCTGGTTTATTGTGTCTTTCATATGAATAATTTTGTTCATTTCTATTCAAATTAGAATCGAGGCTTTCGAAATATCTTAAGGAGTTGAATATAAGAATTCAAAACCTGCGCGACCTAAAAGTAATTTCCCTTTTCTTTATGCATGCGTACTCATAAGGAAAGAGAGAACAAATAAGCGCAAGTGGAAACCCCGATACAAGAAGTGAGTGGAGGGTTATGTTGAGATATTATGTATCATCCTGTTTTGTGCGAACTTCTTTTTTTTTCCTAACTAATGATTAAAAAGGACTCATCCAAAATAATTATTTCTTAGAATACTAAGATGAATGGTAGATGCAAGTTCGGTAAGCGTTGAAATCATAAATAAAAGTATCAATAAGAAAACCATTGCATATTTACATGAAGTTCGTTATTTCAATAAAATTCAAATATTTCAAATAAAATAATTCAGTCGTTACAATCTTTTCGGTATCAATGACTGAATGATAAGATGAATAAAAAGTTTCATTCTAACGTTTCGCTCATTTCACAGTTAGCAGTTCTTAGAATCTTCTGAAGTCCACAGATTTCTTGGAAGTTCATTATTTACGGATTCAACGCATCAAGAAAAGACATTAACTTTCCTTCTGCCTGTTTTTGTATTTGTAATGAGTGCTTTTAATGACAAGCTTTCTTTGAGGGTTCATTCTATTTTTTACTCAACATTTTCGGAGAAATTCTAGCGTAAAAACATTTCTCTGAAACGTCCAGGTTTTGAGGGAGAAAAAGGAATACATTTGAATACTTCTCTTGCTCAGATTTCTTAGATTGCCATATAAAGTTTTTTAATTTCCAGCATCAATGATTTAGCCAAATCTGGCCTCGTTAAGAGGTTTCAGTCTTCTTTGGATCAATACTCACTAACAGTTAAAAGAAATATATTCTTCAAATTTCACTTTCATTGTCATTTGAAATATTTTCTACGGGCACGCTGAATGTTTCCTTCCTATCTATATTCGATACAGTACTCGCATACTCATATTTTTACTTGCTATTTTTCTAGATATTCTAGCTACAATTATTTTAAATCATACTTTGGTTGACGGCAAAATTCATATATTTAAAATAATGGGGGGAAACCTCAATTTGAACCAGCCACCCAGCTGCATTCATAAATCAAATTTAGCCCATTTTTGTTTCGTGTGAATTATCATGACCACTAAATCTGTGATCAAGGGCTGTTTTCCTTTTCTCACTCCCACTTAAAAAGGAAATCGAAAAACACTACTTCACTGCATATTCTCTAAGTGACTAAAACCGCGTCATCTTTTCAGCCACAGTCATTGCACAGATAAAAAAAATATTTGCCTCATGTGAATACTCATTACCTTTCGAGATATGATCAAATGTTATTTGCTTCTTTTTCCCATCGCGAGAAATATTTCAAAATAAAATTTTGACAGAATTTTCAACGAGTGGGAAAATTTCACTCAATGATATCAACACTTCGAAGCATGTTAAAAAAAATAGAATATTCCAACATTATTGTGCAAGGATCATTTCAATTTTAACATGATAAGATATAGTTCATCAACGTTAATTAGCATGACTCAATTAATTTTATTAATTCTAGCCCCCATTAGCAAACATATTTATGGCATTTATATGATCTTGTCGACCCATTTATAAAACAGTATAATAGAAAGTATTATTTTAAATTATGTTTGCATAATAAAAGCAAGGTATTCTGATTGGTAGCTGTATATAGGAACAGTCCAATGAAATGACGTAAAAATTAACGAAATTCATTCGGTCGTTGAGATGAGAGACTCCAAATTCTTTTTTCTTTATTATCTCTCGAATAAGTCACCACCTTTGATATGGAATCAAAATGAAATAAGTTCATTTTATTAAAGGGTTGTGAGTAAGGAACTCTGGCAAGAATTGTGCCCAGCAGAAAAGTAAAGCGTTTGAAATTTTTCTCGAACATGAAAGGTGATTGAAAACAAGTGACCACTCTGCCGTATCAAGAGTCATTAACTTTGCATATGAAAAAAAGGGGGGTTGGCGAAATTGGTACAGTGATTATAGCTGGCATACTGGTTTTGCTATTTTTTTAAATATGTAGGGGGATGAAGGAACAATTGGTGATAAAAAGAGATTATTCGAATCAATGGATGTAATGTAAATAAAATCAGCGGGAATGGTAACTCTAAAATGTTTCCGCGAACTCTTTAAGCAAGATGATTTGGTATTCTAGACGTGTTTTTTCCCAGCCGAAAGAAACCGAAAGCAGAACTACAATTACAGCCACAAAATCACATACCATAATTGATACATTTTTCATTGCATATTTGTGTTATCGCGCTTATATGCTTCTGAAAATACAGACCGACAGACTTTCAATCTGCTACTGAATTTGATTCAAAATTTGATAAGTGTCTCCAATATGAGATAGAAATCTGCCTCCCGAACATCATTCGCTCATCTTGCAGTCATCGTGTTAACTTTCAATAAAAGTTCCAACAGACGAACAAACGTACTTGTTCTGAATAGATTTCTCTCCAAATTCAATAGAAATCTAAAGATTTAGTTTAAAGATTGTATGTTAAATTTCATCTGTCTAGTTCAAAGCGCGTATAAGGTATCTCTTCCATCCACAGACAAACATATTGCCAAAAATGTGTTTTTCTCTCTGATATGTGGAGATTCATCAAAATTTGGAGTTTTATTTTCTCTACACTTCGTGTCCGAAAATGTTAAAATCAATACAATTAATTCTATTTCAATGAATGACCAAGAAAATAATTGACATGAACAATCATTCACTGCTACAAGTCTCAGTATACTCAGATATTATATCAAAAATGTATTTATTCTTAATTAACAACATTTGTCGCCTTTTGTTTTTAGAGAATCCGTTAAAACTATGAAGTATATATTGAAATCTTTGTTAATGTCAGTGGCGGATTTACAAGTGGAGAGACTGGCAACTGTCTAAGGCCACTGGACTGGGAGAAGGAAAAAAGAAATTATTCATTTACCAAATAAATAAGTTTGTAAGAAGTCATTTTTCAAGAATTATAAAATCTTAAGATGATATTAATAGTTTGTCAAATATCAGTGGTCAGGTTTCTATCTGTTTCATGTAGTGTATCAAAAATAACGACATTTTGAAAGATCTCAGCTTTTCTATATTAAAAATGTCTCCTAGAAAACTTATCAACAAGATTCTTTGATCCATTGGAAACAAGCGACAACATCGTTCTTAGAGAAATCGAACCCTATGACTACAAGCTTCCAAGATAAGCAAGAGCCTTATATTTGTATAAAAACTACTATTAGCTTTCCCACATCGCAAAATTCTGCATTTTACCAAGAAGCTGCTTCACATGCTTATTAAAAACTTTATAGTTTTTAAGACTACTCAATGGCTATATCCGCCACTGATGAATATCGGCTTATAACAAGTTGATGATGCTATGTTTCAAAAATATAAAACCGTTTCCGCATGACTGAGTTCAGCGCAAGTGAAAATTAAAGCATGCATTGCACAAAATGTAGATGCAAACAGTTTTCAATGACAGGCATTGTACAAAAACAAAAATTATAAATAACGCGAAAACAGCCCGACTTTTCCCTTCCTCCAATCTGTAAACATTAACGTATTTTTTTTTTCCTTCTATTTTCTTTCACTTCGCACTTCTATTAAGAAATGTTCTTTGCCATTTCTCTTAAACACGTGTGTGGATTCGATAAATAAGAGAAAATGCCACAATGCGACGTCACCGGACCAGTTTGTTGATATATTTTACTTTTAAACAATTCATCTCTTTCGCACCCGCTCTCCATTTAAATATCTTGTAAGGCGTTCCTTAACAACTTTTATGTGACTGGATTCTTACAAATGTGTTTCGAAAATATCTGTCATTATTAGAATATAATCTTTAAATCATTCTTTAAAAAATTAAATTATCTTTGGATTCATGATAACTTTCAAAACGTCCAGCAATAGAGAACTGGTGATCCGATTTCAACATGTATTTTCAACTACCGCAACATAACATAAACAAAAATATTGTTTAACACTCCATATTAACTTTTTATGAGTTTCTCTTATTTTTTAAATCAGTTATTTCGATTAGAGCGAAGGATTGTTCATAAAGATAAACAAACATGTGCCTGCCTTGGAGAGAAAAAACTATCATTTAACCGCAGATAAAGATAACTTTCATAGTGGTGCAAATATGCAGTTAGAAATATCTCTCTTGGATCTGCTCATCTCTTAGCTGGATAATAAACAATACAGCCATATGCTGACACCTTTTTGCTAAAGCTCCATGCCATGTACTAACATTAGCAGACTACCAAGAAAGGAAAAAGGACAAAGTTTTGAAATGTATCTTAAGCTCGCATATATCTCTTATACTGCGTCATCGAAAGAAGGGTTCTAAAAACATCGAAATGAAAGTCGAGTTTAGCAGCAGCGTCATTCCTCTAACAAGACCATCCTGATATCTAAAAAGAAGAAACGTCATTCCTAGGTCTAATATCAATACATCATTGCATCTATGTTGTGAGAGAAAGTCAAATATTGGTTCTGGGGAACTCATTCGACTTTGGAGGACAGTATTTGTCAGCAGTATGATTGAAAAAAGCTGATAGATTGGAAGACTTTCCAATGGCCAGACCTGCTCTTCATCTTCAACGTTGTTCTAAAATAAAGATAGACCGACCAAGCCTTGATGTCCACATTCAGAAATGGGATTGGCCAAATTTAATAACATGAGATTTAGTAGATTGTCTTTATTATTTGCAAATTTTATTTTGTGGAAAATATAGATTGTGATCGAATAGATAAATAAAAAAGTACTTATTTAAGCAGACAGGGATGGTAATTTTAGAATATTCAAGACCATTCTAATCACACGAATTATTAAAAAAAGTCACATCTGCCAATTCGGAGAAATTCAAATGTTTTTCCAACTCATTGGCTTATACAGTTACTAATAAAAAATAATAATTTGATAAGCAATATAAATATGGAAAAGACTAAACGTGATAAATTCAACGAGAAGCCATTATAACAAAATCGAATCATTACAACAAAGTTGACTAAGGCGGATGATTAAACGTGATATTAAATATAATTGATACTTTTGAAAACAAGCCAAATAAGAACCGAAAAGCACTTCAACGGAAGAAATGGAATCATTGTCAGCACCACCAAACAAACACTCTATGAGGCATTACAAACAGCATGCATAATGGATCCAAAGTCTATTGAACCCAATCACGTGAGCATGAATCGGTTCCCTCGGAATTCAAGAAAATATTTCTTTTTTGTCAGTTTGCAATTAGAAGACAAAAAATATTTCTTTTAAATGTATTATCAATTCAAAAGGAAGGATTTCATTAAAATGTGGCATTTATTCTAATCTTACTATTGTACTGTGATCTGTGTAATTAAATTATTTCAAAATAAATTTACTTAACTTTATTAAACTATTTTATTCATTCAAGGTATACTAATTTAAAATTTAGCATTTGTAATTAAATGTCTACTTGCCAAGGAACTTTAATAGAGATTTTAAAATCCTAAAATAATACCTTTAAACTAAACAATTTTAAATGCACAAGTCTCAAATATAAAAGGATTGCCAATTAAAATTAATATACAACAAAATAGTTTATCGACTTTTTAAAATATAAAGTTATTAAAAAGAATTATTAAAGTAATAAATATTATTAGGATATTTATAAAACTTTAGCGATACTTTTAAAAATCTTTTTTTTTTTCATTTGCAAGGCAAATTTTATTTC
Organism: Argiope aurantia; assembly: GCA_026543865.1. Lineage (NCBI taxonomy): Eukaryota > Metazoa > Arthropoda > Arachnida > Araneae > Araneidae > Argiope > Argiope aurantia. Next base: position 593,011 of record JAPMOR010054067.1, read on the forward strand.
ATTACGATTTTAAATTATTGATTGAATGAAGGTTGTTTTGAAATCAATACGCTTAGAGCAATTCCTGAGATATAAATGAGTTCGGTATTAAAATATGAACTGTATTTAAAGAACTCTTCATTGATAAATTGAAATTGTTTCTATCTAGATTTAAAAAATTCTAATCATCAGTTGAAGCCATGAAGAATCAGTTGACGAATGTATTGCTCTTACAGATGCGAGAAAGGCGTTGGAACTTGTCCGAGTTCAGACGTTTAATAAAACTTTTGGAATGGTTTGTTAATTATTAATGACCTAATTACCCGATGTCATTATTTGAGTTAGAGCCAATGAAGTAACCCAACTAAGGAAGGAAAGCATCAATCACTAGAAACAAAATAAAAATAGGTCATATAAATCTGAGGTCTGGAACTTCGCTGTTTCAGCTTACTTCTTCTCGTAAAGATTTTAACGAGTTTTATCTAGATCTATTAAATATATCATTTGTTGGTATAAAACTCATTATAATGTCCTCATGCTGCGTGGGCGATATTTCCCTTCGCGAATAAACAAGCCTAATCGTTACCTGACGACCAACTAAAACACTTTGTATAATAAACAATTTCATATCACTTTGGAAGAAATTGCTTTTTGATAAACCGTTATAATGAAAAGTCGTTCTTTAACTTTTTAACATAAAAAACTAATCAGTTTATACTGAGAGCGGCTATGAAAAGTATTGGGTAAATTATAAAACAGAAACCGAGCAAAGGGTTTCATAGGGTCCGTATACCCAAATCTCTGACAAAAATTATGTTATAGTATACGCGAGGCAATGATTTTTTATTTTTATTTTAAGGAGATGTACATCACTGTATTATTTATCGCTTAGAAGAAATGTGCAATTTATAAAAGAATTATTTCATTTAAAAAGATCATTTTATTTTGAAAACATTTTGCTGATTTCATCGTGTTATAAATTTTGTATTTTAAAGCTGAAAATTTAAAGTCCTTGTTATATGATTTTTGTATTTTGAAATGAAGATTAAAATACATTTTAAATTTTAGGGCTATTATTAAAAATATTCTGATATTCAAAAAGAAGTATTAAATATTAGTAAAAATCAAATTCAAGATATATTTTTAATACATGCTATTTTGACAATTTTCATGAACAAGAAGTTGGTATTAATAGAGAAAGGTTGCTTTCTTAGAAGCTACCTTTAAGGTGTTAAGTAAATCAAATTTGAAATTATTTTTCAGAAAAATATTACAAAATTAGAATTTTTTCAGAAGTTTTACTTGGTTTAAAAATTTAATTTAGTGCTAAGTATTAAATTATAGCTATCCTCAGAGCATAAAAAAATATCTTCATTCATTAAACAAATATTTCATATTATTTCAGGCCTCTGGGGATCAGTTTTGTCCTTCATTACTAAACAGTAAATAATTATGTTATTTATTTATAAAGAAAAAAATACTTTATAAATTTCCTATCTTCTTATGCTTTCGGGGATCTATTTTATTTTAGATTACTAAAGTGAACATAATTTTGGTGACAGTTTGCAAAAAAGAAAGCTTGTCTTCTTAGCAGATGCATGCAATGTGGGTTAGCCTATATTTGATCTTCAAAAATTCTAAATATGATCATTTCTTAGGCAATAATATCCCTTTACATCATTCTCTCTAAGGAGAAACATTATAAAAATTCAATTTTATCCATTCAATATTTTGTTTCACATCCTGCATATTACCTGCACTATCCTTGCCAACGCTTTAAAAATTTAATTAAATCATTTTTTAAAAAAAATTTGGAAAAGAAGGCGCAAATAGTTTTTGGTGATACTGAAAAGAACCTTTTTTCTGAGTGTAAAAATATATTCTCTGTAGCAATTGGAGATCTGAAATGTGAGTTAAAGAAATAATCTAAAATGGTAAACAAAATTTTAAAACGTTTATACAGTTGTATTTGCATTTTTTTAATTCATTTTTTGCATTTTTGCATACTGAATATTTTTTTCAAACCATGACTAATGATCATTCATTGCTAAGCTATTCAATATTCTGGAATCTTATGGAGGGAGGAATTATAATAATTTTATTTTATTCGCTTTCTAAAAATAATCATATTTCAATCACACGAACTCTGGCTTTACTTTGAATTGTGCGGGCTTTTATATTCCCTCACTGAATCTAACAAGTATTGAAACAAAAAAATACTTTCTGTGCAAAATTGTACTCTAAAGCTTTATAAATTCGAAAGATATGCTAATGGTTTCATTTCATTGCTTTCTGCCTTCCTGTTAAAAAAAAATAGCAACATTGGTCAGAGATAAGTAACAATAAAAATCGTTGTCAAAGAACTCCACGTCTGCTATTCTTTAAATCAAAGAAATGTGGTATTATTATCTATACTTGATTGAAAAATAAACATGAGGGTAAATGTGCATTTTCATATACATCTTGGCATTGACTCACGTTATTTACCCTTAAAAATAAATACTTTGACACTTTATAACACTATTTGATATTTAATCCTTGCATGCTGATTTGAGCTTATGAGTTTATTTAGAATTCGCTTTTCATGTTGCTTATTCCATATTCATGCGATTTCTTGTAATAAAATTCTAACTGTATTTTTGTACTTAAACTCTCCGAGATTCCTATTCAGTGCTTTATGCGTCGCTGCAAGCAAATAAACAAAATACTCTTGACGCATCCGTCGTCAAAGTAAAAACAAATTACATAGGCATTATTAGACTACTTTGTTAAAAAAAAAAAAAAGAGGTCAATTCAGAGAGGTCAATTCAGTCTGCTTTTAAAAGCTAATAATAATGCAGCTGATTTTTTTTCCATTATACTAAACATTTATTTTTTTTTAATTCAATCAAACTATTTTTAACCAAAAATACTTCGTTAACCACAGCATTGCCTTTTAAGTAGTTAAGTCGCTTAGAAATTGGAATTGTAATAATTGCAAGATCTTTATCTTGTAGTTCATATAATTACAGAACATTTTCAACTATTGTTTTCTTCTTTATTTTGGTAAAGAAAAATAATCTCAATAAAATTCTGCCTATTTGATGAAAGAAAAATATATCATTGCACTAACATTATTGATAATAAACATTCAACTCTTCTCAGTAGTTTAAAGCTTCTTCTAAAGATTGAAAGAAATCTCTCAAGGAAAAGCTGAACTAAGCAAAAAAAGCTCGTAACATAAGTTTCGCGTCTTCTTTACAGGAATCCTCTAATTATCTTGTAGAACAAAATAATAAAACTTTTATTTCACAACCAATCCGGGATTATTCGATTAATTAACTGCCTAATTAGGAGGAAATATGCAACAATCAGTCGCAGCTTTTCCCCCCTTCCAGTAATTATCAGCAAAACCATTGAGATGATAGAAGAATTTTTCGGTACAAACGATTTGGAAAGAAATTGTCAAATATCTGAAAATCGATTTCTGCCTCGTTATTGAACGTTCAATCAATATTGGACTCTGTAGTCATTTTGAATGTATTTTAAATAAAAATAGCGAGTGGTAATTTTTAGAAGTTATCTTTTCGCATTTAAATAATTGTCATTAAAAATTCAGCAACAGGAGGCTGGTTGAATCAACTTCTTTAATAGTTATTACGTCGATCTTTTCCTTTGAAGTTTATTTTATACCTTGCAGAATAACGTGTTATTTAAGGTCTGCTTAAACGTGCTTGGAAAGGCGGAATGTTTCAAAATCCACAAAATTCAGTAAACTCGCTTTTTCGAATTTCTAGAGAGGATTAGGTAGAGTAGGACGCCTGAATACTAATGCGATTTCATTTACTTTCTTCGAGTGGGAGAGTTAGCAAGTATAAAGATATTTTACATTAAAAAATTTTCATGTAAAAAAATATATCGAAAAGGGGGAGGGCGCTTCTTCTGTGTTTTTAATAAGAAGTGAGTGATTTCTTTGTAATATTTATATTACAATTTGAAACTTTTCTGAAAAAAAACCCTCAAATATTTTTTTATGTTAAACATAAATATAGAGAAAGCAATATGCACATGCATAAAACTTTATAAATTTAAGTATAGAAAACGTATTTTAACATAGCACAATTTGCAAGAATTAATTAAATATCTGACTTAAAACTAATGGTGAGGTTTGCAAAATTTTTTAATGATATCCAATGATTTTGGTTCTATTTTAAAATAGAATTTCTTTCATGTGATAAAATGTTTCAATTTATGTTTTGTACCAGTCCACTTATTTGAAATTAAGAACTACTTTATATTTCATTCCGAAATGTTTTTTGTATGCATAAAATCTTAGCTTTGATACAAGGAAACAATCATCACAATTTCACTCGTCCTGTTTTACAAAATCTTGCTACGTTGAAAACAAACAGAGCGGTATAGAAACAGAAGCGTGTTAGTTTTATTTTTATGTTGTTGTAAGTGTTTCCTTCCTCCCGAGATATATGATATACCTCTTCACCTAGATCTAATTTTAATTAATATTTTTATTTTTTCTTATCTTAAATTTCTCGATCGAGATCACACTTTTTCATTTCATTATATCCAATACGAGCTCTAAAATATTAATGACCAGTGTGATTTTCACTCTCCTTGCGAATATTCAAAGATATCCAAGATTGTCTTTCCTAAATTCATACGTATCAAAGAAATCCTTAAAAGAATCTCTTAGTAAAAGCATTAAGGGAAGAAATTCTCACACAACTGCTCTTTTTTCAAGCACGAACAGACGTGTTCCAACTTTGATCCCCGTGTCCCCTCCCGTGCAAAAATAAATCGAAGTTTTCCAAATTTGTCTTCTCTTCGGGTATTCATCTGGAAATCTATGTGACATGTATACCTAAACAGAAGTCCAATTCCACACAGAAGCACAAGAATGTGCCAATTTCATTGGTTTCAATGGTAGCGAGTGGCACGCGCTAGGCATAAATGGCGATATAAGTACTTTAAGTGAATATATAGTTGATTTCTATTAACTGTGAGCGATTCAATCTCAAATTCTATTTATTGAATCATGTGGAACAGTTAATCTTTTAGGCATTATCCTTTTGAAAGTCTGTTGGGGAAACCGAAGTAGAATGCCGGGCTTGTTTGTTCCATATTTTATCCGTATTCTTGCTCTATTGAAAGAAGCGATGCAGAATTCATTCGCAGACATAAAATAAATGTTCTTCTCGTTAACCACTCTTTCGAATTAGAAAATCGTCTTTCTGTTTTCACTCCATTGAAAGGTTCATGAAAAAGAAAGTGACATTCTCTATAAAACAATTTAACAATTTTTATCATTTTCCTAACACAAGTTATTTCTCCAAAATCTTAAAAAGCGATTCTCTTTTTCCCATAGAAAATGAGTATTAACTTTGCAAAAAATATTAAAATTTATTTGATTTATTTAATATACATTTTCATTATCTAACCATTATTTATAAGTTTTTAATTTCTTACCAAGAGATTTTGTATCAATTAAAAAGCAGACTTTTAAGCAGAAAAAACTGGAACGGAATATTTAAATGTTGTTATTGACCTCTTCGAGTTCAGACCACTCATTTGAGAATCATGTCAGTGTCTGTTTATCCGTCTGTGCATATGCGAAAACGATAACTCAAAAACGAAGTACGCAAGATTGCACAAGCTTTGCACCAGTCAAAATTCACAAAAATAGAATTTTTTTAGAAACAAAGAATTATTTTCTTCATTACAATGCGAAATAAAACAAGAGTAGAGCACTAACGGATTTTAACCCTCGCGTTTTCAATTCTCAAGAAATGAAACTGTTAATTACATTTCAATGATTGTTCTTATTTATATTCGCGTTACCTTGCTCCCATTTCTTTCAGCAAAATGATTTAATAATTGAACTGAATGCACAGCTGGTTATAATTTAATAAAATTCCAATCAGTAAGCCAAAAGGGAACAGGATTTTAGAAAATGAAAAGATTAATCTGATGAAAGATGAATCTCGGATCAAAGTTTTTAAACATGGTGTCGCAAGTTTAGGTCAAACGGCATATAGCATTAGAATAAGGATCGGAAAATGAAGATAGAGCGACTTTTAATATGAAATGAGTATTTCTAATTGATAAGACAGAAAGAGAATACGGCCTTTTTTTCCTCTTATCCATCCTGTCTTTCTGCCACATTAGGTTGAATATTTAGGGATGATTTTGAATAAAAGTATCTAGGAAACAAGGCCATCACTGAATAATTTATTTATTTTTTAATTTTAAGACAGCATAAAAATTATTCTCTTGTAACGATAGCCGGATAATGTCAACAATATGAAATTAAAATTCAGCAGAAGCAAAATCTCTTCGGATATAAAATAGAATGGCAGTTTCAAATCATCTAATGAGAGGAATTTAAATGCAATAAAGTGAACAATTCTTCCGTTTTCACATTTACTAGGACTAGGTTTTCTTATAGGTAAATACCAGTCTTGATAAACTGAGGAACATTCCCTTTTTTCCATGGCATTTAAATGAAAATAACGAACCAAAATGTTATAATTAAAAGTTAATGCAACAGTGTGTGCCTGAGTAATACGAAAGTACGATTATAAGATAAAATTAATATCTTATCAATTACTGGTAAAATTAGGATGATTTCAAAGATGCACTGCAAGAATAATTTTGTCCCTTTCGAGGGAAATAAAAAGTAAATATTTTATCTAATTGCATTTTAAAAAGGAACATTTTTGAAACCTGGAAATGGTACCCCAAACCTAAATCAGAATAACTATATTTAATGTTCTCATCAGTTTTGCTATAATCTCATCCTTTATTTCTTGAATGTCTGCGCGATAAAACAAGGTTCGCAGACGGAGTAAAATGTCAACTTTTCTCGTTTTTACTGCATTTAGAGAAAAGCATTTGCATTTTTTTGTTTACATAAACCTACATTGATATTAAGAATATGCTGATAACAGCATCAAAAGTAATATGATGGGTTTATTATGGAAATGGAAATGAATCGTTGTATTTGCATTCCGTGAAAAAACTAAATCTTCCTTTTTCTGTTAACTGTAATCATTTTCATTTACTAAAATGAATTATTAACAACAAAGTCTACGAGTTTAGACGATTGAGACATTATAGTTTTTCCTTGATTATTAGCCATTGAATCGCTTTCGAAAAAATTGATATGCAAATTTAAAACATTAATGCATCAAATAGATCTAGAGTTTTAAGCGACTGAAAAACTGATTCAAGACATATTATTCCCAACTTTAAAGGAAAAGATATTTTCTGTGAGCCTTTTTTACTTTTGAGACACATTATAGATTATTATCTCTGCTTCGATAAAACAACCTTCTTAATGAGTTGTCTCCCTTGTTTACTACGAAAAACCAAATAACATGGTAGTCGTGCCATCATCATCAACAACAAAAAGACATTGTTGAAAAAAGAAATCGGTAACTAATTAAAATATAAAAAGAAACCTATCGTGGACTTTCAGTTTTTTAACAAGTATTTATTTCCCTAATGAGTTTTGCATTATAAAATCTTTTTTTTCCTTTGGTTAGCTCCCCAGAGTGTCGTAATGCGTTTAGAATTAAATTTTATGTGTTGTGGTTAAGTAAAACGAAATCTGAAAAGAAAAAAAATGACATGAAAAAGCTTTTCACATCTTTTAGTTTTTAAGCTTTGTTATCGAAAACATTCTTCCATTTTCCAGCATTTAACGGTAATATCTTTATTTTTATTTTCTTTAATCTTAGAAAAAACAAGCAATAATATATAAGAAAACTTTGTCTTTGGTAATATCTTGAAAACCCTGTTCTCTAATACATAATCAAATTGTTTAGATTATGATAATAGATAGCATTAAAAGTTATAGGTTTTTATAGATAAAAAAGGATTTATGTAATTTTAGCGTGAGGCAACTGCTTGTTATAAACGAATTTTATAATGGATTTTTATTTAACAAAGTTGTCTTAAGATAAATCAATAAAAATTGTAATAATATCATACGTAGGAAAATATGTTATACATTTTTTAAAATATATATTGAGTTTTTTAATAATATCAGAATTTGAAATTTTTATTTTGGTAGCTTATGATGTATTCAAACCAACTAATATCATTTATAAAACATCAATAGAAAAATACGGTTCAAAATGTTTAACTTTTTTGTTGTCATACCATGAGAATTACGTTCGTTTTAAAAATTTTCATTCTTATTAGGAAATTATATCCGATTGACGATTTTAATTCAATTAATTAAAAAATATCGTTGCAAAATATACAAATTCAACAGTTTTCATTGTTAGGAAAGCTCATTAAAAATACCCGCCTCTCGCAAAGTTAGGAGTTTCCTTGCATTCCCGTTCCAGGAAGCAAATACAAAATTCAGAATGGCGCATTAAGTCTAGAATACGCAAACAAATAGTTCAGTGTAATGGAAAAATAATAAATATAGGTGCATAATTGGATACGGAATTCCTTAATTCATTAATAATAGATAAGAATTCATTAAAAAACTCGATGAGCTTAGGGCGGTGCGAGAGCAAACGTCTTCAATCACAATTAAAACTTGAGACTCAGATGCTACAAACTTTGAAAGCTTAACAAATGTTCTTGGTTCAACTGATGAAAAGGGATTACAAATTTTGGAGTTAATAAAATCTGATGAGAAATATATTATAGCTATTTAAAGTTGGAATATGTTGTAACTTTCTAATTTGCTACGAAGAAACTTTTTGGAAGAAAGACAACAGAAATATCATGTAAGTAAGATATCAAAATAACTCCATTTTGTTTTTCATTTATTTTAATGCTTAGTGTCTTTTATAAAAGTTACATCCGTTATTGCGGTGTTTTCTTAAAGGGAAATCGTTTGCGTGACGTCCCATCGGTGGCACTCAGATTTGAGGATGAGAGGCTTCATGTGTGATGGTTAGTTTGCGTCATCACACATAGATACAGAAATGTGGCGGGAGTCAGCGACCCCCTGCCAATTGCGGACATGCCTCTAACGGGTGGGGTTTCGCCGTGGCCGGGGGGATTGAATCTTTTCTCTTGCCAATGCTATAGTGGAGATTTTTCTATGTGTGGTCCAGAGTAACTTTATAATTAGACCACCTTCATCATGCAGGTTCGAGATATTGCTGTATCGTGCTACAAATATTTCAAAAATAAGTTTTTGAGTCAATCACATGGTTTGCTCATCGATATGCGAGCGTAATGTAAATTCATGCTTATATGATAAACGTCAAATACGATAAGTCAATTTAATTTTAGAATCCATTGTGCATGGCAGATGGAAAGCAAATTTGATGTTGCAGTATACTTAAACAAAACACGGTTAGAAGTTAAACGGCATGCGCAGTTACCTTTGCCATGCCGCTGTGACGCTGGTTAACTCCATTTTATTATGAACATAAATATTAGAGGAAGTAGCATATACAGTGCATAAGAAATATTGTAAATAACTAAAATATTTTATCCAGCTATGTTTAATTTGCAGAAGTATTCATCGGATTTATTATTTGGAAAATACCAGTATAAAGTTCTAAATTTTTAATTAACTATAAAATCTAGAGCTAAAATGCTAAGTTAATGATAAAATTTAATTAATTTAATCTAATTCATACTATAGAATTGAACTGAATCACTACGGCTTTTTAAATATATACAATAGAAAAAATTAATAGATCTATTCAATTGTGTTATAGAGTAAAATTAACATCAAATTCTAACGCATGATTTTAAAATAGAAGCTTTATCAATTCATACCAATAACATAGCATGCCGACAATACTTCTCAGTTTCCAATATGTTTCGGAACAAATAAATCGGAATTAATTTTTCAAATGTATACTAATTTTTCTACCATAACTCAGTTTATTTTCTTGCTGGGATTTACAGAATAAAAAATTGATTCATTCCATCCATATAAGTTGTCTGGGAATTTTAATGTCGCATGGAATTAAAATTCCTAAAAAGACTAACATTTAATACGTAAATATATTAGATGCATTTTCAATTTCTTGCAAAGATCTCTATTATTTCATTTCCGATTTTGATGAATTATATTAAAATGCCGATAGAATGCATACGAGCTTTGAATATCTACGTTTACACGAAATTTCCTCAAATAAAGCAACACAAATATCGAAATTCGACAATTGTTAAAAAGATATAGAAATCAAAAAATCCTACAATACCAAATTTCGGGCTTTTTATATGATATCTTCTGATAAAGGAGGATTATGCTTTCAGGAAAAGGGATTCATTTCGGAGGATAAAGAATATTGCTTCTGTCATTTGACCACATTTGTCAACGAACGCTTGTCATTAAAATAACCACTGAAATATAAAATATTTATTCCATGGATACATTTTACAAACAGCCTGCGTTTTAAAAAAGTAACGGAAAGCGTAAGTCAAATATCTGAGAATCGGTTTCAAACTTCTGAAATCCACAAAGCAATCCTCCGCTGATTTTAACCTAAGCATCATCCACACTCAGTCACTCATCCATACACTCGCCATTCATCAGCTATAAAGTAAAATGCATCTAAAATGAATCCTAAACAATCTCTTTCACTTCGAGGCAGAGTTAACAACATCTTAAATTTTTCTCCCTCCAGTTGATGGATTTAACCGAGGCCAACATTCAATTCCTAATATGCATCTCAAAGACAATAAAAGTCTGTAATCAAAAGTGAAAGGAATCACTCAAGAATCCGAGTGTTTCCTTCCTTGGCCCATTTATCCTCCAGGTGACTGGATTACGAAACGGAAAGGACGGGATCCCAAACCGAGGTGTCTTATGCCTGTGAAATCGTTATTCGTGGGAGGTAAGCTCTCATTTGCATAATGGTATATTTAAATTATTTGGCGATTAAAGCGTCTCTAACAGTAGAAAATAAATCGTGTTTATTTTGGAGTTTTCCATAAGGCTGCTCGTAATTGGTGAGGATCTCTGAACATTAGTGGCGGGTTTTCTGGAATATTTACCTATTGAGAATGCTAAGTCTTTTGAAGCGCAGCTGTTACGCATTATATTCGGTGAATTTATTTAAGTCATTCCTAATTTTAAATAAGAAAGTAAGGCGAAGTCATAAACTAGGTTTAAAATCTATTTAAGGTAAGATTTTGGTGTCTAGTGATATTACTTATATTCTGAATACAAATTTTTACATTATAGTAAAACTTTCTTTTATCAAACTAGTGATAATTTGACATCCTGTTTGTCTGAAATGTTTCTTAACTCGGCAGAAAAGATAAAAAAGAATTTCAGCATGAAAATATAATTAGGAGTGCCAATGGATTTGAGTAATATTGTATCAACTCGATACATTGCATCAGGTGCATAAAACAGATATGGACTAGATGTATCATGTACTCGATAACAGTTTATGAACTCGATTGATACCAGTTTGCAAAGTATTCGGCTGATATAGTCTAGTTTACTGCTTAGTCGGTATAAGGAACAACGTGTGATATTTTTGTAACAATAACTATTTCAATCACTGCCATTACTCCATGTAACGCTAGCGGTAACATGCACATACCACTGAAGAATCTCCACATTTTTTTTTATGTTAAGCATATATATAGTCAACGCAATTCCTTTCCTCTTCTAGTCCATTTGTTAATCACTGCCAACTCCAAAACCAGTACCTCTTCCGAAGATTTTAGTTTAGTTTAGTTATATTAACGTCCCGTTCTAAAGCAACACTAGTGCTATTATGGGACGGACCTCGTTATTTTGAACCGCGGTCAGATGACGAGGACGACACCTGAGCTGGCTCCCTCCGCTCCACACCACACCAGCCGGAAGACGTTTGGCCCTGACGGATTTAATGTACAACAGGCCCCCTTACACGACGATTCTTCGGTGGAATCGAGCCTCGAACCTGAAATCCTACAGCTCAAGAGCCGAGGTCTTACCACCTGGCCACCGTGAACTCGCCTCTTCCGAAGAAGCGAAATCGCAATTCAAATTTACTTTCTTCTTATTATTAGCTAAAAGTCTCGACTAAAATCGGGTGATAGTGTATCAATCGGATAAAAGGTATTAAAGAGTACTTATGTAACAGAATGTAAGAACGTAACAGTATTGCCCTATTCTTGTCTGCAGTTGTGTCCTGACAAAACAAATACTTGCTTTATGTTTTCTATTTTTACCTACAATTTCTTGACATTGCCTGTAATAAAAACTCCAACACATTTGTTTATCTTTTTGTGCAACATTTATTAAGAATGATAACATTTTCGTTGAATAAATAAGCACATTTTGCTTTATATAATCTTCTTTATTCGAAACAAATTGGTAACAGATTCGAAACAGATTGGTAACAAAAAGCAAACAGATTTATTATAAGTAAATTAATAAAACTTTAAATTAAATAAAAGGAAGTGTTTCCTTCGAATATAAAATGACACGATAACAACAAAATGGAAAGCGGAAGATAGAAATAAAATTCGGTGCACAGATTTAACATTTGAATGGCAGACATCCATCCAATTTTGAGTGAAATCCAATAAAGGTTTGAGTGTCTGTCGGTCTGTACTATCGGAAACATACAAACACGCTAAAAAACAAAATGAATGAAATATATCACATTGGATACGGGATTTTGTAACTACAATTCTACTTTTGTGTCAAATTTTTTTTTTTTTCAATCGGTTGATAAGAAATACGAATGCACGGTTTTCGAATGCCGTCTTCCAGGAATGAACCGTCAATTAAAAAAGTTGTCTAAGGATCACGCAATTGATTCAGTGAAAATATTAACTTCACGCCATAGGTCAATATTTCGTAGAATACTACTCCAATGCCAAGCAAGGCGTTTTCTGCCATATCCAAATTCCACCCTTTTTTGCAGGGGCGGCGGGAAAAAAAACTTTATTAGAAAGTAAGCGAGAAAATTTTTCAGAGACTCTCCCTTGATTCGTAATAGAAGTTATCATTTTTTGTAAGATGATTTGAAGCGGCAGTTGAAAAGTATGAGAGAATTATTTTGAATGTTTATTCGAATGGTAGCACAGACATTTTATAAAGAGATCCAACATTCAGCAGCAATCATGAGTTCCTTACAGTTGCAATTCAATTGTGTTCTTTCATTTTCAGGATTCGCTGGTGGGTCAATAAAATTCAATGGCTGTGCAACAAGCGGTGATCCAAATACCAGTTCATTGAAATAAGAATAGTGTTTAAAATAATACCATTTTGATTAAGTTTAAAAGAATTTTTACTTTAATCATTCTACTATCTTATGACTTTTGAGTCAATAATCTATGATTCGTTATTTATAGATATTATGGAATCTGAAAATTATTTTTTCTGATCATGACTATGAGGTGGCGCCACGAATATGGATTCCATGTTTAATAGATTTGAAGATCAATCGAGAACTACTTAAATAACGCATTGTCATCGAAAATATATGAGTGAAAAAAATTTTAAAACTTTAACACATTAAAATCGATCTCAAAATGTGTTACGAAATTTTATTATTACAAACATCCAATAATGAAACAACATGTATAAAAACGTCCAGCTCAGGTGTTCTAAAGTTCAACCCGTCTTCCCGTCAATAATAGGGCATTTTAATGACGTGTTTAAGCTTAAAATAGGCACTTCAACCGTCTATGAGTGATTGGCATTTCAACTGAAATCTATTTTTACATTATCTCACTATTTATATCATAATACTTGCATTTTACATGGATGACAGAAATGCTGCTTCGATTTATCTTTTTGCTTTTCTTCATCCTTAAATAAATAACAAAGCCAAACAATTACAAAATCAAATATAAAATGAACTGAATCATTTTGCAAGTATAGCCGATAGAAAAGAATCTATGAAGTTAGGAATCTTTGTATGTCGTTTTCTATCAGAGATAACCATCGAAATTCGCTATCTCTTAACTTTGGAATATGCATTATTTCCTCACAGCTGAATTTATTTCCATAAATGAATCGACTGAAACACAATTAATATTTCAGATGGTAGGAAATAACAAAGGCGCAACTGACGATACATCCGTACTTTGCATTTCCATACGTGTATGAAACACTCCCCCACATTTTTCTGCTGCAGCAAGTTCATGTCCGGGTCGATATGAATGCATGTTTTCCGGCCCACCAGATCTGTTCTGTGTTTGACATTTTAATTCGCACACCTGTGCAACACCCTCAGTGAAAATTGAATAAAATTATGTCCTCACCAGCCAAACAGGAATCGATTTTGTGTCTGCAACAACCCAGCCCGGTTCCATGCCCCCTTTTCACTTTCGTCTTTACTTCACTTCGGATCATTGATACATTGCGACGCTCGATTTAGATAGCCGGCCCATCTTAATGCGATTCAGAATGAAAGAGATACAAAAATGACTCGTGACAGTTAAGTGAAATAGAAGCAATCATTTTCTGAAAGAAATTATGACACCGCGCTTGTTACGTCCCCGCTGTTTTTCAATAGTGGTGTAAAGTTTGTTTTAAAATCGATATTAGATTTTATCTGATAACAAACTGCTGTCTCGAGCTTATAAAATTGTATTTGCAGATTCTTGATTCGTATTTCATTTGAAAAGTTTTCTGGACGTCAATTTTAAGCGCGGTTGTTTCTTGAAGCGGTCTCTCCAAAACTCTTTCGCATCAACTCGAATAGAGATTAGTTTGTGTTTTAGACTTCTCCAATCGATTCGAACCCAAACTTGACATAGAGTTGCAATTGCAATCACAAAATCACACACTAAATTTGATGTATTTAAATAGTCAATACCAAATTGGATGTATTGTGCCAATCACATACCAAATTTGTTGCATTTAATATTTTTTGTGTTACCCGAGACACTTGCACTCTTTAAGAGAACAGAAAGGCATACATTTAACTTCTTGTTGAATATAGCTCAAATTTCAATAGATGTTTACAGTATAGATTAATATCTGCTCCTCATTTTATTCCACTAATAATCTTTGTTTTGTTATTATCGCATTATCATATATTCAAACAGCCTGACAGTCAGATTTTCTGAATAGATTTTGCGTGAAATTTGATAGAAATATACTAATTGTGTATAAAGACCATACACTGTTTTTGAATTGTCTTTGTCACAAATACAATACCAATAATGTGTATTTTTCGAATTCAGGAAAATCTCAAATATAGAAATTCGTCAAAAGCACGAGTTCATTTTTTTATTACTTTCTCTAGACGTTGTATACGAAAATTTTGACCAATACATTTCGCACCTATACACTTTTCGCTAGTGTATTTAAATATGGCGGGGAGGGGGAGGAGTTGCTCCTTGGATCGATTTTGTAATTTTGATGGCGAAATGGGTGCTTGTATGAAAATCATTTACAATTAGTTTAGAATGCTGATTGAAAAAAATATGTTGAATATTTACCTGATTTCCCACTGAAAATTGCTATAAAAATTATTTCTTGCCTCTTCCCTTTTTCATACTATTAAGAAATGATGTTAGTATGCACATATTACAGCGGGACTAATAATCTTATGTTTTGCGAACTAGTTTTTCTCTTACTAATCAAAAATAACCACCCTGCTTTGTTGTTCCTTTTACTCTATCAGATTTACACTCATTCTTATATAAAAGAAACTAAGTGTATTTGAGCCTAACATTTGGAAGATGTGTATGTGTAGCATTAGTACTCAACCTTTGGTCGTATGGGCTACCGCATCAGATTTACTTTCCAATATGAAAAACCATTGTAGTAGGAAAATAACGTTTTTCGCGAGTCCGAAGTAAATTTTCTTTTCTTTGTGGTTTGGAAATTTTCACTTGAAATATTTGTACATCTTATGCATACTTTAATCTATAATTTCATACATGAATATGTGTAAAAGGTTTCATCTTCAGATTTATAAAAGTCAACTTAGGAAGGCTACCAAAAAACTTCATAAAACAGGAATTTGCATAGGTAAGCACCTCTTTACATTTAACTTTAATATTTCACAATATTTTTGGTTTATGTGTTTAGCATTGTCAATAAGGAATGATTTCAGCGAAACTTTCTCTAAGGCTCCTTTATGAAAACTAATCCAACTCCTTCGTCCGACCATTTATCTCACCAGCATAAAGATTACGGGCCTTAAACGAGTGCTCAGATTTTTATTTTCAGATTCCTCAAAGGCTCTTCTTAGTATAAGGAACGAAAAACAGGTAGAATGAAATATTTCAGTCATTACGTTTGCGACGGTCACATTGACAAGCATGCACACGTTCAAAACGACCTTTGACAGATTGGTTCAAAGAGCTGATTCAGCTCTTCTCTCTAAACGCTGACATTTGTACCCAAGTTTATCCGCCACGCTCTTCACGTTTCGTTGAACGGGTCCTCAGACGAGCACACTCCCTCTGCATGGATTTCTTTGAAAAAAACTCGTATGTATGTAAATGTATGTAAAAACTCGTAAAATGTAAATGTAAATGTATGTATGTATGTATGTAAAAACTCGTAAAATATGTAAAAGAGAATGCCCCCATTCTCAACGTGTTTTTGTGCTTATCGTATTCACAAACTGCCTGACAGGGATCATTACCAAAATGTGTTTTTTGACTCAGGAAGATCTGAAACGTCAACATCTCGAGTTCTCGGATTTTTACACTTTTTATAATACTTTCTTTTTAACATATTTCCTGTGCGAAGAAGTCGAAAATGTAGATGAATCGTGAATGGCCGACTACAGTGAAAAATAACAGTAATGACGAACCTGTTCGCTTTCTAAAAATGTTTGAGTTTTTTAAACTATGATATGGAGCAAAGAGTTTTCTGGTTCCTTAAATAATAGGGTAACGAATATGTTTTTCTTGTTTTAAAAACCATTCAAACTTGTAATGATTTGAATTTCAATTAAAAATAATTATTTTATTGGATTAAGGTGTACATACACACTCATTAGAAGATTTTTTTTAAATTTTAATAATCCTGTTTTTTCACAGTAGCTCATTAATATATGTTTAAGCTCATTTCAGTGAGAAAAAACCATATGACAGTAATTATAATTAATTAAACAATATTTAATGGGCGAATTAGCATATTTTTTGTAACATGATATCTTAAATTCTAATTTGTACAGACACACAATACACAATTCTATTTGGAAACTTTGCCTAATATTAGTCTTCATATTGTCTGCCTCAATCAATTATAAAAATATATAGTTTCTGTTTAACAATTTTTGCATCAACGGTGAATAGAAAAGGCGAAATTTTTTCTGTAATTTTAACTTTTAAACAGCTATTAAAAATTTATTTCTATAAATATAACTTTGGTTGAGACACAAAACATCCACTGTTTCATACAGATTATTTTGATATATAAATAATTGTATTTGGTTCATTTCTTGTTGAATTATGATTGTTTGAATGAAGCAACATAGTGGGAAAATACCATTCTTCATAAAATGAGTTAAAAAACCCGAAATTAGAGTTTTTAGTTAAAGTACCTCAATAAAAATAATTATAACTCGAGAAATATTCCGAATATTGACAACATCTTAGTATCGTTTGAAAGCTAAAGCATCATAGAACATTTTGAAGCAATAAAAAAATATTCGATATTTTGAACGATTTTTGAAGTTTCAAGTGTGTACGTTACACCTTTAGCGATTATAAATCATTTTATCGTTTATGTATGTTTTTATGATTAGTCCGGATCAAAAGTACGATACACCCCTACAGTTTAAGATGCTGCTTTGTTGCATTACTGGCCACCGTGTCAATACATGTATATGTGTGTGTGAGTGTAAATTGAAAATTTTGGTCTTTTAAGAATATGTAATGTATGCAAAACTAATAAATAAAAAGTTAAAATCAGTATTCTAAAAGATTAATTATCTTGTGAATGATGTTCTAATAAAAAATTAACATCGAAAATTGGTCATAGATTCACACAACACTCTTTTCTATTAATTATCCTTCAAGATCGTCTTTATTCCATAAATTTGAAATTTTTTTGAGGCAACCGGTGTTAATTACATCAAAACATATAAAAAATATGTTTCATTTTTTGAACTTTACTCTAGCGGATATATTTACATACATTAAGCCCACATACACGCCAAATCACAGCAAATTACGATTTAGGTAACTTGCAGCTGAGGAGCAGAAATTTTTCCGATAAATCGACTGCGTGCAAGGATTGAAACTCTAATAGATTACCAGTACGGCAGTAATATGATACCATTTCTAAAAAAATTGTTGGAATGTTTTAAAAAAAGGTTATGCCAGTTCAAAATGAGTGGGTCAAGAATTACGCTTAACATGTTGACTGTTACGAGCATCGCTCGCGGCTCACACTTTCTGATTTTATCTATCTCATTGGATTATCTCTTCTCTACTATAATTCAGAGATAGCAAAGAAGGAATCATCTAATCAGATAGGAGGTAGAAATATTACATATCAGCCGTGGCAGTGAGCGTGTTAAAAAAAAAAGGCGCGAGTAACAATTTTTACCCTTTGTACTCTCGCTCTCCATTCAAAACGGTGCATCATTTTGACGTTTTATTTATTTATTTATTCAATTAATTTTTATTGTTATAAATACCTGCAAAGTAGTAAGAAGATGCAAATTTATTAAACGGGAGGATTCAGCTCAAAACAATTATATATATTTATTTTTGGAGCAGTAAGCAAGTCTTTGTATTAGGTGAATAATTATGATCGAATTACTTTTCTGAGTGTAAAGGATTAACATACTTTAGGAGAAATTCCTTTGTATTTTTTTCCATCAGTATATTTTATCAGCTTTATAATATGAGCATCTGCATTTATTTCATAAAAATACAAATCGATTTGCGAATAAAAACAAAAAGAAAGGAATACAAGCTTATAAAAGAAAAGGTACGAACACGATCCATTCTTTACATTTCACATTTTTTGGTTTATGCCCTTCTTTTGAACAGCAGGGTTCCGTTTGTATTGGAAAACAGTTTAGGGCGGAATTAGTATCGGCGCCAGAGTTCACTGCGAGATCATCTGTCGCATCTCATTCAGTGTTGGCATGAGCTGAAGATAGAAGGAAAATATTATTTTGGAGAGATGCCGACGAGTGCCCCGAACACTCATTCAGTGCGGTCGACGCATGAAAGAATCGTTTCTTCAAAGGGATGGGAATCGATTTGGGCTCAATAAACGTTCATACCGATAATGTGGAGAAGCATTCGGGAATGGAAGGGTTAGAGAAATTCGAATGCCTACTCACTAAAGAGTACAAATGCATCGAATTTAGTGAAATATTTATCCAACTCCAGCTATATTGTCCCATACATTACAACATTATCGAAAAATGTGTTTTGTTTTTAACACATTTTTCTCTCCCCAGTTTAAAACGCGGCTGACCTAGTGATACATTCGTCTGTTACTTCCTTGTATGGGAAGAACAGAGGAAGTCAAAAAAATCTAACTCGATATTTTGATGAATAATTCGTTTTAGTCCCCCCCCCCCCCCCCCGGCGAGTTCGAAAGAACATTTTTAGCATTACGTCAATCTGTCTATCTAGCTGTCTATCTGTGACAAAGATAACTAAAAAAATACTTAGAACTAGATGGATAAAATTTGGTACTCGGTCTTCACGCCCTATTTATAGACTTTTATCAAATTTTGAACAAAATCCGTCCGAAATAAGTTTGACCAAATGCATTAAAATATTTGAACCTTTGTTGATCCGTCATTTCAGAAATATGTAAACGCGATAACTCAAAAACTCAGTGACCTAAAAATATTAAATTTGTTGTGTAACTTCAATTGATTCTTTGCGTTCAATTTTTAGCTTTAATCGGTGGGAAAAACGCGCCTAAAATAAAATTCGATTTTCAGATGCTATTAACCACATGCCAGGGTTTAATCGCCAAAACACTCGCCTACAATCAATTCATATAAGTGAAAATGTTAAATTCATTCCAAAGTTTAAAATTTCGTAATTATTGTAAAAATTCATGCCAAGTAAGGCGTTATCAGGGATAGCACTTTCATTAGAAAGTATACGAGAAATGTTTGAGAAATCCATTCTCGCTGGTTTAAAGATACAATGGCAAATGTTTAGAACGAAAGACATTTTTTTCCAAAAGTTATGCACAATACCATGGTTAAATAAAATATTAATAAAATCATTAGTTGATGAATAAAATCAAGTAATTCAGTTCCAAAGCATAAAATATTAGAAAATTTAGCAAAATAATGCCACATTTTTAATTAAAATTAGAAGCAATAATGAAAATGAAATGTTCTTTCATGATTCCTGCTTTTTTTAAATTTATTTTACAAAAATGAACACACATTTCTAAGACTAATTATAAAGTTTTTGCAGTAAGACAAACATAACTAATATTGCCCAAATTTTTCCTAAAGAACCAAAGCCAATTAAAATTCAATTTTTTTCCACGTTATTTTTAAACAATGACTGCAAATTAAAATATTTAATGAATGTTTTCCACTAAGTAACTAGAATAATAGAATGCCTAATTGTGTCATTCTATATGTGCCTCTGACTTTGATAGCATTGAAAATTACTACTTTGCATGAAAACTACTAACAGAGGAATGCCGAAAAGAATGGTAACTATTCATTCTCTGAGACTAAATAATAGTGCTTTAGAACCATTTCATCCCCTAATTGTTCCGAACTTGGACCACCACTCCTCAGATTAAGTAAAATGTTCCCATTCTTCAAACTCCCATTGTCAGTTTTTAGATAATAGCAACTTTTCTTGGTTTCACAATAACAGCGACTCTTGATCACTGGGTATCAAAACTCATTTGTTGTCAATTCTTACTTTAGAGAGCACAGATTTGATTTGTGGTAAACCTTAGATGTACTGCAGTATAACTTCTCTGTTACTGTGCGATCGTCTGGCACATATCGTTGACATCCCCAAAACTTGCCTTTGCACCCTCCCCTCTGCATAACCTTGGATAAGAAATATTGATCTTCAGTTTGAATTGAGCCTTTTTAGTGAATACGTTGTGATGATAAATTCTTGGAATGCAGTTAATATTATTGGAAAATGGAATTTGTGTTCAGAAACTGTTTCATAAAAATCATATACAAAATTTGATATATTTAAGTCGCTGCGTTTTTGAGTCATCACATTCACATGTTTAAGAAAGTACAAACAGACCGAAGACCAAGCCCTTGAGGAATTTGTTTCTAGATATCAATGACACCAACAGTAAATCTAAAATTTGATACACAGATGTGAAATCTGTCCACTTAATTCTCTTCGTTTTGCAGTTATGGTGCTAAATTATATGGAGATAGCCGGATAAACAGACTTCCTCAGAATGGATTTTGTTCAAAATGTGATAAAAATCTGTCACTTAAAATGTGGTGCGTGATCGTTATACTTATCTGTCATCTTTTGAAGACAGACGAACTGACAGGCAGACAGACGAAATACCAAAATGCCCTTTTTCTGAAAAGTTTAAAGTGTGGAGATGCGTCAAAATATTGAATCTAGTTGCGATTCCGGCGATTACTGAAATCAGCCCCTCTTGTTCTCACAATCATTTCGTGTTTATAATTCAGATATTTTATTTTCCCCACAAATTGGCGAATGACGACTTTTCCCTGGTACTTTTGACAAGGAGAAACATTTTGAGTTTGAATCCGACTTGAAATGTCATCATATGGGTTTTCAGAAACAAGCCAAAATTTGAGCGAGGGGTTTTCTTAATGTTTTGACAAATCAGTATATACAAGTAATATTCAATATGACTTTAGAAGGATAAACTTTAAAAAAAGGATTAGAGTTTTCTAAAATTTTATTTTAAATTAGTTCATAAACTTGTGACTTCGCATGTTGAAACACCATCTGTTAGTGAATCAAATATCTCCTCTGGAAATTGCTACTTTCCATCGAAAGAACTGGAACAGAATTGTAACACTGCATCAAAAAAGACAGTTCTGAAGAGCATCGAACTCAAAAGTGAGTAAAAACATTCCAATGAAAGGTGAACTTACGTGCTGATGTATGTTTATATGACCTGCAGAGGTTTGATACTATAGTCTTCTCGAGCGTTTATTGCAACTAGGGATTGCAATACCGGTAAACCGGGATACCGAATACCGGTATTTTGAGCCATTTGTACAATTTTGTAATACCGGTATTATCAAGTTTAAATAACGATTTTTCAGTATTTACTAGAAATTTTTAAATAATCTTGTAATTTTTTTAATTGTCAGGGATCTCCAACATAGCAAAATAGTATACGTTTTTGTTTATATGTCTCCCTAACGGACGAAATTAATTAGACTGTGAATACCAAGTTGCATCGTACAATCAAGAGAAGTGATAAAATACTGTATGACAATGGATTGTAAAACCCTCCACGCTTTTGCGCATACGTTAGTATGGGTTTACTTCTACAAAATAGAAGTGAGACGAAAGATGAAATGATATGTTTAGGAGGAGATTCTAAAACACTTTGGAACAGTTTACTCGAAATGATGGAACGATCTTACGATGTCTTACGGTATTTACATATTTATATTGATTTTAAAAATGAAAAAGAAAAGAGACTAACCAATTCAAATCTGATCACGTTTATAGTAAATTTTCTTAAAATATTTTTACCCACAAACCTCACCACATTCAGAAGAATTCGGTACAGTTATCGAAGATTATGATGGCACTAATGTGAAAGGAATTGTCGCTTGAACAAAAATTAAAATTAGTGATAAAAAATTCAACAAACAAAAATACAATACAGAAATCAGCTATATCCAAAAACATCCGACGAGTAATCGATTTATATGAAGATGAGGGATTTAGAGGTAAATATTTGGAAAAAATATATCGCAAATTTCTAACAGTACCACCAACTAACGTAGATGCCGAAAGAGCGTTTTCGACAGCTGATAATTTTTGCACAAAATTACATTCCAGGCTTAATGACAGTACAATTGATGCATTATGTTTTTAAGATCACATTTCAAAAATTTGTAATAGTACCACAGACTGAATAGTGATGTTAACACCTTTTTCTTTATCTAAACATTATTATTGCCAGGGTCTCCGCTGAACACTCTATATACTTTCAGTGGGTCCCCTCACATGTTGGTTTAAATGGTAATGAGATAGCGGATATTGAGCTAAGACTGCCTCAGCTGACATATTTCATGGTGATACAACACTAACTTATTCTGAAATCTCCTCTATCAAAAAGATGGAGTCGAGTGCACTTTGGAGAGTCCCACCTGCTCACCCTTGGTGCTTTGGTAAGAGTCCCGGCTGGTGTCACCGTCTGAATATCCCTAGAAAACAGCAAACGGCCCTCTCTCGTTTTTGAGAGGACACATCAAATTCCTCACCTTCCAACACGGACGCAGGATCTTTGGCAGATCAAGCCTCGCCCAATCATATTCTTAAATGTTAAATTTTACGATTTTTGAGATTTTAAGAGAACCGCTATTGTTTTTGGACTTTTTAGAGATATTTGGTTTCATGGCCTTGGATCAGAAACAACAACAACACTTTTTTGTGATTTAAATAAAGAAAATGTTCCTTTACTTTTTTGCGATTTTTTATATACAGTTATAATTTATAAGTTACAAATTATTTTTGTGATATTTACATTCTCTAATAAAACTGGTAAATAAAACAAAGAAACACCCGTGTTTTCTTCCTTTTCCTAAAATTTCTAATACCGGTATTAAAACCGGTATCCCGGTATTAAGATCTAAAAAATACTTAATACCGGTATTGAACTTTTGGTCCGATATTGCAATCCCTAATTGCAACGGATTATGATTGCAATTTTGAAAATGATTTCGATTGTAAGTTTCAGATATAAAAGAATATCTAATTAGAATCTCATGAGTGGTCACGTTTAAAAAGCTACATTGAAGCTGCAAAATATTTTTAGAAATCTTTTGTAGGTTGCTCGCCACGTCATTAAAAAAGTATATTCAATTGGAGGAAATAAGATATAAAATAAATCAAGAAATAAATTTCCAACAGAAAGTTTACAAAAATCTATTGAACTGTCGACAAATAGATAATAGTTATGACTTGCCTACAAAAATCGATGATCATATTTTTCCTCCCCAAAAAATTATTTTGCAAAAATATTCTTTGTATTATTTTAAAAAGAAAAATTGGCTTTTTAATGATATAAAAATAATTTCATTTGAATTTTCCCTTTAATTTAAACAATATTTTTAATATAATTTGATACACTATTTATAATGATGGAATTCAAACTCAGCCATGAAAACATTTACTCTCGCATTGTGGCCCCTCATTCATTCCTTATCGGGATTTTCACTTCTCTTTTACTTCGTAATATATACACTTTTTAATTTGTAGTTGTAGTGGGCTTATTAAACTGAATTCAGGCTTTTCGATCGTACCAAATCAGAAAGTAAAATGTTTTTTAAATGCAATCTATAAATCATTTAACAGCCTAAAAATTCAATAATCTGGGTGAGCAACATGGTCGTCAAAGGTGGCTTATTGTATATAAGGTCCGATCATTATCTGTCAGATCGAATTTCTCATACAACGACCGAAACATGTTGTTTCTTGAAATGGTGAAAGCGAGAGCGACTATTTTTCTATTGTTTCGCTCCGATGCTACCCCACATCCTTCCAAAATAAATTAAATTCTCGTTAAGCCAGCGATTCTCAACCCGTGGGGCGCGAGCACACTAGAGGGGGGCGTGGCTATATCCAAGTGAAAATATTTTACAAAATTGATTAACTAACTGAAAGGAAAACACACATACACAAAGAGAACAAAATACATTTCGACATATTTAATAACTTATTAAAGTAAAACAACTTATAAATCAAAACTTACTTAATCAAAACATACTAAATTAAAACAAATTTAATAATTATTAGTGATTTCCTTGGGCCCGTCTTGCAGAGCAAAGTTTTTCGAAGGAAGGCTTAGTATTAGAAATAGCCACTCTCAGTTCTGTTTCTATATTTTTGTCTTCAAAGAAGCCCCAACAGAAAATCTAGTTTCACAAAGGCAGGATGTTAAATGGTAATAGAATGCGAAATGCCCTTGTTTTTAGTGCAGAAAAATCATCCTCTACTCCTAACCAAAATTCAAAAAGTGATTTATAACTAAATTGTCTTCTAGTTTCGCCACTTGTCGTGAAGTCTATGAATTTTTCTTCCTCGTCAATTGAGAGTCCTTCAGGAGTCTTATGAAATGGATCCCTAACCCACTCGTAACTTGCTATCAGTTTGTCGTCAACAAGAAAATACTTTTTAAAATTCTTTGTCGGCATGGATAAATGATTTTCAATCTTTACAAAAGCAACTTTTACAGGTTCTTCTTCAGCCTTATAAGTTTTAGTACAATCATCCACATTTGCAAATATTGTTAGGTTTTTTGCTTTAAATTTCCGCTCCACAATTCCAATTTTCTACAAAAAGCATCAACTTTATCACTCGTATCCAACATAAGTGCATTTGCTCCTTGGAGTTGAAGATTCAAGTTATTTAATTTCTAAAATATGTCGACCAAGTACTTCAATTTCATCACAAATAAACCATCGCGAAAATTCTCAGCCTCCTTTCTGTTTTCTTCTTCTAGAAAAATGGCGATTTCTTCTCTTAATTCCTAAACACGTTGCAAAAATTTCCCACATGATAACTATCTTGCAATCTATCTATCTATCAATAAAATACTAAAGTTGAATGTACTGAACTCATGTCTTTACAAAGTGCAGAAAAGATTCTCGATTTCAGGGGGTTTCACTTTTATATAATTTATTACAGTTACAACTGTATTTAACACAATATTCAAACCAGGACTCATTTCTTTCGAAGCCAAAGCTTCTCTTTGGATCATGCAATGTGTGCATTGAGGCGAATTTTGTTTTACTAGTGCTTGTAAACCTTGGAATCTTCTGGACATTGAACGAGCACCATCGGTGCATATTCCGACGCAATTTTTCCATTCTATGTTTGCCTTGTTCATAAAATCATTTAAAATAGCAAATAATGCGAGCGCTGATGTTATGAGTTCTATTGGTTTGTAGAAAAGTAGTTCTACTACTGACATATTATCACAAATTTGATCATAGGCAATTAAATGAGCATCTTTATTACTATCTGTTGCTTTGTCAAGCTGTATTGAAAAAAATTTCTCACGCAACCTCGACAAAAGCTGATAATGTACATCTTCAGCTATATCGCCTATTCGACGAGCAACAGTATCATTTGAAAGAGGTATGGACTGCAATTGCTTTGAAAAATTATCTCCAAACAGTTTCTACAATCTCAATTGTTGCTGGCAAAATAAGCTCTTCACCAATGGTGTGAGGTTTTTTTTACATCTGGCTATTTTATATGAACTTTGCAATTAAAGTTTTTTTTCACAGACACAGTTTCTTTAAAATATGATTTTTACTTTTTATATGATTTTAATTTTAATTCGAAGAATTGTCTGGGTTTGTTGACGTACTCACTATGAAGCGTTTCCAATTGTCGTTTAAGTTGCTGCCTGCGGCCAACATTTTTGAGCAAATGATACACAGGGGCCTTTCTTCTTCATTTACTTTAGTACTGGTAAACCCAAAATTTAAGTATTCTTGAGAATAGTTCCTTGATTTTACTTTCGGAACCACACTCGTCTGTGTACTTGTTGATGCTTGACTATCGTCTAATGCTTGCTTACTTCCGCTTGAAAATTTATTCATGAATCTGTATAAATCTGCTGCCGTGAATATTTAATATGGTGAATTGCAATTAACATGAAAACATATATAACATACACATTCACGATAGATTCGATAGCGATAAAAGGATCGACTCCAATGAGACTGGCTGGAATTGAAACTTGCGTTATCGAACATTTTCCTTCTTTCTGTGAGAAAACATTTGCTCGGTGCATGCTCGAGACGGCATCGGTCGTGTGGATTCCATTCCACAAACATTGTTTATTTTTTCCCTTTTGTTTAGCCATGCTTCAGTTTTATTTCTTTTTTTTATTAGAAAAAATGTATTCCCAGTTTCTAAATTTAGCTCACCCCTTCTAGGTTTTAACTTTCTTTAACGAATTTTTCTACTTTTACATTCTTTTAACGTTATCCCCCTCTTTGGCTTTCATTTCAAATATAATATGTAAATTTTCCCCGCTTTCATTCGCTTCATCTATTCCCCGCCCGCTTGTCCAAAATGCAAGATGTGGTTTCTCGCCAACGTTGGCTCGCTTTTTCTCTTGTTTTGGCAGTTAGTTAAAAGCAATTTAAAAACAGTATCCAAAATATATATTATATATACATTATTGTAATATACATTATTGTTGTATACATGTTATTGTAAGTGAGAGGCGCGAGGAAAATTATGATTGAAAACTGGACCACGAATACTGAAAGGTTGAGAAACGCTGCGTTAAGTGATTGCGTTACCATCTTCCATTTCAATTCTTTCGAGGGAATGTAACAATCTCCAGTGGAAATATTTCATTAGCTAACAGACGCAGGAGATATCCGGAAATGCGGTTTTCCAATTCTGAGAAATGAGTGTTTCATTTCATTAAATGGAATTTTCCAGAGCTCATTTTTACCAGGAACCGTAAATGAAAAGTATTAACCATTGCAGTGAGCATAAACTAAGCTTTATCAGTTTTATCTTTTCATTTAAGTATGTGAAATGTTCCGATGGAAAGCGGAACATTTTTTAACTATATAGCATTAATCATTTAAATTTTACTTATAATATTTTTAAAAATAAAGTGATCGATTTGCAGAAGATATGCATGATGGCATGAGTGGCCCGTGCCTCATGTTGAATGTGTGGCAAATTTTAGCTTGGTGATCTTTCAATGGACATTGCGGTACATAAAAGAAAATTCAGATTTTTTTTAAAAAGAAGAATGTCTTGTTTGCAATATTGCATATTAATATATATTCAAAAGTTCAAAATGGGATACTTTACAATCATATAAAAATTATTGATGTTTCCTTTAAAAATAACAACACACATCATTTGTTCAGAATTTGATATTTTTTGTCTATCTGATTCCCTTTGATGCAATGCCAAATATACGGCTTTATCAAACTATTAAGGTTAAAGAAACTGAAAATTACTTTCCTTTCCAGAGGAGGTGTCAATTATCCGAACTATTATATATAGCACGGTTACTTACATGGTTAAATTTTCAGTCCATTTGTTGACTGCCCTATTGCTAGCTACGTATATCATCTAGACAAATCATCGACTATTATGAACTTATACAGAACATTATATATTTGATTTAACAAACCTATGGGAAAAAAATCTCATTTCCGAAGCTAACATTTTTTATCACAAATTCGTTCAATTAGAAGTCTTCAACTCTTACAAGAACCGATAATAATGTTTTCGCGAATGGGACATCGAAAGGAAGTTCGAACGCAGCAGCCGTCCATCGTTAATGCATAAAGACTGAATCTACTTAGTATTTCAAAATTATATTATCAAATAGTAGTAGTATTTTAGTAAAAATCAAAAGTAAAAAGGGATCATTTTTAAGAAATAAAGGAAGAAAAAGGCTCTTCCCACACTCATCTGTGAAAAATGAAATATCGATTAAAACGCCAGTTTTTCTTAAGATGTTCAATTCCCGCATCTCAATTCCCGAGGTAGAAGAACTGATAATCAGCGCCAAACATGCCAATAATAATAGCAGAAATAAGACGGCAGCAGAAGTCTTGATTTATATCAGTGGCTGAAGAAAATACTTCGCCGTCACTTATCCATTATGCGCAGCCAGCCGAGAGGAGGCAATTCGCGGCAGGTAATCCGATAAGACAAATGACTGGAGTCAACGGCTTTCTCTCCCGTGTCGCCACTAAATAAAACATGGCGTTTGCATACGGCCCTCGCACAGGCAAGCCAGAAAGGGCCTTTAATAAAATGTTCACCAGGAATATTAGTTGGGCTAAGAAATGATAAAATCTTCCCGCCCCCCCCCTACTTTACCCAGAGTTTAATAATTAAACTTAATGCACTATCGAAAAGAAAAAAAAACTATTTATCATGTCATTATATGTAGTATCCTATGAAATCCTAATTCATTTACTCCATTTTGTTTCTTCTGTATACTAGCCACCTCTGGCAACCAGCTTATTCGCCTAGATTATTGACTTTTAAGATTGTTAAATAATTAATATGAAGTGCATCTTTTTTTTTTTTTTTTTTTTTTTTTTAATTCAATGTGTGATTTGATGTGACTGAAAAATATGAATTCAATTGAATCAGTTTACTGAAAATAAAAATTTAAAAAATGTTTATACATTGAGAAATAAAAGCAGAAATGAATTCTACTCTAGAGTTATGTATTGGCAAGAACGCGAGACTTCATTTTTTGATGGATGAGTTTAAATTGGGTCATAATAGTTCAAAACAGATTTTGTATCAAATTGAATTAAAAGCCCTTAATAAAATTAAGGGGAGAAATTACACAGAAATCAAATTTATATCATAACAAAAATAACGCTTCGCGTCTTTGAGATTAAAATACTAGCTTTGCAAGATATGGACGTCAATTTTCATCTGAAACTATTTTTGTGCTCGATTAATCTTTCTGATTGAAGCCTTCTTTTCAATAATTTCTTTTGTATCTTCTTCCCTCTGACTCCTTTGATTGTTGCCATTCGACAATAAGGAATAGAAACGATTTCTTTGCTATGTATGTTATACAAGTGTGATACTTCAGGGTAGATGAAAGTTTTAAAATTAAACCTGATAACCAACCGGAAAGAAAGTACATTGTTAGTAAGTGCACAACTTTGCTTCCGCCTTTCTTCGATTGACGATTGCAGCGGCAAATGCTGATGGATATAGGCAAATCAAAACTTCACACAGTAAGCTTGGACATTTGTGAACAAAATAAAAGCACTACATCACTGAATTTGTGTTTCCATCATAATTTTATATGCGATGCCATGAGAAAATTTTAAAGAGGATTTAAACATTAGGCCCACAATATCACAGTATGATAATGTTTTAAATTTTCTTTTTCTGCCCGTATATTAGATTCAAAAAATTTATTCTGATTTCTCAAGATTATATGTACACTAAAAGTAAAGTAAATAGTACCACAACGCGCATATTTGTATATTACGCGCAGTAATTGAAATGATGAAAAAGATTCTTTTAAAATTTATATAAACGCTAAAAAATTATTAAAATAAGGTAAAAAAAACTGTACGCGAAAAAAAAATTAAAATCTTAGAAGAATTATTGCTTTGAATTATAAGTAGTATAAAAGTTGTTCAAGTGCAATAGTTTGCTCGGAAGTTACTAAGGGAAAACGTTCAAATTGTTTAATTTTTAATTTATAATTTTGACTACTACACAAGAAGTAACTACAAGTATGATTTTAAATGATTAAAAAATGTAAAGTAACTATAAATAAACGATTTTTAAGACCCGTATATCGCAGTTTGTGTATGGTATCCCTCCCACAAACATTACTATTTTGAAAACATTAGCATCTGCTATCATACTATCCCCACTAAAAGCAAATTTTGTTTGCCCTTTCTGAAGCACCATATTAAAATAGAGAATCAACTCTTCCATTGTTAATAACTCTTAAATTGCCTTTTTCAGAAAAAAAATTTTAAAGCTACATGATCACTATTTTGGAGTCCATCACTTTGGATCAGATGTCTAGGATGATACACTAGCAGGCATTCGGCTTCCTCATATTTCGCTCCGCTCTAGTTAGAAGTAATTTATCCTTGACTTTTACTGGTACCTAACTGCATATGGCTATGTTTATCTTTCAGTGAATCGCTCTCAATGAATCGAACATTGAATTTTCCTCTCTCAGACGTGAATCTTCTTCGCTGCCATCACGTTCCCAAGATCCGTACGAAATATATAATAGAACATTGGCGTATTGACTTTAACTCAAGAATGACAGTGTAAAAAAGGGAAGTTATCCATTATTTAGTAAAACAGAAGTATACCCATATAGTTGTTTGAACTGTGCATTATACGATATCTTTTTATCCGAAGGCTTCAAAATGTACGAATGTATCTGAAACACAGTTTCTTTCAGTTTTTATTTTCTTGAATACGAAGCATAGAGAAAATATTGTAATAGTCAAAAAATCGAAACTGGAGATTTTAATGAATTTCCACATTTTAGATCGAAAAAACACATTTTTTGGCATTATGTCCGTCGGTGACAAAGGTAACTCAGAAAGGCCCAGTTCCGACAATTTATAAACTAAATTTGTAGATTTCCTACAAATTTTGAGTAAAATCTGTTCCGAGGATGTCTGTTTGAATAGAACACAATAATTACAAAAGGAAGAGAGCTGGATGGATGAATTTCAGATTTAACATCTGGAGTGCTGACACCAATTAATGTCCACCTGTCCATTTAGGTGTCGATCGTCTGTACTTTCAGAAACGCGTAAGCACGAGGACTCAGATTTGCAATGATTTAAATATATCACACTTGGTTCTTGATTCTTTGACTAAAAATATAGTTTGATGTCTAATTTTTGTTTTAAGTAGTTTCAAACAGAATTTCTATTGCGTTTGAAACATGAATTCGATTTACAAATATTATTTATAGCATGCCAATCAAAAAACTCTCCAAGGATCACACAATCGATTCAGGGAAAATGCTAAATTCACGCCAAATGGTAATAGTTCGAAATTGTTACACGTCAGTGATATGCAAACAGTTCTCTGGGATAATATCTTTTTTAGGGAAGAAAGCTTTACTAAGCAGTATACGAGAAAGCTTTGGGAGGACAACTCGTTCTGGTATCATAAGGAGTTCAAAAAAAGATAATCAAAGTTTCCGAATTTGCTTTGATTTTCTACAAGACTGACGCTTTCCTCGCGAACAGTTGACACTTTATTTCAGTACACTTTAGCCTAGGAGGAAGAAACACCGGTACACAACATTTGGAAACATTTTTTTCCAGAGGGCGCAATAGAAAAAAGAAGTTCCAAAAATGTATATTGCTCCCATTTCAGGCGTCTGGATCGGCATTCTTTTTTTCGTGCTGCCTCTCTTTCCAAATGCCGGAAGATTTTATGGCTTATTGCGCATCTCGTGACAATTTTCTTTTCTTTTCACTTCGTCCCGCTTTTTCATATTGGAACAAAAAATTCAAAATGGAAAGGCTCTTTTTTTTTTTTTTTTTTTTTTTCTGTTTATGTAAAATGGCAACTCATGAAATGCTAAACCTTACATTCGATAGGCATAACTCAAAAGGTTACGATGCTGTTATAATAATGGGAATCAATATAAAAAACAAAGAAAAATGGAATTTTTTACCTATTTTTTTAAAAAACCTATTTGAACCTATTTTACCTATTTGAAAGTCATGCATTTATAAATCTTTTCAACTAAATGGCTCTGACTTTTTTCAAATAAATCTATGCAAAATTTTGGTTATATTTTATAAAATATTCATTGGTTTTTGTACGTGTCAATCAACCGGATTTTGGAGGTTCTCAATCGGATTCCGTGTCAATCAACGCGATTTTTTCTAGGTTGAAAGTGAAAATAATGCATCATATACAAAATCTAATCTCCAATAAAATGAATCACCCATTACGTACTTCGAATTACAGACATTTATATCTACATTCATTTAAAAACTGAGATTAATTTAAAATGTAAACTTCATTTGAACCTATTAAAATATCTCAAGTGCCCATTTGGTTTTTATGAGGTTGAAAATAATTTAATGTCTGAAATAATATATATATCATCTAATTCAAAATACAGACAAATTCGCAACTCAAGAGGGTGTTAAGAGGGCAGCTGAAGTGTTGTGTGTGGTAAAATAAGCCGTATTGGGCGAATATGCAATGCTCTTTTTTATGCATATTTCTTTCAGGCTTGTAAAAATAAAATTTTATAATCTAATTCAAATTCGTTTCCCGATGTGGTAGAATTTTTGAATTTTATGCGTGCGGATTCTTAATATTTGCACACTGTTTTAATATTTTTCAGAATCTAACAAGTGATTAATCAAATTTTTATTTTTACTGATAGCACCATCTCGTAGCGACTTTAATAATAATTGATTTTAAGGTATTATAATATTTATAACAATGAATTATAAAAAAACTATAGAAAATATAAATAAAAATATACTTTTTTTTAGTTCACTAATGAAAGATTATTTAAAAACAAAACAAAGTTGCTTTGATAAAACATTCTAAAACGATAGTCGATCGTGCTATAAATTTAAAGTGCATTGGTAGAAGCACCTAGATTTCGATATCATAGGGTAGAGATTCTTTTAACTATCCATTTTATCTTAATCTGATGTAGTTAAATAGTTAGTTTGAATATAATAAGAGAGAAATATCTTAAATTCAATAATCTTTCAGTCATTCTAAATATATGAAATCAAAGGATGTCAGGCTAACGAAAGCAACGGGAGTAGTGGATATGCTACAATTTAATAAAGAATTTTTATTAAGAAGCCCATAAAAATTCGGCAATATACAGAAAATGTATTATGTGCAACAAATAATGATGCAATAT